>OX235279.1:165492086-165975377 GCA_944472155.2 Trichobilharzia szidati
CAGTGTTATCTTATAATATTTATTCAGCCTACTTACAAGTAGTTCAAGCCGGTCAATCATTAAAATCACTGGATGCATTTAATGTTTCCGGAATCAAATCCAGAGAACGTTTAATAGAAATAAGTGTTATTATGCAAAGCAGTAATGAAGAAGCTTCACGGATAATGAAGACATCTTTCTTCTGCGAGGATGATATGCAAAATCATGAAACGTTCCAAAATTTAGGAGTATTCAGTGCTATGCAATCCAACCGACAGGCGGATATCAAGCTCGGATATTGCAACGATTCAGTGAGATATATCGACTAGAAGGAATGTTCCTGCAGGTCCTAGCAATGCAGAAACGTCGTAATGTTAGTGAATATAGTAGTAACAGTAGTAGGACGAATATTTCATTGGGACGACCTGCAAGCCATGCATGCTGCCTTGCTTCTCTGTTGTGTTGGATGAGTTAGACAAGGTCCATCCTGAAAGTTGTATATAGATACTAATTTAAGCTGCGGTGGCTCACATTCAATGGTAAGAATTCATGCAGTTGGAACTTCATATACCACTTCGAAAAGATATTGTAGAACCACCTTGAAACAGCTGTTCCGTGAACTCTGCTGTTAGTCCTAGTTTTTTCAGGTGGTCGAGACGCTAAGATCTCAATGGTGCTGAGGGATTCATTCGTTTTGTTCTTCTAGTTCCGCTGAATCATCACTATTCTCCTTGTAATTATCCTCCCTCTAATAAATTTCTGTTTGTTAAAGTTTTTTTAGTATTTATGTTTCTATCTCTACCTTTATGTGTGGTTTTATTGGTAATTCAGTATTGAACTGTGGAAATATGTGAGAATAATATTCCGTCTGCATGACGCCGCGGAACTGACGAGGATATCCAAGCAAGGATCGGAAAAGCAAGACAAGCTTTCACTACCCTCAAGTCTGTGTGGAGGTCAACAGCACTCAGCATGAATATAATGAGATCCGGATTTTCAACTCCGATGTGAAGTCAGTGATACTCACCATACGGATCAGAGACTTGCACCGCGCGTCATAAAGAGCATCTCAAACAAACTACAGACCTTCATCAACAGTTGTCTTCGCTCAATACCACTCAAGATCAGATGGCCGGCCAGAAAAGATCAGCAACAGAGATCTCTGGAAATGAGCGAACCAACCCAACAGGAACCGATTATGAAACAAATAGGCAGGAAGAAATGGAGATGGATTGGCCATACTCTGAGCAAAGAAACCATCAAGTGACATCACTAGACAAGCCATTGCTCGAGTGGAACCCGAAAGGGAAGCGGTGAGTTGGTCGTCAGTGCAAGGGTGACTTGGAGAAGGTCATGTGAAGTGGAGATGAAAACATGTGGGCAGACATGGAGCCAGGTGAAGACTCTAGCGGAGAACCGAACGCAATGGAGACGCAAGCCTGAAGCCCTATGTTTCTCTAGGGATTAAAGGAAACAATAATAATAATAATGTATCATGCCACCACAAAATAACTACCTACTTCTATCTCGACTTCATATTTTATACCACTTATTTTTCAGGCTTTCAATACAGTGTTAATCATTCGACTTGAGATTTTGGTGTCAGAAAAAAAACGAGTTACTCATTTTTATTCTGTCCACCATTTACTTGCAAGTTTACACCTGTAAATGCTTTCGAGAGTACTACTTACTTTCTTGTCTCTATATGGCTTTTAAAAAAGGTGAATTAAATCTGCTGAACGTAATAAACTAGTATAACTCGGTTACAAATTTTATCTAAATATTCACCGACACACCCACCATCTTGCTTGATACATAAAATTTATCTTTCCATCTTTCAGATAATAGATAAGTTCGAAAATAACTTACATGATGAAAGAGTTCGTCTGAGTGAAATGCTGAAGAACAGATTTTCACCTGAATATGTTGAAGTCCATATCACCCACTTTTTCCGACCTCTTCACTATTGTATGGGACCATCAGGAAAACTTGTGCCTTCAGCTAGTGAATGCGGTAAGCTGAAAATCAGTTCTTCTTCTTATTATTATAATTATTATTTTCTATAACTAAGAGAATATGTTTGATGTCAAAACTGATTCTCTTCAGTTTTCACAGTTAAGTTCGTCGATTAATGTGCCGTAACATTAGTACCAGTGTGCTCAAATAGATTTATCCATTTAGTTTTAGCATCACACAGTGTAAAAGCATCACTTATGGCGGCATGAAACCACATAATAATATGACAGTAGAAGGCGATCTATTTGGGTTTCCTCGTTTGCGTCTATCGCCGTCCACAGAAACTGTAGCGACTTGTGATTAGTTTCTATGTGGATCCGTTGGCTGAGTAAATACGATCTCCATTTGTCTACCGCCCATACTATTGTTAAAAATTGTTTTTCTATCCTTGAATAGATCTGTATTCGACAACTGCATCACCCTGTATAAGTACTGTATCCATGCCGTAGTCACTAGCATCTGTGTGCACTGTGAACTGTTTCTTGACCAAACAGACTTCGACTCACCTAATAGCCTGCACGGGGGGGGGGGGAAGCGCTGTTACTTCGTTAAAGATTTTCATAAACCGACTATAAAACGCTACTCTATCGAGGAACTGCTTTAGATTCCTCTTGGGAATCGGCGGCGTAATTGTCTTTATCGACAAAATTTTCTCCCTAACAGTTTTATCTCACCACTGTCCACTTTATGAACAAGCAGCGTAGCACTCCATTTGGCTATCTGAGATTCTGTTTTGTTGATGGGCAGTTCAAACCTTTCAATGCTTTCTAACACGGTTTCGACATGGTTTATTTGGTCGTTTTCATTTTGACTGTAGATGGCGAGATCATCACATTCACATTCTTCAAGTTTCTAGGTGACAGTGTCATAAGTCATCTGCACCTGCTAGTCCAAATGGTGTGCGTTTAAACCGATGCTGTTTCCGATCCACGATGACCGTTTCTGTATATACTACTGATAAATCCTATCAGTAGCACGCGCCAAAATAACTACAAAATAAATTCAAGCTGCAGGGAAAGTTTCCTGAAACATTTCTGAAATCCTTCAGGCGTACTTGTGACAACCTTTGCCACCATGAGTAAGTTATTCCGCGTTTGTCACATGGACACACACTCACCCGCGCGCGCGCACACACACACACTGAAGTGTTTCATACAGAAGAGGAGGCTTAAAATATATACCACTGGAAATACAATAACTAAGCTGGTTAATGCACTGTGTTGTAAAAGCATGGTAATATTTTACTGATGGTTCCTTGCAGTGAAAGCCTTGAAAGTAAACAAAGTAAAATTGTGGTTTGCAGAGATCCATTGCTTATAAGTATTAAATCTGCAGGCTGAGAAATAAATAATTAAATATATATTGAAAATTTCCGACTGTTTCAATAATACTAATGGCTTAATTAATTAGTGTCCACAGTCGAGCCTGTTTAAGTACCAAAATATTCATACTGGATGGGAATTTTCGACAACAATGAGCAAATGTGCTGACTTTTCATACGAACAATAATAATAATAGAGTGAGTAATATTGAGGTTAGGCGTCGAGTGCTAGGTAAGGAGGGAGGGGAAATCAGTCGACGAGGCTGTGAAATTACATCGACTGAGATGGTTAGGAGATGTGTTACGTATGCCTAGCCATCACCTTCCTCAACGGGCTGATGTAGGGTCAGGCTGGAAAAGAGCTAGCCAGTGGTGGTCAAACGAAAACATGGCACCAGTCAATGACATGGTTCAAAATCCTTCTCAATGGCTGGCGCATATGCGTCCACTCCTTGTGACTTATGATTTCCAGTTAAACTGTTTTGTTCTTCGTTATTACTTTGTCTCACACCTCTGTTTACTGTCTTTATTATGCGTTCCTTCTACTTTCTTCTCTTGCTTTGTGTGCTAGAAGGAGGGAGTGTGGCGACTTGAACTGCTGCACATCTGTACAGAGTTCTATGTCGAAAACAGATAGACAGGCAGACGAACAACTCAACTTTTGATTTCATTTGTTAGTCAGTTTTTATTGATGACATGGTGAACGGACTGTTCTGATAATTGCAAACTAAGTTAATTCTTCAGATTAGATAGTAAAAATGATGTTAGTTAGCGAACTACTGAAAACCGAGGAGTACTGAATAACTGCCTTGTTCTCGTTTGAGACAGTTTAGCAGTACACAGGCGTAACCCTACCGGCAGAGATCGAACTCAGGACTTTCAGATTACGAGGCGATAATTCGGTTATAATGATGTTACCCAATGGCCCATGAATTCTGACTGCTGTCAGGTCGCAGAACCCTAATTTTAATTAGTACGTCGATAGCTTGAAGGTATTTCAATTACAAAAAATAAAATTCATTGTTTTACAATGGCGATGATTGTGAGGTCAGATGCACTGGTCAAAGTAGTAGGCCGGGGTCAATTACACCAGTGGATTACGAAAACTTGGAGAAATCTAGATCAGTTGACCCTAATAAAGTAAGGGATTTAGAAAGAAGTTCAGACAGTAATTATATGAGGTTGCATTCAATCATGCAATAGGATGGGACAAAGTGACGTCCTTAAAATGTAATGTAACAGGGTGTAGAAAGAGATTGATAACTGAAGCTTTATTTGTCGAGTCAGCTGAAAATAAATGAAGTAGGAATGAATTAAAAACTGTCCCGAATATCTGGAAAATCCTGTTATCTTAACGACGAACGGGGAAGAAGAATGGAAACTATTATTGTTATCCCTATCAGTACTATCATTATTTATTTTATTTTTACATTTCCCTACATACTTCCTCACTAAATTATCAGGGTAATTATTAAGTTTCAAGGCTTCTCTTATATGCCTAACTTCCTGTCTTAGATTTTCTTTGGTACTACTTAGTTTTTGTGCTCTGTCACTTAAAAATAGGATTGGTGAAATGTTTAATAAATAAATAATGATAGTACTGATAGGGATTATAATAGTATTAATGACGGCATGCAAGTCAAATGTACGCAAGATAACACCAACAATAAAGAATCTAAATCATCAGTGGTAATTCCATGCAAGGAAGGAACCTCGGAAACAAGGCAGGAATGAAAGTGGCTGGCATTCAAACCCACAAACCCAATTAGAAAAAAGTTTTGTCGGTTAAAGGATGAATCCTGTGGAGTCAATAAAACAAAACAATTTAGTTTATCTAATACCCTGCTTGAATGGTTGCCAGGTCAAATACACAGGTCAAAGTTGTAGAACGGCGTCAGTCATTCAGACTAGTGGAGTATAAAAACCTAACAGCAAAATCTAGATTAGTTGACCCGAATAAGATAAAAAATCTGGAGAACAGTTCAGCTATACCACTCACTACATGCAATTACACACAACCATATAATAGGATGGATGGGATAAGATGACAGTTTTAAAACCTAATGTAACAGGGTATAGGGAGAGATTGATAACAGAAGCTTTGTTTATCGAATCAACTGAGAGAGAATACATGTAATAGGAATGATTCAACACCTGTCCCAGATATCCGGAAAATTCTACTGCTCCGACGACAACAAATAGGAGAGAACAAAGAAAGCTATAAAACTCAAGCTTCAAAGTCGTGTGATTATAACTGATATGATTATGAACCAAAATAAATTTTGTTCGAAACATTGTCACCCAGTAAATAATACTGTTTCACTGTGATACATTTAATAAACCATTTCCTGAATCTTGTGAAGCTGCAGTATTACGCAACTCTGACTCTCCAATCACGTTCACTTTGTTTGTAATTAAAATTTCCACTTCAAATTGTAGCTGTTTCTAGTTTCCTTCTCTACAATGCAGGAAGTGTTTCACATCTAGAACACGGGCTGCATGACATATATTCATCTCAAAGAGCAATAGTTCATCCTGCGTTACTAAACAGCTGTGAGAATGTGTCACAAAAGTAAGAAGCTATGAGTGTTTTACTGAAACCGCTTGGATTGTCTGTGTAGTACTGCAGACTCTGTATTTTTGAAATAGAAAATGAAGTTTTATCCAGTAGGATTTTGAATTTTTACTTGTAAAGATCATTTCAAGTCATCACTTTATGCTACACTTTACTGGGTGAAAAGACAAATAGGTGTGATGAATTTAAGAAGAGTCACGGGGTCACTGGCTAACCTAATTCGAGTCATGAGGTAGAGCCCAAGCCATTCATCTAAACTTATTGGAATATCAACTGCTAAGGATAGGAGAACTTGGCTGGAGATAAGAAAAAAGAAGGACAAAAATGGTTCAGATTTATATGGCTATCTATTTTTGGAGGAGAACATCATCTCATCACTGAACACCGATTTCCCTCCCCTCTGTTCATTAGAACAGTTTGAAGGCCCTTTCGGTTTTCCCTTCTTGCCTCCTTGTTTTCTTCATGGTAGCTTCATTTTCGCTCTGTATGGTTAACTAAGCACAAAGAAATACGACTACTTTATTTATCATATTTTATAGAATCAGAGTTTTTAATTATCAAGAAAGTATTTGGTTTGTAAATACACTGTCACTAATCAACTTGTTGGTGTTTAACTCCTGCCTTATAAAACAGATTTATGTCAGCCTGGTTCATATTACCCAAGTCGCATCACTAATCCATCTCCACCTGTAACCGACGGGGAATTCCATCCATTTATGAATGATCAACCTGTAATAGCAGATAAACATGCCAGATCTGCATTTTATCCACACTGGATTACAGATGATGATCCAACCCATTGTCTTCCTTGTCCAGAAAACACATACTCAGAGGAATACGGTCAGGCTGGATGTCTACCGTGCCCCTTTCAACACAGTATACCTACAGATCCAAGAAGCGATATCCAACCTGTTGGTGGCAGTGACTGGTTACACATAGCCTGTCCAAAAGAAGGATACTCTGAAATACGCATGATTCAAGTCATACAGGGCATGTTGGGCAGAGAAGCAGGCAATTATGTGAAACAAGCCTCAGTGCTTAAACGTGTCGGAATTATATTTTGCATACTTTGTCTTCCGGGTATGATTGCCGCACTCCTGGTATTTATTGCCTATGTATTAATTGACGTCGGATCAACACTGATACAAATGGCTAAGAGTCTACATCCCTTGCAAATACAAATAGCAGAGACAAGCACAGCGAATACACGCTTCGATGCAGACCAACGAAAGGCAGCTGAAGAGGTGTACAAACGCATGAAAAGAGACTGAATAATTCATTTCAGTGGGTTATTTGTACAAACAGTAATTATAAATTTGTGTTGTAATTATTATTCACCTGTTACGGCAGTTGTTTTTCCCCAAAAAATAAATAAGTGAGCGAGCACGAAGAAAGTATAATCCAAATAAACTCGTACTGTAGTTTGAGAATCAGAAGATTCGCGCCAAACATTCAGTTGCTGTTTAAAAACCGTACGCGAAATGTGAAACTCGCCGTCACTTCTGGTTTTACTCAAAAATGATTAAGTGGAAAGAGATGAAGATACCTCGCGACCTTATAGAAGCAGTATTTTAACCAGTGGTCAAATTGCCATTCTTGATTTACTGATACGAAATTCTGCGTATACAACTGAAGAAGTGAGAAAGACAATAATCAGTTACTACATCGTTCTGCCTTCATGGCTGACGAAGTTCTACTGTTTGAGAAGCCTAATTCAAGCATAAAAGGATACAGTACTTTTAGATGCACTATATTCCCTATAGTGTAATTGTTGATAGATAGCAGAAATTCACAGATATTAGATTTCTTTGTAAATCTGTAAGAGATTCGTGTATTTTTGAGTTTTATGCAAGTTAGCTAACTGCTGTACCTGAATGTAATGTGGCTTGATATTAATTAACACATTATAAGAATGCTTCTGTGTGAAGGAGATTTAGCAGTAGAACACTCGTCAACCATGCTACACGTGGTCCGGGACTCGATCCTCATCCAGCACACTCCTAAATCTCGCTAGGCCAGTAAACAGGGGAGGTTGGGGCTAACAACCCCACCTCATTAAAATAAAATCACTGCTGCCAAAACTTTGAAGCTCTATGTTCCACCTGGACGTAAAAGAATAGAAAAAGATAATGCTTCAAATTTGGTGGCAGGTGAGGAGATTCACCGTTATATAAGATACAATACATGATGGATTAGTATATAGTCTCTTCTTAGTTCTGTTTGGATGGCCAGAAAATTTCATAGTGTGCAAAGGGTAAGATTATCCTTCTTAGAACCCTTTCCATGATTTTTTTTGAGGAGTAAATTTCTCAACTAATTAGCTCTAACAAAAGGAAGACAGAATCTCACCAAACTCACAGTCAAATCAGAGGTCTTATTGAACCCAAATATTCTCTATGATAGTGAACTTGTTTCAATATACGTTGGGATGGTAAAGTGAACATGCATGCTGCATTCTGGTAGTTCCACTAACACTGACTCTTTATTTGCCCGTAAGTCGTCATCTTTACATTTCTTTATGTTTAGGTAAGGTCTTACGAGTACTAGGAATTAATGTTTAGTGATTCTGAACAACATAGCTGAAAACCATAACAGATTAAGGGATCAATTTATTTAATTACTTGAATATATAATGATAGACGGCAATAAATTTTAATGTAGTGTGCAGGTGTTTAATGCAAAGTGTGATTTCAAAGCAATTCCACTCTGTAAGCAGATGAAGTCGACTCTGTTCACTGTTCTGCAGATTGTGATTCCAACTGTCTTGCCTGCTATGTTTTCTAATCGGTCGGTCATTTCGAAAAGAATAAAATAAATCGCCAATAACAGAAATTGCGTCGGTAGCACAGCGGTAGAGTGCTCGCCGACCACGCACGTGTTCCGGGGTTCGATCCCCTGCCGGCGCACTCCTTTACCTCTCTAAGTCAGTAATAAGATTGGCAAAGAGGAAAGGATGGCCATGAGGCTAGCAACCCCATCCTGTAAAAATAAAACACTGCTACAAAAACTTCAAGCCTCTAGCTTGAAGCCCTATGTTCCGCTGGGAATGTGAAGGAATAAAAATAATAATAACAGAAATTCCAAGCCACGTATCAGGTGAAAAGATTTCACCACTTTGATTAGATTGGACTTTTGGTCTTAAACGTCCAGTTACTTATGAATGGAGGCAGTGGAGTGTACTGAGTAGATTACAGTATCCCTTATGTCACATACAACCACGAATCTATGCTTGTTTGTGATGATATTAGATGGTTGGAGGCAATCGGCTACAGGAAGCCTTGGAACTAGGTTTCGTGATAGTTGGCACTCACCAGTCAGTCAGCAAGGCGTATCTGCAATCACCTTGAAGGAACTCATGTCCCTTCTGAGATTCGAACCCGCATCACACAGTGTTGCAGTCAGAGACGTTACCACTGAGCTATTCAGACTCGCGATTGACCTCCTGTAGGACTGTAGTAGATATTTTGATTTGACACTAATAACTAGTGTGATGCATCTAGTCCTCTCTTTGGTGCAGACTGAATTCTGTCAATCAGGTTGTAATGTGGCCACCATTCTAGGTAGCTCGCCATCATGGTGTACATTGTTTGTGATGATATTAGATGGTTGGAGGCAATCGGCAGGAGGTCAATCGCGAGTCTGAATAGCTCAGTGGTAACGTTTCTGACTGCAACACTGTGTGATGCGGGTTCGAATCTCAGAAGGGACATGAGTTCCTTCAAGGTGATTGCAGATACGCCTTGCTGACTGACTGGTGAGTGCCAACTAGCACGAAACCTAGTTCCAAGGCTTCCTGTAGCCGATTGCCTCCAACCATCTAATATCATCACAAACAATGTACACCGTGATGGCGAGCTACCTAGAATGGTGGCCACATTACAACCTGATTGACGGAATTCAGTCTGCACCAAAGAGAGGACTAGATGCATCACACTAGTTATTAGTGTCAAATCAAAATATCTATGCTTGTTTCTTTGACCGCCACTTATAGGAACAAGTGGATCACAAACCATGGTCTGAATGTCTTAGCTGCTACAAAAAACTGTGGTGGATTTTCATCATGAACAAGTTCGAGCCTTATAGTATGCTTCATTTTTCCTGACATTGGCTTGCTGCATAACTACTACTTTTACTTTAACGGTCATTAAGCTGATTACTGATGGTGTGGTATATGACGTAAAACTGACTAAAACAACTGCATTCGTGAGCCTTTCTCTAAAATTATGTCTAGTTAAGTAAGCCTACAGATTGAATAGATGCACCTTTTGTACAAAGTTTAAAATCACTGTTTCCGTCAATGCGTTTATCTTACTAATTTGAATATGACCTTCCTATCAGGACGTACACTATGTACGAAATTTCCACCGAATGAACTGAACATGCAAGCCAACTGGTCACCTGGCTATATACCAAACCAACATTTTCAGTAGAACTATTATTATTATTATTATTATTATTATTATTATTATTGTTCCCTTGGACTCCGAGTGGAGAACAGGGCTTCAGCAGCGTACCTCTATTTCACAGTTTTCTCTAAATTTCCCTTTCAGGAGGCTCCAGATTTGACCAACACACACTTTTAATTCCTCTTCACACGACCTCTTCTGTGTCATGCTCGGACGTGACAGATTCAGGTTCCACAGCTGAACCTGGTACTTCATGTTGCTCGCTCAGTTGAATATATATATATATATATATATATATATATATATATATATATATCAGCAGAAATCTCACTGGTTGCACTTGATTGCAATGCAAAGTAAACTACACTGTTGTAAACTGTAGAAATGTGTTTGTGAGTGGGTGTTAAGTTAGTTCTGTTCACACTAACACTCCACACAATCTGTTTCGTAAATAATTGTTATGAAAAAAGGTCAGTAATTGTAATAATTACGAATTTCAAAGGGTAAAACGTAGTGGTTTTATTCTTAGGTTTCACTTTGGTTGTACATATATACATGTATGTGGGCTGCATGAAATGAAAAATGAGAAAAAAATTCGTGTAATTTTTCGTGTTTTTATCATGACACGTATAAGCATACTTCGACGGATTTACTTACAATCATTTCAATTCTGTGCCTACACTTCTAGGAATCCGTAGAGAAGACCATAGTCTGTGCAAAGTCCATTCCTCCTACGTGGATTAATAGTGAATTAACAAAACGTTGACAGTAATAAATCTGCAGTTTACACCAGAGTTATGCCTGTGTTACCTTGTTCATGTTGACAGCGAAGTTAGATATATAAAACAAAAGAGACGACCTGCCATTTTTTTTAGAAATTTCAAATGACACTGACAGATAGAAAAGAAATTTCACCCAATTTTGTTCATAAGCACACTGTGAAAGTAATATCAAATGTGATTTTTGTTGATTTAGATAGTGAGAACGACTTTTTGGTGCCTCTGCGTGTTGTTAAACAAAGTGGTAAAAGTTAACGTGTTAAAAAGTCCGCCTAGCAGTATCTGACTACCTAAGTACATAATAATAATAATAATAATAATAATAATAATAATAATAATAATAATAATAAATCTTTATTTGACGCTTAAACACCGACCAAGAGCCGATCACTCAACAAATATGTAAGAGAAAATGGAGATGGACCGAGCATACATACATCGAGGAGACCGTCGTTCGAGTGGAATCCCAATGGGAAGTGACTAGTGGGTCGTCCTAGAATGACATGGAGGAGATCACTTGAGGAAGAGATGAGAGTGTTTGGGCCATCATGGACCCGGATGAGGAGGATTGCAGAAAACAGAACACCGGTGATGTGTTGTTGAAGTCCCATATTTCATTTGGAAACAAAGGGAATAATAATAATATTCAAGTATTGGTTTGTAAGGATTTGGTTGATTGGTTACAGGATTTCATCATGAGCTGACATTGGTTAGAGAGACATTGGAAAACCTGGGAGTACTGGACAGCTGTTTCGTTCTAGTTTGAGACATGTACTTGCTTCCGCAAGTGCAAGTGAATTGGTAAATGCAGTTGGAGTTGACGTGAGCAGGGTACTCACCTACTTTTGACTGGGTTAACGAGCACACAGTGTTGTGAAATAGGATCAGTCTGGCGGCTGATGAGACTTGAACGAAAGAAGAAATAGAAAGAACCACCGATTACTGCAGAATGTACCTTGTTTATTTAATGCATCAACTCGTTTCATTGCTGCATTCATCATTTTCCACTTTCCATGCTATAACAAAAATGACAGCTTTATTCTGAACAAAATGTTTACACAATGTAGAGAGTTTCCAGCGTAACTTGTTGCATATTTTCTCTTTATCCAGGATCTTAAAATATATTAGAAATCTATAGTATATACCATGTGACTCACTGCTATTTCATCTGAGGCACAGACTAATCTCTTATTACATTTTCCCTAAGTCTTCGAAAAATGCACATCAGAAACATCGGAAAGCCAAATGAAACTGTGGGTGAATACTTTTGACACTAACTGATATATTTTCAAGAGCTGATTTGTCAGGATTTGATTTAACCCGCGGATTTATATCAGTTAGAGAACCATTGAAAACAACCAGAGAGTACTGGAGAGCTGTTTCGTCCTTTGAGTTTAGGAGTCACTGGCAGTACCCATCCACCGGGTTTCGAACCCAGTGCGTCGGTAGCACAGCGGTTAGGACTCTCGCCGACCATGCACATGGTCTGGGGTTCGACAGCCTGCCGACGCACACCTGATATCTATGGTCGGCCTGCAAAATTTGGGCTGCTGATATCACATGCTGAAAATTCCATACCTGTACTAAAAAAATACGATGTGGAATCAAGCTGTAATAAAAAACAAACAAAATAAAGTAAGATAATTCCATGGTTACAGCAATAAGAATTAGAGAAAATATGATGTACTGCGTCGAAATGAGATTCAGTCAGATAGCCATGGTATACGTGCTACAATACTTACGTCAATTCACTTTATTTTTTTTTTAAATATTGCTGTGTGAAAAATAATTATACGTGACGTTTTGTAGACGAATAGGTCCGACTGGCTTATTTGATACACTCAATTATCAACTGATTATTATTTTGAAAGTAGTGGAAAAGCAAAGATTTTTTTGCACTCTCGACAATGGTTAGTTATGCAGGCGGAAAGAAGATGAGTTTATTTAAATAAGAAGTTTCCATAAATATTTGTACAGACTGCAACTACTACTACTACCGAACGAAAACTAATAATTCACATGCTGATAGAGAAAGAAAGACCAGATTTGCAGTATAAAATGACAACATCATTCTATTTCACAGGTTCTTATCACCTGCTGTAAACTAACTGCAATTACAATGGTTATAAATGATGACATTTCATACTTCAATGTTTGAAAGGTAATGAGATGAACGCATCCGGAATGTAAGTATTACAATTTTTTGTTTAAGTTACCATCAGTTTATATGCTATCAAAAATGAAAAATAAAGGGATGGGGTTTGAGAGAAGACAGAAAACAGAAAAATCTAATAAACAGTGTTAACTTGTATGTCAACATGGCAACTCAAGAAGGTCAAAGTTCATCAAATTGAAAACTTTCTTAGTGAGCTGAGCTCACTGGTGAGCATGAAAAATCAGTGTAATGAAAGTGATACAATTACCTAGGGAGTGTGAGATTAACTACGCTCTCTTTCTGTGTGCATAAGTTTGGTCTGAGAATTTTGATTGCAATTGCTTCAGCAAATCGTAGTAGTTCACCGTCCTTTGTATGTTTAATATTTTGAAGGATTTTGAAATCTCGGCAAAATGACCCTTATTCACAACGTGTCTGGTAATTGCACTTTGTAAATATCTGCTTCCTTTTAAGTATAAGTTTCTCGGAATATGCTCTGAAAACCGGATAGAAGCCCTTCTTTCTGTCCTTTCAATGCACTTGCTGCCGCAGGTGCACGTAAATTTATAAATGCAGTTGGAGGTAACATCAGCAGGGTACTTATTTAGTTTCGATTAGCTTATAGAGCATGTAGTACTGAGTAGTGTCACCAGCTCGGCTGCAGGGAAGCATCTCTTTATTTCTCCTTTCATCCTCTTTTCAATCTTTTGCGATACTGTTTGTCCTTTGTAGGGGAGGCAAATGAATAGTTTCTTCTTTTCAACTGTTGGATACTTCTCTTTCTCATCTCTTTCTTTGCTGTACTTTAGGGTAAATCCTTTTGGATACCCTTTTTCCTTACGGCATTTTTCAACAAAGCTTAATTCGTCTTCTACATTGTTAGGCGAACATAACTTCTGGGCAGTGTCCTTACTAATACCCGCTTATAGCTTACAGGGCAGAAGCTGTTGTAGTGAAGGTATTGTCCAGTCCAGGTTTCTTTTCTGTAGATGGACTTTTCAACCGTTCTAGCGTTTCTTCTTTTTGCATTTAGGTCCATGAAATTATACTCGTCGTTGTGTTCATATTCTATGGTGAATGTAATGTTTGGTTGGATCTCATTAAGGCGGTCAAATAATACAGATGCCTGAGTCATGTCGTTACAAACAACATACTACCATCGAAGTATCGGCGACAGTATGTTGTTTCATCGATAGAGTCACTCAGCCGCCTCTACTCGAGATAACTCATGAAGATGTCGGCTAGAATAGGTCCTGGAAGTGAACCCATGACGACTCCGTCAATTTGACGGGAGAGTTAGTTGTTGAATTTGAAATGAATGTCTTTTGTACAAAGAATTAGTAGGCGCTTCATCTCTGTCTCCGGTAATGGTAATTGATCTGTTTGTTTACAAATGATATCTATTGTTTCCATCACCGGTACATTTGTAAATAAGGCAGTCACGTCGTATGACACCATTAGTTTATTGGATATGTCAACGTGATCGACTTCTTTAGAAAATTGGAAGGTGTCATCCAAGCTATGATTCGCAAATTTCTGTTGAATCGGCTTCAGTGAATCACCTAGCCATCGAGCTATTTTGTGGCATGGTGGGTTTATCATTGAAAGTATGGGCACATTGGCCTTATGGATTTTTAGCAGACCGTACATAAATGGGAGGCGTCCACCTTAGTGACCTGAGTTCGTTATAAGTTTTGTTGTCATAATGTTTTCACTATTGCGTTTCAAACATTGAAGTATGAAGTGTTATCATTTATAACCAGTGTAATTTCATTTAGTGTGTAGCTGATGGGGAGAACCTGTGAAATAGAATGTTGATGTCATTTAATACTGCAAATCTGGTCTTTCTTTCTCTATCGAAATTTATCAAAGGAACCAAATGCATGAAATTCACATTTTGTGCAAGAATAAACTGAACAGATTGTATTCTTAAATGACTGGTAGACAAAGTGCATCAGTTGATTTGATTATATATATTATACATGAAACGAAAAAATATAAACAAAACGCACTTATCAAAGAACTTAATTATACCATAGAATCAGCACACACTTTTGAGTTAACCCGAGTTAGCCTTTTTTTAAGTTAATAACATGCATGTAAATAGACAAATAAACCATATTTGGGAATGTCAGTCAATCTTGTTTATGAAAGTGATCTATTCTTACTGTGAAGCTACATACGGTCTTTCAATTTAACTGCTCCTGTGGAGTGAACCAGTTACATAGGCCGTACAATTAGGCGTGTTTCTCATCGGATTTCCGAATATCACCTTGCTTAGCGGTTAAGTAAAGGACAAATAAAATCTATTCGTAGCGCCATTCCATCTTATCTTGTGGATACCGAATACAAGATTGATGTCAACGAGACGGCTTTCAAAGTCAATTACCGCATACCAACAAATCTCAGCTTCACCTTAAGAGTTCGATTACTAAATATTGCTGAGGGAGGCTGTTGGGATCCACATTAAGAAGCCAAAAGAAGCTAGTTCAGACATTATCCTTACCTTCACCATCTATGTTTGACTGATCCTCAGTTATTGTGGAAATTTCCTTAATTTTAGTTGATATTATATTTGCTATTATATCTTTATTATTATTGCAATTTAGGCATTTTTAATGAACTGTAATTGGATGGCGACTACCAGTGGAATCTAGGATGCGCATTTCGTCCTATTTGGGACTCTTCATCTGGATGTACCTGCATTCCACAGTGAGTGATGATGTAATGTTCAAGTTAGGAGGTAAGCGTATTGATTAACACCTGAAAATTAATTATAATTGCTTACAAGGCCTATCAGCTGAGGCTCTTCGACTGACCAAGTGATGTTGTTTCTTCGCCCACCCCTAACCAGAAATTATTCTGGAACTTTCCCATCCATTTGATATAAATACACGAATGTACAGCCTAGATGATGACTTCGTCGAAAAGAAAATTTTCTTCGCTGCAACTGTCTTTTTATTCCACAAATTATCAACAAATCAAGTGGGTAACCGACTCTCCACCCACTTAATTACCATAGGCACTATGTGATTCATTGACTGCAGGAGAGAATGCTGTCTTTGTGTGCTACATGCAGTGTAGCAGCTTGAACTGCTGCACCTCTGCGCTAAGATTTCTGCTGGAACTCAGTCGGTGAGTCAGACAAGACACTGAATGAGACTTAGTTTGGGGAGTTTTTACACTGTAACAATGATTAGTTGAACAAAGTAAAAAAGACAATTTTTTTAGTGGACAGAGCTGTACAAAGTCTGTAATGATTATTTGTTTGGTGAAGTGTTTACCGGGTATCAAAAGATGCTTGTACTTTGATGATATTAGATGGTTGGAGGCAATCGGCTACAAGAAGCCTTGGACCTAGTTTTCGTGCTAGTTGGCACTCACCAGTCAGCAAGGTGTATCTGCGATCACCTTGAAGGAACTCATGTCCCTTCTGAGACTCGAACCCGCATCACCCAGTGATGCAGTCAGAGACGTTACCACTGAGGTATTCAGGGTCACGACTGACCTGATTTGTTGATAATTTTTGGGCGAGAAAACAACATCACTTGGTCAGTCGAAGAGCCTCAGCTGATAGGCCTTGTAAGCAATTATAATTAATTTTCAGGTGTTAATCAATACGCTTACCTCCTAACTTGAACATTACATCATCACTCACTGTGGAATGCAGGTACATCCAGATGAAGAGTCCCAAATAGGACGAAACTCGCGTCCTGGATTCCACTGCTAGTCACCATGTCACCAGATGACTTCAAAATACAGTCCATTTCACCTCATATCTTTCAGTCTTGAGATATCTTAAACATTAAAGCCTATAAAATTAGAATTTTCTGTTATGGTTTTTAAATTACAGTTTACATTCCTAAATAAAGTAGTTTTATTTGAACATGTGACTGGTGTATTCTTAACAAATTCAAAGTAGAACGATCCCATGTGAGTAACTGTATACCTTAAATTTCTCTGCTTCAGATTATTCATAAAAGCGTCAGCAAGGCTTTCACTTAAAAGGCCGCTCATCAGTTTATGTAATAATGAGGCATTATTAAACAGAAGATGTACGTTTTTGTGCATAGTAGTAAACGGTGTTAACATGTGAATTCGGGGGGTTTTGCAATCTGCTGTTAGTAAAGATAATGACATAAATTTCTTTAAAGTATGTTTATTCATGCATCCTAACACATTGAAAAAAACTGAGGAATATTTGTTTTTTAACTAAGGAAAGCTAGTCACACACGGTCAGACTTTATCTGCCCTAGTTCATAATGAACATAGTCCTTCGATCAAAGATGTCAATCGGCATTGACAACTCATGCAATCAGTTCATTCTCAAAATCACTTAGTGCATGTTCATTGTGTGGTATTGTCGACTAATTTCTTCAACAGATCCCTAAGTTTACTCAGGCGCCTAATTTTCATTTATTCAGTACAGTATTGCTTCTAAATTCGAATAACCATTTTAAAGTGTTTGTCAGTCGTAAGAAGTGATCTGACCTTCGTTTTGTGCACATTTTATCACTTCTGACTATTGTAATCAAAAGGGGATCCTTTTACACTACAGTGGTTATTCCAATCAAGTCTTTAACCTTTTCTTTCAAGACTAGTTTAATGTTTATTATTATTATTGTTCTCTTGAGTTCCTAGTGAAACATAGGGCTTCAACTGCACGCCTCCACTTGCTTCTGTCTTCTGCTGTACTTTTCACCTACATCAATGTTAGTCCATACATTTTCAGCTCCCCTTCGCACGATCTCCCCCATGTCACACTTGGACGTCCCACTCGCCACTTCTCTTTCGGGTTCCACTCGAGTGATGGCCTGACGCACGACGTCACCCATCGACCTCCTCAGCGAGTGTGTGATCCATCTCCACTTTCTCCTGCATATTTGTTGAGCGATTGGTTCTTGTTTCGTTTGTTTGTTCCCATAGTTTCTTGTTGGTTGTTGTTCTTTCCGACCATCTGATCTTCAGTATAGAACGAAGACAGTTGTTGTTGATAAAGGTCTGCAACAGGCTGTTGGAAATAAATATTCTTTGTGACCCACTGGCCAAGTTTCTGATCCGTATAGAAGAACTGACTGACTTGACGTTTGTATTGAAAATCCGAATCACTTTGTTGTTGATGCAGGCTGAGTGACGAAGATTTCCAGACTGGTTTCAGGTTGATGAATGTGTTTCTCACCTTCCCGATTCTCGATTTGACATCCTCGTCCTCGTCGGTTCCTCCTGTAGTTGAGACAATTCTCTCTAGCTAGATAAGTGAATGAAGTAACCTCTTTCAAATCCCTCCCGTTTATGGTGATTGGCGCTGGATGTTGTTGCTGTTGTTGTTGTTGGTTGGTTGGTTGGTTATTTTCATAACCTCCATGTTGTCTATGTTCACTTGGAGTTGTGTCTTTGCTGCTTCTTCGACCAGTTTGTCGGTTTTCGCTTGTAAGTCTTCGATTTTGTGTGACAAAAAGCATAAATCATCCTCGAAATCCAGGTCTTCTAGGTTCTTCACGTCGGTCCAGGATATCCCTGTCTTCTCGTTTCTCACTGTCTGATGCATAATCCAGTCCACCGCAATTAGGAATAGCTTATTTCATAATTAATCAATTCTTATATTACTGATATTTGCCTTACTTGCCCTACTATTGATCTCTTCTGACTACTATTCTTCCAATTTTTGTACTGTATGTATTTTTATGTGTTAAGCTTGTGGAATATAGACCTGTGGGAAAAATATCCTCAAACTCGCTGTTTACCTACTCAAATTTGCAAGTAGAAAGTTTTGCATGTATTGTCGAAAAATCATCGGTTACATATTCAGCAGAAAAATAGGACTTAGAATTTTGTTGTTGTATTCTTATTCCTTTACATTCCCAGTGGAAAATAGGACTTTAAGCTAGGGGCGTGAAGTTTCGATAGCAGTGGTTGTGGTTGCTAGCCGCATGCTCAACCTTCCCTCTTAACCAGTCTTAGTACCGGTTTAGCGACGTGAAGGAGTTCGTCTGTGCGCCAGGTATCAAACCACGGACCACATGCCTTTTTGGCGAGAATTCTGCCGATAAGCCATCGACGTACAAAAAGGTGGACTGGTTGACATGAATTACTCTACAACACTAATGAATTGCACACCATGAACACCTACCTCTATGTCTCTATTGCTCCACATATGTATTGTGAAGTAAAACAGCCTTTTGAATAACAAAACGCATAACATTATTTGTTCAGTGAATAAGCTACTCGGCTACTAATATTTCTAGAAAAAAATGGAATTTTTACGAAACAAAATTCATACTGGCATATCGGTAGAAATCTGGGTTGTCTGACGTTATGCAAATCAAACTGAATGTAAATATTGACTCAGACTAAAGTGTGTGTTTGGTAGGCTTAATCTGTTTCGTATATATATATATATTTTTTTTTTTCTTTTTTTACGAAAATAAACAGTTGGCAGTACAGCCCTGTACATTATACAGTGTACAAGTGACTGATTCCATTAATATATTATGACTACAAAGTCCTTAAAACGAGGCGAATTATGCACTGTCTGTGTAAGACACATGCATATAAATCCTAGGGTTGTTACAAGAATAGGAATTGTTCACTGTATTATTACGTTATTGAGCTCTGAGTGGAACATAAGGCTTCAATAACACATGTTCACTCTGTTCTATTTTATGCTGTCCTATTCAGCCTGGCCCACGATTGGTAATAATCTCATTTTTCATCTCCTCCTCGCCACACAATTTCCTCCATGTCACGTTTCCACCAACAACCTACTAGTTGCTTCCCACTGGCATTCCACTCGAACAATGACCTACATTTCGCGCAATGTCATTCGACAGCCTCGTCAACGGATGCCATCTCCATTTTTTCCTACATATTTGTTGATAAATAGGTTCTTGCTTGTTGGTTTGTTGCCAGCCAGCCAGAGTTTTTTGTTGCTGATTCTTTCTGACCAGCCGGCCGCCCATTTGATCATCAATATGGTGTCAGAGAAGAGGACAGATATTGATAACAGACTGCAATCTGTTGGAAATCATTTTTATGGCACGTCAGCCCAATTTCTGACCCATTTAGAAGAACTGACTGACTGACTTCATGTTTGTGTTGAAAATCAAAATCTTGTTGTTGATGCTTCGGTGGAGTGCAGAAGATTATCAGGCTGGATCCAAGTTGATGAAGGCGTGTGTATCTTGCCTTTCCGATGGTGTCTGATTTAAACATCTTCTTCCGTTCCGATTTTGGTTGAAACCGTGCTTCCTAGATACCTGTTCACTGTGGTAAAGAATAATCCCATTGTAGCTTAAATTTATTTGATAAAGTTTTATAGTGCTACACAGTATTAATTACTGATGACGTTTCAAGCACAATTTATTTGCTGTCATAATCATTATCAAGGTACTCACACAACTTGCCAACTTCGTTGATATAGATGAGAAACGAATTGGTTAGACATATGAATGAAAACATAAAATGTCAATGTATTTTTTATTTTTACTTTTTCAAGTTCAACTACGGACTAATATCAGTTAGAGAACCATTGAAAGCCATCAGGGAGTACTGGACAGCTGTTTCGTTCTTTCAGTTATGGACTCATCGGTAGTACGTACCCACTGGGTTTCAAACTCAGGACCCTCAGGTTACAAGGCAAGCTGGTAGATAATTCATCCAGTGGAACTCGACCCAGTGACCATTCCATGAATTCCATCTCTAACAAATTAGTGATTTTAGTGCGACGACCAGCCAATGTCATCGGTGGGCAGTATTTGTCCTTACCATCAACCTAGTAGAACCCACAGTGGGTGAGTACTGATGAAGAGTATCAAACTAAAAGGTTTTCGATAATACTCTAACTGATGTCAATATGAATTTGAATAAAGCAAGAACAAGAGTGGTTTGTGCAGAATAAAGGTGAAATCATTGCAGCAATGCTCAACTGAAGACTGAGTACGTCACTAGCCAGAACCCATCCTGCAGCTAAGTTGGTTCCCCTCCATCGAACAACATGCTCTTTGTTGCAGTCAAAAGTCGACAGACACCCTCCTCATGTTAACTCCAACTGCGTAAACAAATTTACGTGTATCTGTGGGAAGAGTTACATTGAGAGAACAGGAAGAAGGGCACACATCCAATTTGCTGAACATGTGCCGAAAAGCCTACGTCTTAATGGAACAAAGTATTATGATAGCGCTATTACCAGACATCTCCTGAATACGAGTCATGCGGTGGAAATTGCCAAATCCTTTCAAATTATCAATAGACAAAGGAGCTTCATTCTCTTCAAGTTTGCCGAAAAAATTTCTACCAAACGCTGGAAACCCGATTTGTGTGTTCAGAAAGAAGCAGTTGTCAGTCCTTCCTCGCCCTGGTAACTGGATGTCTTTATTCTTTCTTTCATTTGATTACGAAATTCTTGACTTTAACCTCACGCCTTTGACATAGCGTAATTTTGTTTGTCTCTTGTTTCTATGCTTTGAGTTGAGCTCAGTACATTGTTACCAAATTTATCGGTCACTCAGCTTCTTACGCATCTCTCGTCTTTGTTACGCAACTCCTTTACCATTGTATGCATACATTTATTTTGTTTAAACCTGAACTGCCTGTGTAAAAACTACATAAGCGTGATTTTCTGAGCACTGTTCACTAGTTGCGGGACTTTCTGTCAACTGACATCATGAAAAATTTGCAAGCTGTAAGCAGCTGATGAGAAGGCAACGAAATAAATGATGGAACCATATTATTCTGCACAAACCACCACTGTTATTCTTGCTTTATTCAAATTCATCAAGGGGGAATAAATGCATGAAGTTTCTGATATCAATATATTGTCAAACTTGAAGTAACAAATCAAATCCATGTAGATCAACTTTTCAAAATTATATCCTTAAATCATATTGACAACACTTATCTTATTTCTGAATATAGCTTACCTTACTATATATATATATATATATATATCTTACTCATATCTATTATACTTTATATTGATTTTTATGTTTAAATGCATCTTGTGATGGTGTGATACAGACAATGTGTTCCAACGGAATATGATTCTCTCATATTCCCACAGTTCAATACAGCATTAACAACAGAATACGATATATCTAATTGAACATTCTGTTTAATGCTGGATTCAACATATTATTCACACAGTTCACTTCTGCATTAGCAACAGAATACTATATATATGTGAACATTCTATTTCATGTCGTTTAATGTGAATAGCAAAATCACACGCTCAATGAGTGGTTAAAGTATATAAAGCTATGTATATATATACATATATATATATATGCATAGTAGTTTAATGCATTTTACCATCTGGTACAAACTGGCCACAAAGCCAGCGTTGAAGAATCCTTCTCTATCATCTACTGGGTACCGAATTAATTGCCAAAAACATAGAGGTAACACATGCAACAAACAGCAGAGGCTATCGCAATTCGCCTCAAACAACCAGTGTTCTGTGTGCAAAAGAAGCAAGTCCAGCTAACCACTACTACTGCCCTGGTCCGCCTTCAGTAAAGACTATAAATTCATGGATTTGTAATATTATCTCTCCTGATTTTTCTGACATTCAGTGTGTATTGTTATGCTGATGCTGTTGAACTGTAATCTATCAATATTATTGATTTGATGTTATTTAAACAGCATTAATGTTGTTCATAACACTAATTCATTCATTCATTCACTATAATGTGTATATAACTGTAGAGCCTGATGAAGAGCAGGCTATCGAAAAGAGTATTCTTTGTTCAGTATCCATTCTTTTGAAAAAATTTTAATGGGCATTTTTAATCCGTTAAAAAAAAGTATTGTTAGCTTTTCGAAACCAGAAGTTGAAGCCGACCATCACATTTAATTTGCACACTTTTCGAAGTGTGGTGATTCAGTGTGAATCACCATATATATAGGTCAGTCAGCCTTATCCATTCTATCTATCCTAGTCTACAAACATAATTTAATCTGATTCGATTTCAATGATTCACTGAAAGACATGCCATTTATTTCGAGGTTATTCATCAAATTCTATACTCTGATGGCAAATTCGGCATACATTAGTACAGATATTTAGTAGGAAGCTTACGACAAAAAATAAATATTAAACACAGAAATTGCTTATTGATTAATTACTTAATTTCGCTAAAACAACACTGATTTCATATTCCGTCGTCAACTAGCAAATATGGTTATGCAAATAAGGGTTAAGTAACTTCTGAGTAGGTAGGTGGTGTTAGGTTCACATGACTGGATAATATGCATAAATCACACATTATGGCTTTTTTGCTCTTTGACTTTGTTTGATACTGCGTACTTCTAAAATGGCATGAAGTTTGCTGTGGTACGACAGTTCACACCGTTTCATGTAGTAGTGGTGACATTTTGCATAGATTTTCAAAGGTAGGCTGAGCTGAATGGTATTGCGTCATGATCATGAGCAAAGTCTTACAGTAAATTGGCAATCGCTTACTCAGTATTACGAATAAGTGACGTCATCGTTGTACTGATAGCTTGCCTTGCAGTCAGTGCGTTTAACAAAAATGCAATACCACTGTTAAGTGAAGCATCTCTTTTTAACTATTCAAGTTACTTTTGTATATTTTTTTTTGCTTCCTCGTCATCAGTGTTCCTAAGATTGCCAGTCATGAGAGATGTGAATAGTGAGATTTTACCACAACAGCTGAGAAGGGCCTTCAAAAAGACTTTCAAGGCAGCTAAGCTATGCTGTTTATTCACTAGCCAACTAGTGCTTACTTTCAGGATTTCATTGTGAGATGACATTGGTTAGAGAATCATTGAAAAACCTGAGGGTACTGAACAGCTGTTTCGTCCAAGTTTAGGACTCTTCATCAATTAACACCCACCTCAGAGGTTTGAACCCAGCACCTTCTGGTTACATAGCAAGCTAGCTCGTAGATCATCAAGTCATTGAGACCCAACCCGATCCAGTGGTCAGCTCAAGAATGGCGCGACCAATAGAGAATCTCATGGCTGGCGACTATTTTTACTCACACCCGATCTACTCTACTCTAGTGGTCACAACTTCCCACTAGAACCCAGGTAACTAGCTACATACATACTGACCTACCTGAATAGAGCCAGTCAATACTGAGAATCAGATTGATTGATATTCAAGTGTTGGTTTGTTGGGATTTGATTGGTTTCAAGATTTCATCATGAAATGGCATCGGTTAGAGGACCATTGGAAAACCTAGGATCTGGCCCCAGTGGCTTAATGGTCTACGAGCTCTCCTTTTTTAACTGGAAGGTCCTGGTTTTCAACCTCAGTGAGTGCTTATTGCTGAAGAGTTCCAAACTAGGACAAAAAAACAACAGCTATCCAGTACTCCTTTCAGGCTTTTCAATGGTCCTCTAACCGATGTCAGTTCATGATGAAATCCTGTGACGAATCAATCAAATCCCTGCGAACTAACACTTCAATATTTAGTTCAAGAAATAAAGACAAACTGCCCTGCTTTACCTCTTCTATGTGTATTTAACAGTTCATCATTAGGTTTCTGAATACCTCCTATCTTGGTTTGGCAAAGGTACGAATGAAGTTATACTCAGCTTACTACTACGTTGTCTCATCGATACTGGAGATCAAGTTGACTCTAACAAAGATTTTAAAGTTATTTGTTTTATTTCACTCTACCTTTCTCGTGGTCTGCAGGTACGACATTATCAGAATTCATTTGAACAAATCAAATCTATGTGTTTAAAAGAAACTTGTACAACCCCCTTCTTTGTCGTGACCAACTACATAATATGTGTTGATTTTTACAGACGATTTTCCCACCCTCGTGTATCTTTTTATATCTTCCCTCTATTTTATCATGATCACAACTCAAGCTAATTCGATTAACTTGTTTGTATCTTACTTAATTCTGTTCAATTATGATTATTTTACAAATTTCTTGGTTATATAATTAATCGTTGTTGTCCGGTACAAATTAACTGATCCTGAATTCGGTGATCAATTTTCACCCCTTCTTTAAAACCTAGATAGCTTGTTGCTGACATGTACTAGTTAATTATTTTGTTGACTTTTGACCTCTTCATTTCGCTCATCCCACGTATACCTAAAACTGATAATTATCATGGACTAAAATAACCACATGTGCGTCGGTGGCACAGCGGTTAGGACGCTCGCCAACCGTGCACATGGTCCCGGGTTCGATCCCCGGCCACCGACGCACTCCTTTACCTCGCTAAAATAGAAATAATACTGGTGAACAGGAAAGTTTGGACATGAAGCTAGCAACCCCATCCTGTAAAAGAAAAAATAATCACCACTACTACAGAAACTTCAAGCCACTAGCTTGAAGTTCTATGTTCCACTGGGAAAGTGAAGGAATAAAATCAAATAAAGTAACCACATAACTGGCATAGTTTTGATGTAACAAAACATGTATTAGTGTAGAGCCGATAATGATGAACTAATTGAAAAGGAATATATTTCTTCGCTCAGTTTTTTTTTTCCAAGTATGTATATGAGAATCTTCAAATTACTATATTTATGTGTTTTACATGTTAAAGGTAATCCATTTTCAGATAAATTATTGACGTTACTGGATATTTAATGTATTTTAATGTAATGTTTCTAGTTCTCTCATCGGTTCAGACTAAGTTCTATCAGTCAAGTTTACAGTGTGAACAACCTTACTGTGTGGCTGGCCACCACCGAGTACAGTAAATTGTTGGTATTAGATGGTTGGAGGCAATCGGCGACAGGAAGCCTTGAACCTAGATTTCATACTAGTTGGAGTGCTAGTCCTACAAAAGGTCAATCGCTAATCCGAATAGCTCAGTAACTGCAGCAACGAGTGACATGGGTTAGAATCTCAGAAGGGACATAAATACCTTCACTGGTTGCAGATACACCTTACTGACGAGGGCCAACTAGCACGAAACCTAAGTTGAAGGCTTCCTGTTGATTGCCTCTAACCACCTAGTACTTACACATACTTTTTCATTTCGACATAACTAGGTAGATTAACGAAATAACAAGGCTGCTCAACTGCTCAAGATATTGGATTCGTACCAAAACAAACATATCAACTGATAATTATTCAGTATTATACATGTCTCTATATATATGTATAAATGTTAGAAGGAGCAAACTTTGCCGACTGAAGAAACCTATTGAATCCATTAGATAGGACAAGTGCTTCCTAAAGTTTACCTCTATTGACTGGAGAACTTAGTACATGAACCAAACTTGTCAATTGGAATTTATTTATTTAGTCCAGGATAGCTTAAGACAAAGGAAATTCCAAGATAAATCATGAAATGACATCATTTAGCAAACTATTACAAACCAGGGAGTAGTGGATAACATTTTTGTCCTATGTTTCGACTCTTCGGCAGTATGCACTAATGATCCCTTGTCGAAATCACCTCCCGGGTCATCAGTTTACGAAGTAAGCCCATCAACCAGCCAACGATCTCAACTGGATCCAGTGATGCACGAATTCTAACTTCTGCCAGTTTATGATAAATAGCTCCGCCTCCAACTGATGACACCGGAGAGGATTTGTAACCACGGTGAGCATTGAATTACTTTTTAAGTACTGGTTTGCAGGGATATGACTAATCAATAAGACGGGTCCCCTTATAAGCTCGAAGTTCTGGGTAGGGTAATCAGTGCATGCTGATGAAGAGTTCAAAACCTGGACGAAACGGTTGTCTAGTACTTCATGGTTCTCAGTAATTCACTAACGGATATCAGTTCGTGATCTCACTTCAAACTTGTCAGATCCATGCGAACCAACACTTAATAAAAATGAAATCATTTCACCCAAAGAGAATAATAAGGCTACAGAAAGTTCGGTTATACTTTCCGGGAGACGCTTCTTCAAGAATCGAAAACAGTTATTTCCCGATACGAATTTAAAACAAGCAATAAAGGTTAATAAAGTAGGATTTAATGAATTCATCAAATTTTGGTAGGACGAGTTCTATCGTCATTGGGATTCAACTTCTGTGTTCCCATGAAAAGGATAAAGCAAATTAATATCGAATGCCAATTCGAAAATCTTTATGACCAACTTATGGGGCTACATGCTACGTCCAACGACAGCGAAAGCTGGTTGAAATCAAAGATGGTTGATATTGCTCATCAATTTTGAATCATGCCGACCAATCAGAAGTCGCCTATCACCAAAGAACACTGGAGATCTATAAACAAGCTCCGAAAAGACAATAATCTTGTTGTTTTACAAGCTTATAAAGGACAAAGTGTAGTGCTAATGAACAAGATAGATTATCTCGAAAAAATGAATCAAATTCTGTCTGATGAATCTAAATTCAAATAGGATAATCATGGAAAAGATCAAACGTTATCGACCGAAAGGAAAATTGTGCAGCATCTACAGCAACTCTTCAAAAAGAAATACATTGATGAAAACACATATATGATTATCGAACCGACTGGGTCCCAAATCCCAAAACTACACGGACGCGTTAAAATACACAAACGAGGAGCGTCGTTAAAACCTATACTCACTACGATGAACTCACCATACCACAAATTAGCACAGTGGCTTTGTGGACTGTTGCAGCCCATGCGGAAACGTTTCGGAACGTATATAGTTTCTGATTCATTCCAGTTTGTCGAGCAAATCAAAGATTTCAATGTATCTGATAAACATTTAGTCTCTTTCGATGTTACCTCCCTCTTCACAAATGTGCCAGTCATTGAGACTATAGACTACATATGTAAAGAAGCTGAAGACATACCCATTCCAACGTCGGAATTGAGGAAATTGCTACTTTTATGTACTAAAAATGTCCAGTTCCAATTCGACGGATGTTTATTCCGTCAAGTTGATGGTGTCGCAATGGGAAGCCCTTTGGGACCACTTTTCGCTGGCTTATTCTTGTCACGCCTTGAAATCAGTACCTTGCAGCAACATATACAAGAAACGGATGTGTACCTAAGATATGTTGATGACATTTTTATTGTCTGTGGAAGCAGATCAAAAGCCGGAAACATGTTGATAAAATTCAACTCATGCCATCCAAATCTCAGTTTCAGAGTAGAACATGAGGAAAATGATACTATTAAATTCCTAGACGTTTTTCTGGCGAAAATGAATGATGGCACTCTAACCCTAACCCTTTCTAGTGTGTTTATAGGCAGATTGTTTGGGATCGTTGAAGGCTTTAAGTGAAGGTTGAAGATTAACTAAGAGTAACTCTTCCATACTTTTTAGAAAAAGAGAGGTCATAGCAATAGGTCTAAATTAAAAACATTTTCCAGTAGACGAATTAGGTATAGGTACAATTTTAATGTCCTTCCAAATAGCTGGCACGACATTTCTGGAAAAAGATTCATTAAATATGTCTATGAGAGAGCAATTTTTCTTAAACAACCAGCTTCCCTTCTCCATCCATGGACCAAATGAACATTTGCGTAAACATAAAAATCCTGTTGTTTATGATTCGGTAGAGTGCAGAGGATGTCCCAACTGGTTACAGGTTGTTGAAGGCGTGTATATCTTGCCTTTCCGATAGTGGTTAGCTTCAACATCTTCATCCGTTCTACTGGCTGTGGTTGAAACCCTGCATCCTAGCCGGAAAAATTAAGGAGGCAACCTCTGTTAAATCTCTCCCGTCGATGGTGATTAGTAGTGGTTGTTGTTGCTGCAGTCTGTTGGTTATCTTCATCACCCCCGTCTTCTCTATGTTCACCTGCAGTCCTGTCTTCGCCGGCTACTTCCACAGCCAGTTTGTTGCTTTTCGCCTGAAAGTCTTCGAGTTCGTATGACATTAGACATAAATCATCGGGGCGCGAAATCCAGAACTTCTAGAGTCTTCTTATCGGTGGTCCAGCGTATTCCTGTCTCCTCTCTCTCACTAAATAGTCTGACGCATAATCCAGTCCACCACAATTAGGAATATCATCAGTGATAATAGGCAGCAGTCTTGTCTTACTTCTGTATTCACTTCGAAAGCTCCTCTGAGATTTCCATACTGGACCACCTCACTCTTGACAGTGTCATCTAGCAGTTGAACGAGGTTGACAAAGATTTGGGAACTGCACGCCATAGTATTGAAGAATTTTCCAAATTGCTTCTCGATCAACGCTGTCTATCGAAGGCCTTTTCGAAGTCGATGAAGTTGAGATAGGGTGAGGTTTGACTGCCATTCTATGCTTTGATCTGTGATAACGATGCGTAGAGTTGCAATTTGATCAGTTTGCAGTTTACAGTTTACAATTTATTTAGGATAGTAGGCTATATGCCTGTGTTAATCCTTTCGATTTGTTGCACGCAGGAGGTACAATCTCGCCTCAAATGAATCAACGGATGGCGCTGATACGACGTGTTCCGGTAGGGAGTTCCAATAGTTCCCAATTCGATGCGAAAAACGGATCTCCAGACGCACACGATTCGACCGTGGTTTTTGAACCTTGAGGTGATGTCCTCTCAATTGGTTGGTGCTAGAAGGAAGAAATAAATTAGCTCCAAAATCATTTCTTAGGATACGGTATGCTAGTCTTAAGTCACCCCTAAGTCGTCTGTATGACAGTGAAACTAAACCCAGTCGACTTAACCTCTCCTAATATGAGAGGGTTGAGAAACCATTCATTAGCTTATTTCCTACTCTTTGCACCCTTTCTAATAAGTCTATTTCGTATTTGAAACACGGGCTCGCTGCCTGGATCCCATATTCCAAATGAGGTCTGATATAAGTCGGATATAATATACGGAATATATCAGCGTCAAAGTTCTCAAAAGCCTTGCTTGCGTATGACCCATAATATTCGAAAACCCTTAGTGGCTGCAGCTCTACAGTTTGTTGCTGTTTTCAAGTCATGCTGCACAACTACTCCCAAGTCCTTGTACTCAGTGACCACTGGGAGAGTAATGCCATTCATTGAGTAATTGTGCACGTGACTATGAGATACATGCATAACTACACTCTTGCTTAAGTTAATCTCCAAGGCCCAGTGCTTACACCAATCACTTAACAAGTTTAAATCTTCCTGCAAAGCAAGGTGATCACTGTCATCGTGTAAAGCCCTCCATATCTTGATGTCATCAGCAAACAGTAAGCAGGATGACTTAACTACCGATGGAGGAATCTCATTAACATAAATCAGGAAAAGAAGTGGGACTAGAATTGTACCCTGAGGAACGCCACTCTTAACCGATTCCCATGTTGATAAAACCCCGTTAACTCGTACTCTTTGTCTTCTGTCCTTTGGAAAGTCTTGAATCCAGTCGGCGACCACTTTATTGATTCCGAGACTACCTAACTTTACTAGAAGACCTGAATGAGAAACCCTGTCAAACACCTTGCTAAGGTCGATGAAAGGTCGATGGCATCCACCGGTATATTAGCATCAGCTGAGCTCCCCCAACTTTCTCTGGCCAAAAGAAGGTTGGTCAAGCAAGAATGACCTGCTCTCAAACCATGCTGTTCCACAGCGAAAAGTTTGTTCCCTTCAATGAACTGAATGTGATAGCATCACGAATTATTCTTTCTAGTAGTTTAACAACAATACTGGTCAAACTAACAGGACGATAGTTCTGAACTAAGTTTCTAGATCGGGTTTTGAAGACCGGACTAATGATGGCATATTTCCAGTCAGTCTCTTGCACATTTAGACTGGTCCAGAGACATATTGAAGATTACCGACAATGGTTTGGCTCGGCTATGTTTTCAGCCAATGTTGTTAATACACGTGGGTGGAGTTCATCAGGGCCACTGGACTTACCAGGATTGAGCCTTACAAGCCACTTTAGGACAGTATCCTTTCGAATGTATAAGGGTGCCATTTCCAAGTTACCTTCTGGAAAAGTTACAAAGCTGGTATCAATATTATCAGAGAATATTTACATGGCTAAAGTGCTTGGACAAAGCCTCAGCCTTAGTCAAGTTATCCTCAGCCATGTTTGTCTGGTCATCTTCAAGCATAAGAGGTGGGATAGCACCACTCTTACGTGTTCTTCTCTTGATATATGAGAAGAGTCTTTTTGAGCAGTCTGGTGAACTTTTAACCAACTGGGTTTCGTAAGCTAGCCTTGACTGGTGAATCAAAGTTTTACACTGGTTCCTGGCTTCACAGTATTTCAGCCGGAACTGCTGTAGCCCAGTAGAAACAAAGAGATTCCAGAACATTTTTCTCAGTCTAGGGAGTGTTATAGCTTGTCTATTTATCCATGGTGGCCGATTTGTTGGCCTTTTAGGAACCCTCCAGGGAATGAAATCAGTGGTAACCCTCTCAAGTGTATTCTTAAATCTATCCCACTCATCTTCAATGGATGAGACAATATTGACTGACCAGTCGGCAGTTGAAGCACGCTCCTTTATAGTGACTATGTTAGCATGCCAAACACTAGGTCGGGATTTAGGTTGAAAACTGGCTAAATTGCCAGCCCTTAAGTTAAAATCGAACACCCCATGATCACTGTTTGCTAGAGGTGGATGAATAACTAGACCATTCACGTCGTCGTTGTCATGAGTAAGCACTAAGTCCAGCAAGGAAGATCCTTGGGTAGAACCGAATCTTGTGCTACCTAAGACATGTTGTGTTAGGGCATTTTCCATGGTAGTCAAGAGTAACCGGCTGTCAAACTTATTAGCGGATCCTGGAGATGTGACAGCTACCCAGTCTATATGAGGTGCATTAAAATCACCTAGAATAAGACAGCTACTGTGTTTACTCCATTGTTTGAGGTGATCTAAAATAAAGTCATCACACTGACAATAGGGACTTCTATACAGAACTCCAATGAGTAGAGTGCCAGTTGCAAAGCTTACTTCACAGCTAATTACCTCACTTGTCCCAGTGTCATGCGCTTCAGATTTCACAGAACGAACATGTAGGTAGTTGTTGATGTACAGAGCAACCCCGCCACCTCTACGACCCTTAACCCTGTCGCTGCGCAAGCAGCTAAATCCGCATAGCTCAGGTGTGTCATCTAATCCAGAAACCAGCCATGTTTCAGTAATGGCCACAATACCTGGGCTAAGGTCTTCCACCAATACACCTATCTCGTGAAATTTGTTCCCGATACTACGCATATTAGTGTACACTACCTTCAGGCTTCATATGCGGTCCGGCTTATCCACACAGGTCTTGGAAGCATACGTTACCAAGACCTGACTATTTGAAAACCCACCAGTTTAAGGTTAGTCTCACCAATTGTGTGTCTTGTTTCTAGCTGGGACAAAACTTCTTTTCGTTTAAGTCTGTCTTCAAGAGATAAATCGGGTCTGACTGAAATTCCTGACCCGCCAAGGTTGTGTACATTGGCCAGTAGATTATTCCGTTCATCAGGAGAACCTAAGACTACTTTAAGCAACCTTCGCTGATTAAAACAGCAGATGATTTACCTTTCCTGAATACAGCTTGTTGAGGTGAGGCTGACTTAGTTCTGCATTCTTGGTTCTCTCCAGGATGGTTGAACTTAGTATTTTACATGATGTCTGTGGATGAGAGCATGATTCCACGCCAGTTCTTGCAAAGTGAGGCGTAATTCACCCTTCTTTGACAGCCTGACGAGGTAGCCAGCCTTTCTTCCTTCCGGTTAGGATCTTTCCTTCTTTCAAAACCTCTGACAATAATGACGTGAGCGCATCTGCCACAGTATCTGTTTCCATTTTCAATGATTCGGGGTGGAGGAATTCTGTCCAGTTCTGTTCCCTTCCCGGCCAATGTTCAGTAGCTTGATCACATTCAGGACTTCTGCTTTAGTTGGTTGAAGGATGGGTGTCCACCAGCATACAGTTCTGTGAATGCCATTGGTGGTGGTGTTTCTGAATGTGTTGCAGGCGATGGTCGATTCAAGAGTCCTTCAAAGTGATCAGCCGACTGTTTTATTTGTTTCCCCTCCTTGGTAGTCAGGTTCCGTTGAACATCTCTTATTGGTTTTATCATGTGGGTTGATCTCTTCTCGGATAGCGAGCAACTTGGTTATCTGATCTAATGTCCTGAGATCTCTTTTACTTGCGAACTGCCTGTTTTACTTCAGTTGGCGGCCAGTGGGTCGTAGAATTGTCTTTTGTTTCACTAGCGCTCCTCTTCACTTCTTTCCTTATTCTCTGCTGTGTACATTGCTGTGAACTCAACTTCTCCTTCTGTTCTCTTGTCCATCTTTGCATTGAGTCACCTTCTCTTTCGCCATCCTCCTCTCCTCTTCTGTCTTCTATTAGCTTCCATGCATGTAAGTATCCGTTGAGAGCCATTCCATGTCTTGTCTCTCCTCTATTCCTATAACAGTTGTACACTTTCTCTTGGATATCATGTGCAGAGAGCTAGTTCCAATGTTCTTCCACCCACACAGGTCTCCTCAGTGGTACCACATGGTGTCTTCGACATTGCTGTGATCTGATCTGTAGTGAAGGTGGGTATCGTTTGTGGTTTTGTCCTTCAGTTTGTGAATGTTGAACTGAAGTCAAGTGCAGTGACCTCTCTCCAGTTGTTATGAGAGATTTCAGGTTCACCTTGAAGGTTCCTTGAACTAGATGATGTGGTGGTCTGAGCCCATATCTGCTCCCCTTCTCGACTTTGTGTTCAGCAGGCAGGCTGCCTCTCCACTTCCTTGAGCAATAATGAGATGGAATTTATCTGGATTGTGGTGTGTCCATCAGGTGAAATCCATGTCGCTGGCCTTGTGTATAACCTTGTGCTTTTACAGGTTGCCTCTGATTACCCAATGATTGAAAGTGTAGAAGTCTTTGAATAATTCTCCGTTCGCATTCATTTCACCGAACGAGAGGCTCTCGACTGATGTTGAATTCTCTCCCTGTATTATCTGCTCCCAGTCAGCAGTCATTCATATGGCCCATAAGGATTTTGATATCGCCATTTGGGATGTTATCCATTACTGTTTGTAGATGTCTATAGAAATCTTGCTTCTTCTCTTGTTTCGCGATGTTTGTAGCATTATGAGTAAGGAGTATTGGATATTTGTCAACTTCCTTTCTTGCTTCCTTTCCAGTTGAATCTTGCTGTGATGATCATGCAAGATGAGATTGGTTCCCACTGCATTAGTGCTTTGGCTGCTTCCTCTTTTCTCGAGTCTTAGGACAGGCTAGTATTCTGGAAAGCCAGTAGACGATGGAATTTTGTAAAGAAGTCACTTGCAGGTCATATGGCAGCATCAAGGATCATCATCAAATAGAGCCAAGAATGGCAGTAAACTGTGACATTAAGCTTTATCGACTTTGAAAAGACCTTCGATAGCGTTGACCGGGAAGCAAGCAATTCGACAACAGCTTGACGGCTGAGGAAGGCAGTGTTGTAATTATTTATAAACCACTTTCAGTAGCTCTGTAATTATACTGAATGTTAAATTATTCACGATGGAAACATCAGAAAAGCATCTGAAATAAAGACATGAGCAAGCCAAGGCTGTCTATTATCACCGATGATATTCCTGATTGCTGTGGACTGGAGAGTGGCAAATAAGTGGATCGGTATACTTTGAACTCACATAAAGACACTAGATAATTTGGATTTCATGGGTAATTTACACCTCGTGTCACAAATACTTGAAAACTCACAAGGGAAAACTGGAAACTTGGTAGAACGCGCCATCAAGGCAGGACTTAATGTGAAAAACGGGAGGACACCTAACCAACAACAACAAGCACCAATCATCATCAGTTGGACAAACCAAAACGAAGTCATCTCTTTCACTTGTTCAGACAACATCATTTTAACTATAGGATGTCAAAGTTAGCATTGTAAATGCAAGACTGACCTTAACCACATTGAAATTAGTGTGGAAATTTGCTGAACTTAGGATAAAGAAGTCATTTGGATTTTCAGCACTAACGTCAAGTCAGTAAGCGCTTCTTAATGGCTCAGGGACTTGGTGAGCGCCTCACCGTAAGCATTCGCAACAATCTGCTGCACAGTTTTACCAGCAGCCACCTTCTCTGCATACTGAGGATAAGGTAGTTGGCCAAAACGGATTAAGCAACAAGAAACTCTGGTGACAAACAAATCAAGGAACTTTCATTGCCCGAAAAATAAGTAGAAGGAAATTGGGATGGATCGGACACACGTTGAGGAGACCGTTGACTGGCATCACATGCCAGGTCATCTCTCGAGTAGAAACTGAATGAGAAGCGATGAGATGGGCGCAGGTTATTGGGTGATATGAAGGAGACCATGTGAGGAGGAGTTGAGAGATTATTGGCAACTGTGAGACCAGCTAAAGAGGGCTGAGGAAAACAGAGTGATATGAGGATGTGCTGCTGATCACGAGCTAAGATCAGTTAACGAACACTTGGTAAATCAAGGAGTAATGGACAGTGCTTTTTGTCCTTGCACCCAATAAGGTTCGAACCTAGGACCTTCCGGTTTCAGGGTGAGCTCGTCGACCATTCAGCCACAAGGATACTATCAAAATGCCCACGAATTCCAACTTCTGCCATTTCGGGATGTAATAATGTTCCTTTGTAGTCGTTTGATCTACAGTATGGAGAGAAAGCAACTGTTAATAAAGGTCCGTAGCCTGTTCGGAATGTTAGTGGTGAAGCACTCACCAAGTCTCTGAACCATATAGGAGGACTTACATTAGCGTTATAAATTCTAATTTCATTGCTTGCACTGGGTAAACTAGATTTCCACACTAATCTCAATGTGATATACGTCCGTCTCACCTTCCCGACCCCTCATTCGACATCCTCATACGTGCCTGCTGCAAGTGAAAGTGAAAGAGGTGAATTCTTTGAGATTTGTCTCATTGATGGTAACCAGTGCTTGTTGTTGTTGTTTATTTAGTGTCATCATAAACTCCATCTCCTGTATTTTCACTTGAAGGCCTGCTTCCTCTCACAACTAGTTGGTTTTCGCCTCTACAATTTCGAGTTTGTGTGTTATTACAAGTAAATCATCCACAAAGTCCAGCTCTTCCATTGTCTTCTCTTCAGCCCAACGTATATCTGACTTCTCTCTCTCCCAATGGTATGCAGCTTGATCTAGTCCAACACAGTCAGGAATATCAGCGGTGGTGGAAGGTACCAATGTCCTACGTTTTTCAATAGCTCAAAGTCTCGGTAACGGTCGGATTGAGTTTCCTTGGTAGAGTCACTAGTCTCAATCTCACCCATCCTTCTTTTTCGGGCTTAGTTAGGATCAGTTAGTAATCTAGGCACATATATGGTTATTTAATTACCAGGTAAAGATTCAGATTCAGATTTATTAGTTGAGGATAGAAGGCTTGGAGCCTATGTTAATCCTTTTCTAGTAAATTTCTGTGCTCGCTCAAACCCTTCTTGAACGAATCAGCTGAGGTTGCAGATACCACTTCTTCTGTGAGTCGGTTCCAAGAGTTTGTGACTCGGTGTGAGAACCAGTACTCAACAGCAATATGATTTCTTCTTGGCTTTTGAACTCTCCTGCTAAGGTGTTCCGACCTGGTGGGAAAGAAAAGAGAGAATAGGTCAGGTCCGTAGTCATTATTTAAAATTTTAAACATTGTGATTAAATCTCCTCTCTGCCTACGGTATGACAAGGAGAAGAGATTTAAACTGTCTAGTCTTTCCTCGTATGATAAATTAGTTATTCCAAGAACCATATGCGTTGCCTTCCTTTGAACCTTTTCTAGAATGTGTGAGTCCCCTTTTAGACAAAGACTGGCTGCCTGGATGCAGTTTTCCAGTCTTGACCTCACCAGAGATGTATATAAGGAGGTGAACATATCTCTGGTGATTCTAGTGAAGGCTCTACGCATTGCCCATAATGACCTGAAACTACGTGCAGCCACCACGCGACAGTGTGCTGTAGTTTTTAAGTCGTGGCTAACTATGACACCTAAGTCCAAATGAGTCTGAACTGATGGAAGTGTAATTCCCTCTAGTTCGTAGGAGCTCGTGCTTGCTTGTCTAATGCGCATGGTTGCACATTTTGCCACATTTATCGGAAGCATCCATTCTATGGACCACTCTGACAATTTGTTGAGGTCCTCTTGCAACGTGGATGTGTCACTGTTGCCCTTCAACTCTCTGCAAATTTTTAAGTCATCTGCGTATAGGACCATAGGGGAGTCGGTGAGCAGAGATAACTCATTGATATACAAAATAAATAGGAGAAGTCCGAGAACCGTGCCTTGTGGCACTCCGCTACGCACTGCTGTCCAAGAGGAGAGTTTCGAGTTGATCCTAACCCTCTGCCTCCTATCTATGAGGAATTCCCTGAGCCAGTTTAGTAAGCTGCCTTTGATACCAAGACTTACCAACTTCATGAGTGGTCTTCTGTGGGTACTTTATCAAAGGCTTTGTCAAAGTCTATGAAGACGACGTCAACGGGTCTTCTGTTGTCCCTGGATTTGACCCAGCTTTCTCTTGCAGTGAGAAGATTTGACAGGCATGAGAGGTTCCTTCGGAAGCCATGCTGAGCTCTTGATAATAAGCTTCTTTTTTCTATATATGCCATTATGCTTTTCTTGATGATTCTTTCCAGTGTCTTAATTAAAGTGCTGGTGAGACTGATAGGCCTGTAATTTGAAGGGATTTGTTTTGATCCTCCTTTGTGGATGGGGGTTACTATGGCGTCTTTCCAGTCACGCGGTAACACTCCATTTTGGAGAGAAAGCTTGAAGATCGCAGTCAAAGGGCCGGCTATGTGGGCTGATAGCTCCTTGAGAAGCCTTGGATGAAGATTATCAGGACCCATTGATTTCCCTGCATCTAGTTTCCTTAGGCAGTTGAGCATGATGCCTTGGTCGATGTCAACGGAATCTATCCCATGTCCTTCTGATGCAGCCAGAGCTGATCCTATAGGCAGTGACGACTCCTGAGTGAAGACTTGGGAGAAGTAGTTTGCCATTGCTTCTGCTTTTTCTTGATCTTCTTCGATTGTGTCATTGTCAGTAGTCAGGTTTGGGACACCATTGGATGTTTCATTCCTGAAGTTCATGTACGAGAAAATTTTCTTAGGTTGTGCCTTTGCATTTTGAGCCAGGTGTGCTTCGAATTTCATCCTTGATTTGCGGATTTATGCAATAGCTTTATTTCTAGCAGTGTTATATAATTCCCTGGTCTTAGAAGTCTCAAGTGTGGCAAACAAGTTCCAACATTTGTGTTTACGTCTAAGTAACTTACGAATCTCTCGGTTTATCCAAGGAGGGCAATGTTTCCGACCCTTCGGGACAGACCAAGGGATGAAAGGTTCAGTTACTTGGGCGTAAAGCTGTTTAAATTGGTTTCATGTGGCTTCTACTTGAGACTCTGGGTTGATGTACCAGTTTACTGAGTTGGCTGCTGAGACGATTGCATTTATATCAACTTTCCAAACGTTTGGTCGAGATGGGGTTTTGGCCCTTGCTGCCGTTGCTGTGAACTTGAAAGTAAGCACAGCATGGTCACTTCTTCCTAAAGGAGGAAGATGTTGTATGAGATCCACATCCTCACCATAGAAGAACACTAGGTCCAGAGTTGAGAAGGAGTGCTGTGAGTCATAGCGCGTGGGCTTAATGACATGTTGGACTAGAGCTAAAGATTAATACTAGATTCCAACAGTTTATGATCAAAGGAGTTGACTGAGGATGGAGTTGTTAGGCTCGTCCAGTCAATTGTTGGGGCGTTGAAGTCCCCAACTACGAGACTTCGACATTTCGAGGTCCAGGAGCCTAGCCTCTCTATTAGGAAGTGATCAATTTCTTGGCCTATGCATTTTAGTCTGCAGCGTAGAAGTTCGCACGACTCACTTTCGTGAGCGAGTGCTTCGATACTACGCACGGTTAAGCATTTCTTGAGGTAGATGACTACGCCACCTCCTTTGCAATTTAGTCGGTTCACCCTATGCACTTCAAAGTTTGGCAGGTTAACTTCGTTGTCAGTGACATCGGGTGTGAGCCATTTGTCTGTGATAATAATTACATCCGGGTTTCCGGAGTCTATCATGTTAACCAGCTCAGTCCGATTATTTAACAGGCTGCGGGCGTTTATCAATTCAGTTTGATACTTCCCCGGCCTACCCACAGAGATTTCGGGATCATTAAAAACGGTGAATACACAAAATCTACTCTACAGCTCTTAGGAGAATCTTTAGTTACATCTCACTGAGTAGTGTATGGAATCAAGACACCATTTTCAACTAGCCTACAACTTATAAGCTGAACACAGTCCATCCCCAGGTTTATCTAGATGTACATATCAGTCCTCCAGCGCCAGCCGAGCTGGCAAGGCTGTTTCTAATTTGAAACCCAGAGACACTATTCGTGCCTGCTATGTTAGTAGTACTTCAAAGGTGTTTGATTATAGTGACAGTGATTGACAGACCACGCTGACTAAGATGTTGAATAGCAGATGAAAACGGAAGAATATTTTATGTGGCTGGTTTAGACCTCTGATAAGCCTAGTTATTAAGAAAGGTGACAAATATTCCCGTGATTAATACATGGCCGGGGATCAGTTTGATTTACCAATGGTATCCCATGATTATTGGTTCAGTAGTACTACAAGGACTTAGTGGGGGTCGAGAAAAACAGATTGGCTTCAGACACGGATATGAGTGGATAAGTCATTCGTTTACATTACAATAGGTTATAGGACGCAGACATGAGTGTTCAATACTTGGTATATTGTTTATTATTTATTTATTATTACTCCCTTGGGTTCCGAGTGGAACATAGGCCTTCTAACCTGACATATTTCCTGACCTAAGGGCGGTATTTGTCTCAGTTGATGAAGGGATGAAATGATACTTTGCAGTGAACAGGCTGGAGTTTTTGAAGCTTCGTTCGAACATAGAAGTCAATGAGTGAGAGCTTTAAGACTGGTTTGAACTAAGTTGTAGCTTAAGAACTGGTGGTGAAACTGCTGAATGCACTGACAACTCTTCCTATTTGTGAATCTTCCTCAGTCTTATTGCACTGTGTAGTTTTGAGAGCTCAGTACCCATTTGAAAGTGGGAGGGGGTGTTCATCAATTAACAACTCTCATAGGCTTTGATGTGTGAGTCATACTCCTAAAGTGTGTGTCGTTCTGCGATTCGCACCAATGTGAGACACCATCGTCGAAAAAACTTAAGTTTTCGATCATAGGTGACTTCATTCAGGTATTCACTCCCGACAGACAAACATGACAAGCAACAGGGAAGTTAGTCATTGTGTTGAACAAATACAGAAAAACCATCAAGAACACTGTGAAGCACAGACGATTAGAACAGTTAGAATACGTCAAACGCATACCGAACCAAAAACATACTCAACAAGTAAATCAATTAAAAAGAAGGCTGACTGAGTTTCAATGCAGAAGTTTACACAGAAGTGCAACACCATGATATAATTATGAACAATAATTTGTACTGGAAACGTCATCAGTAAATACTACTGTACAACACTGTGTGATTTTTGTGGTTTTTTTTTATCCTTCACGTTCCCCAGTTGAACATAGGGCTTCAAACTAGTGGCTTGAAGTTTCTGTAGCAGTGTTCATTTTACAGGATGGGGTTGCTAGCCTTATGCCCAACCTTTCCGCTTCACCAGCATTATTCCTGGCTTAGCGAGGTAAAGGATTTTTGTGATTTAATCGAAATAAAATTTTACCCATAATGGAGTTATACTCTAGAATAGTGCACAAGTTATATCCTTATATCAATAATACATGCATCAGTTAAAGTCGCCACACTACAAACAGTATATAAAGATGGTCAGAAATAGAAAAATAATTCGAAACACTCTAGCTAGAGAATGAATTAGGATGTCTTGGAATGTGTGCGAGAGATTCGAAGTGTCCCATCTCTGTGAAATAATGTAATCAGTGTGGCGATCTTTACATAGAATCCACAAGATGCACGTTATAATTCTAAGCAGATTGCATCAAAGAAGTTGTGAAGTTACATGGATTCAGATGGTTAGGACATGTGTTATGCGTGCGTCCTTATGATTTATCATTTACAGTAAGCGAAAATGTAACAAAACGGAAGCTGTAAATAGCATCTCAGCACTAGACAACACTGTAAGAGAAGTTCCCCATGAAGGTGGTGCAGACACTGATCTTGATTGTACCATCAAAAACTGCAGCAGCCCTGAGAAGCAACTGCAAGAAGATGATAAGTCGGTAACAAAAATAAGCAATCGGAAGAAATATAGTAATATTGATGGTAAGCAAACGTCTGTCACCTGTGGCCAGTCTGCATCAACAGTGGTGAGAAAAAACGTAGCCACTGTTAAATACGACAAGCTCTCCTTAGACTCTAACATAATTGTTGGAAATTTAGAAGAGTCCAAAGAATCTGATCCCGTGAAAAGGCACGATCACGACCTTAAATTAGTGAGTAGTATTATAAGGAAGATGCTCCCAGCAAATTTCCCTGGAGTATCGATGAATTTTCTAATCAGCGTAGGTTGCTTAAAGTAGTCTTAGGTTCTCCTGATGAACGGAATAATCTACTGGCCAATGTACACAACCTTGGCGGGTCAGGAATTTCAGTCAGACCCGATTTATCTCTTGAAGACAGACTTAAACGAAAAGAAGTTTTGTCCCAGCTAGAAACAAGACACACAATTGGTGAGACTAACCTTAAACTGGTGGGTTTTCAAATAGTCAGGTCTTGGTAACGTATGCTTCCAAGACCTGTGTGGATAAGTCAGACGGCATAGGAAGCTGAAGGTAGTGTACACTAATATACGTAGTATCGGGAACAAATTTCACGAGCTAGGTGTATTGGTGGAAGACCTTAGCCCAGGTATTGTGGCCATTACTGAAACATGGCTGGTTTCTGGATTAGATGACACACCTGAGCTATGCGGATTTAGCTGCTTGCGCAGCGACAGGGTTAAGGGTCGTAGAGGTGGCGGGGTTGCTCTGTACATCAACAACTACCTACATGTTCGTTCTGTGAAATCTGAAGCGCATGACACTGGGACAAGTGAGGTAATTAGCTGTGAAGTAAGCTTTGCAACTGGCACTCTACTCATTGGAGTTCTGTATAGAAGTCCCTATTGTCAGTGTGATGACTTTATTTTAGATCACCTCAAACAATGGAGTAAACACAGTAGCTGTCTTATTCTAGGTGATTTTAATGCACCTCATATAGACTGGGTAGCTGTCACATCTCCAGGATCCGCTAATAAGTTTGACAGCCGGTTACTCTTGACTACCATGGAAAATGCCCTGACACAACATGTCTTAGGTAGCACAAGATTCGGTTCTACCCAAGGATCTTCCTTGCTGGACTTAGTGCTTACTCATGACAACGACGACGTGAATGGTCTAGTTATTCATCCACCTCTAGCAAACAGTGATCATGGGGTGTTCGATTTTAACTTAAGGGCTGGCAATTTAGCCAGTTTTCAACCTAAATCCCGACCTAGTGTTTGGCATGCTAACATAGTCACTATAAAGGAGCGTGCTTCAACTGCCGACTGGTCAGTCAATATTGTCTCATCCATTGAAGATGAATGGGATAGATTTAAGAATACACTTGAGAGGGTTACCACTGATTTCATTCCCTGGAGGGTTCCTAAAAGGCCAACAAATCGGCCACCATGGATAAATAGACAAGCTATAACACTCCCTAGACTGAGAAAAATGTTCTGGAATCTCTTTGTTTCTACTGGGCTACAGCAGTTCCGGCTGAAATACTGTGAAGCCAGGAACCAGTGTAAAACTTTGATTCACCAGTCAAGGCTAGCTTACGAAACCCAGTTGGTTAAAAGTTCACCAGACTGCTCAAAAAGACTCTTCTCATATATCAAGAGAAGAACACGTAAGAGTGATGCTATCCCACCTCTTATGCTTGAAGATGACCAGGCAAACATGGCACTTTAGTCAAGTATTCTCTGATAATATTGATACCGGCTTTATAACTTTTCCAGAAGGTAACTTGGAAGGGATACTGTCTTAAAGTGGCTTCTAAGGCTCAATCTTGGTAAGTCCAGTGGCCCTGATGAACTCCACCCACGTGTATTAACAACATTGGCTGAAAACATAGCCGAGCCAAACCATTGTCGGTAATCTTCAATATGTCTCTGGACCAGTCTAAATGTGCAAGAGACTGACTGGAAATATGCCATCATTAGTCCGGTCTTCAAAACCCGATCTAGAAACTTAGTTCAGAACTATCGTCCTGTTAGTTTGACCAGTATTGTTGTTAAACTACTAGAAAGAATAATTCGTGAAGGGAACAAACTTTTCGTTCTCATTCAGGTCTTCTAGTAAAGTTAGGTAGTCTCGGAATCAATAAAGTGGTCGCCGACTGGATTCAAGACTTTCCAAAGGACAGAAGACAAAGAGTACGAGTTAACGGGGTTTTATCAACATGGGAATCGGTTAAGAGTGGCGTTCCTCAGGGTACAATTCTAGTCCCACTTCTTTTCCTGATTTATGTTAATGAGATTCCTCCATCGGTAGTTAAGTCATCCTGCTTACTGTTTGCTGATGACATCAAGATATGGAGGGCTCTACACGATGACAGTGATCAACTTGCTTTGCAGGAAGATTTAAACTTGTTAAGTGATTGGTGTAAGCACTGGGCCTTGGAGATTAACTTAAGCAAGAGTGTAGTTATGCATGTATCTCATAGTCACGTGCACAATTACTCAATGAATGGCATTACTCTCCCAGTGGTCACTGAGTACAAGGACTTGGGAGTAGTTGTGCAGCATGACTTGAAAACAGCAACAAACTGTAGAGCTGCAGCCACTAAGGGTTTTCGAATATTATGGGTCATACGCAAGCAAGGCTTTTGAGAACTTTGACGCTGATATATTCCGTATATTATATCCGACTTATATCAGACCTCATTTGGAATATGGGATCCAGGCAGCGAGCCCGTGTTTCAAATACGAAATAGACTTATTAGAAAGGGTGCAAAGAGTAGGAAATAAGCTAATGAATGGTTTCTCAACCCTCTCATATTAGGAGAGGTTAAGTCGACTGGGTTTAGTTTCACTGTCATACAGACGACTTAGGGGTGACTTAAGACTAGCATACCGTATCCTAAGAAATGATTTTGGAGCTAATTTATTTCTTCCTTCTAGCACCAACCAATTGAGAGGACATCACCTCAAGGTTCAGAAACCTCGGTCGAATCGTGTGCGTCTGGGGACCCGTTTTTCGCATCGAATTGTGAACCATTGGAACTCCCTACCGGAACACGTCGTATCAGCGCAATCCGTTGATTCATTTGAGGCGAGATTGGACCTCCTGTGTGCAACAAATCGAAAGGATTAACACAGGCATATAGCCTACTATTCTGAATAAATTGTAAACTGTAAATGTACTGTTCTTTTATAAAACTAATTTTTTCTCTCACACCTGTTTATTATCTGTCTCTCTTTTCAATCTCTTCTCTGGCTTTGTGTGCTACAAGGAATGTGTGGCAACTCGAACTGGTGCACAAATGTGCAATTTCCTACGTTGAAACCAGTCAGTCATTGTTTCGTTACCAGTTATGCCAGAGATACTGGCTGCTATTATGCTGTGAGAAACCCGATTTCCGAAGTGGAGGTTACGTCTTGTTGAGGTTATGAATGCATCGACCACGTTTTCACCTTCTAGCAGTTGCTTTAATACTGTCATATTCATTTCATGTCAACGGGCTTTGCATGCACTGACATTAGAACTGCTTTGTTTTTGTTTAGCAGGTCTGCTATTTTATGTGGTTTTAGATAGCCTTTTAATGGTTGTGTTCATCTGGAGACACGGGATTCAGTCTCTTGGACATCTACTATGACTGACTGACTAACTTCAGTATAGAACTTTGCACAGAAATGCAACATTTCAAGACAACACACAACATGAAGCGCACAAAGGTAGAGAAAAGGGAGGCGAAGAAATTCCAAGGAACTTTAAAGAGCAGAAATGTACGGGAGAAAGCGTAGCAGCATGAAAAACGATGAGTGAAGGTATCTGTGCCACTGATAACGACTTCGAGCCATTTGTTCTCAACATCCCAAATACCCCAACTAGTCAGGCAGTCTACACTTCTATACATGACTCAGACCAAACGTCAAAGAGTTCCCTGACTCAGCTTTTTGTTAGAACACCCTAATAACTCTTGTCAGCTTAACACTGTTGAACACAGAATGTGATGACTTGACATGCATAACACGTATCCTAGGCATTTCATTTGATGTAGCTTCACAACCTCATCGACTAGCATATCCTCCTTACCTAACACTAAGCCTAACCTCTTTAAACGACAGGAGCACAATTCCGCGCCAGTTCTTGCATTGACTTAAGTCTCCTTTCTTTGGTAGTTTGAGTAAGTATCTTTTCTTCCAATCCTCAGGTACTTTGTTTTCTTTACACACCTTCTCCAGTAGTGGCGTCATCAAGTCCGCTGTTGTCTCTGGGTCCATTTTCAATGCTTCTGCTGGGATTCCAAATGGTCCTGCTGCTTTTCCAGCTCCAGGTTTTAGCATCTTTATTGCCTTCAGGACTTCTGATTTTGTCGGGGGGTTGGTTCACTGGTAGCTCTGTCTCCGTTATTGGTATTGTTGAGCACGTTGTAGGTGGTGGTCGAGTAAGAAGTCTTTTCAAGTGTTCAGCCCAGTGTTTCTTTTGCTCCTCTTCTTTGGTGAGTGACTTTCCATTGTCACCCTTCACCGGCTTAATTTGTGTCAAACTTTTACCCGATGGGTACCTAGTTGTTTGGTAGAGTGTTGCGAGGTCTCCTCTGCCTGCAGGTTGTTCTGCTTCACTTGCCATGGCTTCATAATACTTTCTTTTGTCTTCTCTGGCACTCTTCTTTACTCTTCTGTTCAGTGTCTTGTAGCTTGCATTTAACTCCTGTTTTGTTGCTCGTCGATGCACTGGATAATCTTTCGTTTCAAAATTTCTTTCTCTCTTCTATCAGTCTCCAAGTGTCCGTAGTGAGCCACTGTTTGTCCTGTCTCTTCTTTCTGCCTAAAACTTCCATGCAGGTTTGACTCCACACTGTTTTCAAGTTGTTCCAGTGCTTTTCGACGTTGGCCTCTTCGCTAGTGTTGATTTGTATCTCGGCTCTGCCCTTTATGCTTGCAGTGAAGATGTCCTTTATGTCCTGGTCCTTCAGTTTTGAGTGTTGAACTTGGCTTGTGGTCTATCTGCGGCTCTTGTTTCCCTGAAAGCTTTTAATTTGATTTGGATTGTCCCTTGTACGAGGTAGTGGTCTGAGCCAACGTCTGCTATTCTTCTTACTTCCGTGTCCAGTAGGCTGCGCCTCCACCTTCCTGAGATTGAGATGAAGTCAATTTGGTTTTTGGTTCGCCCATCTGGTGCCACCCATGTAGCCTTATGGATATCCTTGTGTTTGTATACGCTAGCACTAATCACTAGTTCATTGAAGGCGCAGAAGTTGGCGAAGAGTTCTCCATTTTCATTCATTTCTCCGAGAGCTTCTCTACCCATGTTGATTTCTCTTCCTGTGTTGTCTGGTCCCAGTTTTGCGTTCATGTCTCCCATTAGTATTTTAATGTCGCCGACTGGAGTATTGTCCATTGTTGCCTGTAGTTGTCTGTAGAATTCTTCTTTCTTTTCGAGGTCTGCGTTTTTTTTTGGTGCATAGCAAGGTAGGTTTTAGATGCTGGACAAATTGAGCGTGGCTGTAGGCCAGTTCAGTTGTTCTTCAGAGTATTCCTTCCAAAGTCATCTAACCTGACAGCTAATTAAGGCGGCACTTTTCTCGGACTGTCTCACTTGTCATTTTTCTTTTACAACCTGTTTCCCTAATGAGTTTAAATAGTTGGCTGGTGCCACCTACAACCGGTTTATTCTTCATCTCTTTGTCTTTTGTCCACCACCACTACTCACGCTTGTTGTGGAGACTTTTGGTCAGCTTGCGATTGATTAGATTTCGCTACTCACATTCAGAGCCCACTATAGGATCAGTCTTCTTGCGTCTATAAGTTAGGATGAAGTAGCAGAATACCACTGGCGTTTACCAACCTTTGGTTTTTCGTTGTCGACATCCCCCACCACTATTTCTGGAGCTGACTACGTATTGACCGAGGCTTCCTCAGAATGTCTTGCTTTTAGTCTGGTACGCGTTTACCTACTTCCGAAAATACGGACTCCATGGTCTCAATAAGTTCAGTGCGTAAATGATGCACGGCTCCGAAAGAAGTGGAGGGTTTCCACATATCCTCTCCATAGATAGTTTACAGCTACGTGATCTATTTCAGTCCATCGCCGGTTCGATGATGCAGGTCCCTTAGTTTTTAAACTAGTACTCCTGGCAACAGATGACTATCTGAACAGAACAGTAAAAAACGATCACTGTTGTCGGTTCATCAATGTGGGACTCTATAGATGCTGCCAATATACTTTTCATTCACGTTGTGTGAGTGACATGATATGATTATGAGCAATAATTTGTACTGGAAACGACACCAGTTAATATTTCTGTACAAAACTGTGTGATTTATCAAAATAAAATCTTATCCATAATGGAGTTGTATTCCACCACAACGACCAACTTTTATACTTATGTGAATATACTTTTCTGACTGGTAAAACTCCTTACTTGAGCACTGAAGTTACCTACTATCACTAATACGTCTGGGCGTTTTCATATACACAGCGAACTACATAGCTTTTGATAGAACTAAACCTTTTTCGTCCAAAATGCATTCTGTCGAATCCTTCTGTCTCTTCTTCCTCTCATATGGGGGAGGGCAGCATAGTTGGTTTTCCGGTAGTTCAAGGGAAACGTCGTACTGTTATTACATAGCTATTTATCGGCACTGCGAATTCGCCCACACGCCTCTAACACAGTGCAAACCATTTATACTATAATTGTAACTGCATTATCTAAACGACCTTCATGGATTGGTTCACGTGTTGGTTCACAAGATAGAAGTCATCGGCAGGGCGGATAAAAGAGAACTGTGTTAGGAGAGAATTAAGGAGAGTCAGCCAGAAACATGCTACCAATCTATGAAGTTATCGACTTTTATTTTGAGCCACATTGGAAGGTGGACAAAAACTGACAGACACCTTCAGGATGATGAGAATTAATCGCTGAAGACTATTGGTGAGATGGCTCAAGATCACCTACAATGGAATGAATCGACGAGGTTGTGAAGCAGTTACATCGATTGAGATGGTTAGGACATGTGCTACGCATGCACCCCTAGCCATCCATCGCCCTCCTCGACGGGCTATGTTATATGACACAGGATCAGATTGGAAAAGAGTTAGCCAATGGTAGTCGAAGCAAAACATGGCTTTATCGGTCAATGGAATCCACAACAGTTGGTTTAAGCCAGATGCCACGTCAGGATATGTAAACTGCCTGACTTCCGCGTCATTGTTGTATACAGTAAAATTCTGTTGTTCTTCCGCATCACTATTTTTTTGCCTCACACTTGTGTTTATTATCTGTCTCCCTCTAAGCTCTTCTCTGGTTTTGTGTGCTACAAGGAGAGTGTGGCAACTCGAACTGGTGAAAACCTGTGCAAAGTCCTACGTTAACACCAGGCAGTCGCTCATGTACAGTGCAACAGATATCATCATCTTAATTGTGAAAGTTCGCATTGATTTCGGCTTAGAGTAGGATCGCTATCTAATTTTCCCCTTGATCGTACACCTCTGCTCATTGTAGTTTCACTACATTCGTTTTCTCCACTTTAACATTAGCTTTTCCACAATGTGGAAACTTGAAATGATAAACTTTCCGGAAAAGTTCTACGTTGTTACGTCATTCGAATTATCTCAAATGTTAATGTATATTCGAGCTTCAACCAATTAACTGACTATATATATATATATTAATTAGACGGTTGTGCTTTGGTGGTAGACTATTCGCCAACCATACATACGGCTCGGGGTTCGATTCCCGGCCGAAGCACTCCTAATCCTCGCGAAGTCGGTAGTTTTCTCTTTACTCCTTTACCTTCCCAGTGGAACATAGGGGTTCAAGCTAGAGGCTTGAAGTTTCTGATTATTTTTACAGGATAGGGTTGCTAGCCTCATGTCCAGCCCAACCTTCCCTCATTACCAGTCTTGTTACTGGCTTAGCGAGTGCGTCTTAACCTTCGCTCGAGTCAGAGAAGCAAAATTACACAGCCGGCTGGTGAAAGCTTTCGCAAAGCCAGTCACCAAGCCGACGTGTCTTCTCTCTGTCGCTGAAAGCAAGAATAAGAATGGGAACGTGGAGTGTACTAAATGTACGAGACTGGTTGGGAAGCCTGCACACGTAGCCAAATAAATGCAAAGATACGGCATAGAAGTGCTGGTTATCTGCGACACGAGATGGAATGGATTATCAAAACTGTCAACTGTTGAGCCAGACGTCTACTCCGGTCTGGCCACCCACATCCACACGACAACCACCATCACACTGAGCCAGTGACTGACTATCATGATGTCACCAACAGCAGCCACGGAACTAATGTAGTGAGGACTTATCTCCTCCTGCATGATCTCAACAGCAAGATCCAACTGGAAATGAAGGTGACAAATATCCGATACCACTTACTCAGAATGCTGCAAACAACGTGGAACAAGAGAAGAAGCAAGATTTCCATAGACATCTGCACACAGTAACGGACAACATATCAAATGACGGGCTCAGACCACCACATCATCTACTTCAAGTAACTTTCAAGGTGAACCTGAAATCTCTCAAAACAACTGGAGACAGGACACTGCAATTCAGTTCAGTACAACATTCACAAACTGAAGGACAAAACCACAAAGTATACCCACCTTCACTACAGATAAGATCAGAGCAAAGTCGAAGACACCACGTGGAACCACTGAGGAAAACTGTGTGGGTGGAAGAACATTGGAACTAGCTCCCTGCACATGATGTCAAAGAAAATGTTTACAGCTGTTCTAGGAATAGAGGAGAGAGAAGAAAAGGAATGGCTCTCAACGGATACCTACCTGCATGGAAGCTAATAGAAGAGAGGAGAGGAGAGGAGGATGGCGAAAGAGAAGGTGACTCAATGCAAAGATGGACAAGAGAATAGAAGGAGAAGCTGAGTTCAGAGCAATGTACACTGCACAGAATGAGGAAAGAAGTGAAGAGGAGTGCTAGGAAAGAAAAAAACAATTCTAAGACACACTGGCCGGAAACTGAAGCAAAATAGGCTATTCGTAGGTAAGAGCGATCTCAGGACATTAGATCAGATAATCAGGTTGCTGGCTATCCGAGAAGAGATCAACCCACATGATGAAACCAATAAGAGATGTTCAACGGAACCTGACTACCAAGGAGGGGAAACAAATAAAACAGTCGGCTGATCACTTTGAAGGACTCTTGAATCGACCATCGCCTGCAACACATTCAGAAACACCACCACCAATGGCATTCACAGAACTGTATGCTGGTGGACACCCATCCTTCAACCAACGAAAGCAGAAGTTCTGAATGCACTCAAGCTACTGAATATTGGCCGGGAAGGGAACAGAACTGGACGGAATTCCTCCACCTCGAACCATTTAGAATAGAGACGAAGACTGTGGTAGATGCACTCACGACATTATTGCAAAAGGTTCTGAAAGAAGGAAAGGTGCTAACCAGTCGGAAGAAAGGCTGGCTACCTCGTCAAGCTGCCAAAGAAGGGCGAATTAATTACGCCTCACTTTGCAAGAACTGGCGTGGAATCATGCTCTCGTTCACCCACATCAAGTAAAATACTATGTCGCACCATCCTGGAGAGAATAAAGCGTGCACTGAATGCAGAACTCCGCCAGCCTCATCGGAACAAGCTGTATTCAGGAAAGGCAAATCATATGCTGACTAAATTGCAATAATCATAGACCCAGATGAAGAGGACGGCGAAAATTAGTACAAGAAGGGGTGATTTGTTGTTGAAGCCTTATGTTCCACTCGCAACCCAAGGGAATACTAATTTAATTGTTATCAATTAGTGCTACCATCTTGATCTGTGCAAGGTATAGTTCATGCTTTAATCAAAAAAAAATTAACTAGATCGTTGGTATAGTCCTCAGGATGTCGTGGACCTGTGTTTCTTAGTTGCTGGCACTCGTCAACAAGGATTATCTGCAATCTAGAAGGGACTGAGGTGCTCCTGGAGATTCGAATCATCGTACCTTGGTTGTTATACCTAAAAGCTGCCGTGATAATGAATCTTAGCCTTGGACTACCAGAGTATCATGCCTATCCGATCTCAGATATTTCTCGAAAACGATAAAGAAAGAAAGAAACAAACAAACAAAAAACTAACTTAATCACAAAATTTTTATTTTTTTGTTTATTCAAAAAGTTGAGATTTTAAGGAATCAGAAAGCATTGAATGACAATTTCACTAATCATCAGATCATTTATCCGACAACTTTCACCACCTCTGTCTCTCGCTCTCTCTCCTCCTGGCCTGGTCCTCCCACTCCTTGCATTTACACACTCAATTCACACTGATTGATTGCTTGATTATATCTATCCCCCCCAGCCAGACAGCTTTGGTTATGATCGTTGTTAGAAAGAACAGAGGCCGAAGAGGATTTCACACACACAAAGCTGTTTGTCTCAATTTTCCCTTTCTTTTAAAAAAATATATAAAACTAAACACATTAAGGCGCAGACACAAAAGCATTGAGAAGAGGGAGAGAATGCAACACAAGTGCATACATACATAGATGTATAATTTTCTCAGGAAGGATAAGACAGAAAATATAAAGCGTTCTAATAATAATATAGAGGGAGATGAAGAACTGTCCATCTCCCATATTGTCCTTGCTGTACAAACACACACAATAATACACAAACGTATATAACAACTTCTCCTACGGAATGCTACCTACACGTAGATATACACACAAATATATACATGTACAAATTTTATCAGAATACAACTACTTTTTGCAGAAACAAAAGTCCACTGAAATAGATAAGAATGAATAATAATAATAATAATAATAATAATAATAATAATAATAATAATATCTAATACGACTGAATGAGTGATACGTGAATCTCTCCCAGACAGACAGAATCTCTCCCGCTCTCTCATACGCGCTAATCGATGTGTACACAATGTGATGCTACACCGCATATATAGATAGGTGTCATTCAAAAGCTAGACACACCACCTAGTAACAGTACTAGTATTAGTATTTGTTCTTTTTAAACAGGCATAGCCTGGTTCCACGAGAGAGAGAGATAGAGACGAAAACATCTATCTCTCTGTATTCTGCACCATTCAAGATTCCATCAGTAAAAAGTGCTGGTGAGCAATAAATTTAAATGTGATGATACGATTTTAAAAAGGAGAGAGAAAAAACGAAGAGTCAGGCAGATTGTGAGGGGAACAAAAATGCAAAAATGTTCACTTTCGTCATAATGCGGGGGCAAAAAAGACTGGTGCCTAACCATCATCACTACAGGAACTAGCAAGGTAGTAGTACACAGTTATAATATATATAGGAGTGAAGTGTACAGCAGCGGTGAAATTTTACAATGCAGCGAGAGAGAGAGAGAGAGGTATCAATAATAACAGAACATAGAGGATTACTCTTTTCCGTTGACAAGACGATAGTAACAACAACAGCAGCAACAAGTACACTATAAGAATTTCAGAAATGAAACTATATAAAATAGAATTAATTGACTAATAATTAATACAGATATGAATTGGTAATTTGGCATGTCATGGAAATATATGCTAGAGGCACTCGTGTATAAACATATATATATTCAGGTGTACGCGAAGAGTGTCTAAGCCAAACCCTAATTACTTTACATCAATTGTGAATAACACGAGTATATAATGAACATACACTAGGAAGAGGAATAAATAAATAAATAAATTTAGTAAAAATCTCTAGTTCTTAGGTTTGTCTAGGTTGTGACATCAAGACTTAACTCGACAATACAACTTGGGGGAAAAAACAGAGGACGACAAGATGGAGCGAAGCATGTTGTTATGAAGGCATTGCAATAACACTATAAATACAAAGTAGAGTTAGTTAAGAGATTTCATCAGAGATGTTAGTTAACCCATCCTATGTATAATATAAATAAATAGAGAGAGAGAGACAGAGAGAGGTTGGATGGGGGTGGCAAAGAAAGACAGACAGTTCAGTGACTACTTTTTATACGAAGACGATAACTTTTCACACAAAAAAGTTGTCAGCAGGAAGGAATTCAAAAGTGGTCAACACACATTTCAAACATGGATCATCAAGTACCTATTGACCAGTTTAAACTCATTGAAACAGGAAATGATCCAACTGACGAAGAATCCGTAGTATCCATTAATTCCACTAAACCAGAATCATCGAATGATCCGAAAAGTGTGTCGGTCAACTCTGTAGCCGGTGTATACGACGTTTGTGACACTGAATCCGAGTTTATTGAGCATACACTAAGCAGCTCAGAGTACTGTGACAGGCTATCCTGCTTATTAGTTGACGATACATGTGAAGCAGAGGGAGGAGGGGTATTCTTTGGCAGATCAAAACTTCCATTTGAAATATTTGCACTACTACCAGCCACCGCCCCCGCCGCCGCCGGCACTGCGAGACTAGACCAGACAGGAGGATGTGAGTGTGAGGAAGAATTCAACTCGCCATTCAGGCTGTTCGATACACTTGAATTGGAATGATGAGCGGACTTTTGGGAGTAGAATGCTGGATGTAGTAAAAAGTTTTGATTTGATGGAATTGAAGAAGACAAGTTATTCGCCTGTTGATGCTAAAATATGAAAAACAGAATGAAAAAAATGAAAATACAGACGAATCAAACTAATTATGGTTATGCGTATTAAGGTCATATATTGTAACGGTAGAAGACAAAAGACTTATGTGCAATTCGGTCTCTCTATTTTAGCCAAATTGTGTACACCTTACCTTCAACGCACCATTTGCACGAATCTTCCGTGTTGTGCTGCTTCTGCTCTTCCTTCATACTATGCTTCTTTGTATTCCTTTCACGTCTCCCAAATATATCTCCGCAAAGCCGTTTCATTTGCTTTCTCAGACATCAAATCTATCTCCCTGTTATTTGGTGTTTTATGCCGATTAACCTCTCTTTGTACATATATACTACTGATAAATCTCATCAGTAGCACACACCACAGCACAACACCTTAAAATCTACTTACATGTAGCAATTTGTTATTCAAATAGTCAGATTGCTTCATCAACCAATATCAGTGAGACAGACCACTGGAAACCAGGGAGAACTGGAAAGCCGTTTAGTATTACATTTTGGGACTCTTCGGGGGTGAGTATCCACGACCCTGTCTCGATACGGTGAACCTCAATGGTCACGATAACTTCAGGAAATACATTCACAGTAACCACTAGTAAGTTGACGACTGATATTCAGCTGTTTTGAATCACACCTGCCCAGTGATCCCCGGTTTCAAATGGTTTCTGATCAATAATAAGTATGGAAGATCTGGAAATCTAAAGGTCAGACAAACCACAGTGAATAAAAAGTCTGTCTTCGACCAAATGGATTTTAAAGGTGATAGAGCATACTGCAGGAATAATTCACCGAAGACTGAAAACGTCTCTAGGCAGGATTTATCCTGCAGTCAAATTGGTTCCCCCGTCTTATCGAACAACAAACTCTGGTAGAATCAAAGGTTGGTACATACCCTTTGTATGCTAACTCTAATTGTTTATACAAATTTGCGTGTATCTACGGGAGCAGTTACATTGGGAGAACAGAAAAAAGGGCATATCTTAGATTCTCTGAACATGTACCAAAAAGTTTGTATCACAAGGGAACAAATGCTATGGTTGATAAGGGCCATGAGGTGGACAGTGTGAAATCCTTCAAGATTTATAAATAGACTATACAACTCAACTCTCCTTAAATTCACCGAAGCAATCGCTATCAAACGTTTAAAACCTGACTGTTGTGTTCAAAAATTAATGTCTGCCGATTTGGTTAGTAGACAGCTCTCACCATAGTTTGACCTATGTAATTGACATGACAATCACTCCAGCAGGGTATTAGATAAACTAAATTGTTTTATTTTAAAGGCTCCAAGGGATTGATCCTTTAACCGACAAAGCTAGTTTCTAATTGAATTTGTGGGTGATTGAATGCCAGCCACTTTTATTCCTGCCTTGTTAAGAATTCTGCGTAAGGTTTCCGAGGTTTATTCCTTGTATGGAATTACAACTGATGATTTAGATTCCTTATTGTTGGTGTCGTCATTAATATTATTATCACTGCTATCATTATTTATTTTTACATTTCCTTACATATTTCTTGACTAATTTATCCGGGTAACTATTACGTTTCAAGGTTTCTTCTAAGTGTATCATTTCCTGTCTTAAGATTTTCCTTGGTACTACTTAATTTTTGTGCTCTGTCACTTAAACATTTCACCAATCCTATTTTTAATGACATAGGATGGGATGATCGGGAGTTCGAATATCTGTTTGAATGTGTGGGTTTCCTTTCCTTTTTACAAGCTACATTCTAACATTGGAAGCTCCCCTTCCTGACTTTCCAATTCATTAGTGAATTGAATTGCTTCATCCTTCGAGTTGATGCGTTCGAAAAACCTATCTATATCTTGTGTTTTAAGTACAGTGAATGTGCCATCTACATACCTCCACCATACTTTTTGGGTGAGGGTGAACGTTTCAATCGCTATGTTTTCCCACCTATCCATGAATATATCTGCCACAATCGGGGATATTGGTGACCCCATGGCAACTTCCTCAGTTTGCTTGTGTATTTCCCCCTGGAATTTAAATACTGTGGAAGCCAGGCATAGCTGCACTCCCAGCATTATGTCCTCAAGTGGCACTTTCGTCCCAAGTTCGAGTTCATGGCCAGAAATGAGTTCGTTTCTGACTGCCTGCATCTATAGCCATATTTATTGGTATACGTGTGTATAAACTGACAATGTCAAAACTAACCATTTTCTTTATAATAAAGGTTTTTGTATTTCCCAATGAATGAAAAACAAAACGATATTGTTTTTACTGACGTTTCGCTATTTAATGCTAATAGTTAACCATTTTCTCTTCATTATCTAATTTTAAATTATCTAATCTATGTTCTAGTTCATAAGAATTTGTTAGTCCAGATTTCCAGTGGCTTTTAAGGGGATTTAATACCATAGCTAAATATTTAGATAATTCATAAGTGATACATCTAATAAACAAACTAATACAGAAGTAATTTCAACTATACGCTTATTATTAGTTGTAGTAGTATTACTTGTATCCTCCAAACTTCTATTATCACTCACTTCTGCTTATCAAAACCATGCTTCTTCTGGTAAACCTGTTGTAGTATACCCCGACAGAAAGTGTAGTGAACACTGACACGTTATAGAATCTAACACACTTTAAATCCAAACCAGCATATTATTCAAAACAATAGCAATAATAATAATAATAAATGGTAATATCGAAGACACCATGAAAATGAATTCATCACTCACCTTTACAACAGGTATATACAAATTATTCGACGACTGAACCGACATATGTACTCCGTTCGCTGTTGAATAATCACTTCCACAGTGAACTGTAACCATACTAGGATTAACGGAAACTGTGGATAAAGAACCATATTTCTCTGTACCACAACAGTGACCAGTAGAATTCCTTACTGTATGACACAGATCCTCTGTAAAATTCACTATATTACTGTTCTGTATAGATTTGTCTATTAAATAGTGAAGAAAATAGTAATTGTGTAAATATGATTTACATACATTCTTTATAGAAAGAAAGCGCGCCCACCCACACACACGTACACAGTGACGAAAGCGTCCTACATCACTTACAGTAAACGAGTATTAATGATGCGAAATACACATTAAACCTGTTAACCTTCCTATTTATTACCTGCTGAATTTCTTACTAAAACACAAAGTAATACTATGCAATAGCCAATGCCTTGTATAAGAAACTGGTAGCTTTAATATTATTGATAGAGAGAGAAGGATACAAAAGTTCACAACGGATATATTCCCTATGAATTCATCCTCAAAAGCAGTACAATCTGACTCTCAACAACAAATCTGCAGTTATATAATTACCATTTAGTTCATTATAGTAACGACAATAGATTATAGGAAATAGTAATCACACGCCTTAGACACTACTACTGCTGTTTTTAGAATGAGAACAAAAATCAATCTGAGATACTTTTTTGCTACACCACGATGCTTATTAGCATACTGTCTGTCTGTCTGGATTCAACATAGAACTTGGCACCGAAGTGCAGCAGTTCGAGTTGCCATGTTCCAAATACCACATAAAGGTAGACAAGAAGATGAGTGAAGAGAATCAATAGAGTTTTGACAAGTATAAGAGTGAAACAGAATGAGTAATGGTAGAAAGGAATATGAAAGATTACAGAGACTGAATACATCTGCGAAAGCCATTGACAACGATTTTGAGCCATGTCACCTATTGTCTCCAGCCATTGATTCTTAGAGTCCCGAGGGCGGGCCCCAATCCGGAAGTCTGCATCTCCCTCCCTACCTGACTCAGTTTAACTGTCAAGGATTTCATGGATTGATGAGGCCATGTTTTTGTTTGGCCAACACTGACTCTTTTCCAACTTGCACATATATCAGCTAGTAATGCCCGTCGGGGGAGGCGATGGTTAGGCATGCGCAGCACGTGACCTGGCCATCTCAATCTATGTAACTTTATAGCCTCGTCGATTGATTTTCCCTCTTTGCCCAACACTCTACGCTTAGCGTCAACATTACTTACCTTATTATACCACCTAACGTGAGAAAGAGATCGTAGACATCTATGATCAAAAACAGTCAACTTTTTCATGTCTTCAACTCGTATTGGCCATGTTTCAGAACCATAAAGGCTAAGAGTGAAAATTCTCTAGCCATCCATTGCTTTTAATTGGTCTGAAGGACTTCTTCATACTACAGAAGACCTCGCCATATGCATCAAGAAGCTGGAGCTATGTGTTCACAAAAAGAAACTAGCCCAACGTTTACGTCTACCATGATTCTAGTTCTGTTTGTTCAGTTCCTTGGTTGTTGATTTCTTCATTCCTTTCACTTCCTTTTCATTTCCAGTTATAAAAACTATCTCGTTCACACCTGTTCTCGTCAAAGAAAAAAAACTTTCCCATATTACGTAACTTTTTTTCTTGAAACTACAATATTATTATCTTCCTACACTCCTTCTGATCAATATTCATACCTTCAAAATTTTAAATCAAGTTGAATATCATTATCACCTTTAATAATTTATCGTTACTACACTGAATTAAATAGCAACCGTAACTATTCAAACTTATGTATGAAGGTCCTACTGCACAGCTTTTAAGGGATGAAGTTATCGGGAAGCTTACTTTCCTGAGCTTCTTGTTGATTTTTGATCTAACGTCCTTCTGATGGGTAATTTCCACGACTTAAAATTTATAATAATGTGTTTCGATCTTCACTGTTAAAGAAGTATCATATTGACAAAGCTGATGATAATTTAACTGGGAGAAGAACTCGTGTTTTATATCGTCTCAATGGTACGATACATAAGCATCATGTAAGTGTTAATGACAATTGAAGCATCGCCACTCTATATTCGTTATTTCAATCACTCACTCATTCGTACAGTCACTATATGTAACGTCAAACTTATATGAATACTTAATTAACAATTATTATAAAATATTCATAAAGCGTTATCATAAATATATAATGCAAAAGAACAACACAGATTCCTTGACACATAAACTCAAACGAACACAAACATACACACACACACGGAGACGATTTCAGAACCAGTCAGCATCAGAAAAAGAAGACAGACCATCACCACTCTTGCCTCCAAAGCCTCAGGATGGTCGGGGGTGGGTGCCTTGCGCTGCGGGTTGGCCACCCCTCCGCACACCTCTTGAAATGCTCCTATATGACCGGGCGTCTTACATAGCCTCTCCTGAGGAAGTCCTACTCACTGCCTTCACGTGGCGGAGGTGTTTTTCACCAAAGTGAGAGGGCGAAAGCGGATGCCCGGCGCTCTTCACCGGGTTGACTGTCCATTGGATGACAGTCTAGGGGAGATGGCTAAACCCTGATTCCAAACCTCCAACGACTGGCGTATGAAGCTCACTGGAGCTCACCGGCAGACGTATGGACAAAGGGCTTGTTGGATGTCCTGGATGTCTGGCCCCATTCAAAAAGGCGTATGAATCGAACTCCGGTCACCGGCTGCCAATGGATAGTGGACTCCCTACTCCACTCCTACTGCCTTTTAGGTCACACTTGGTTGTGTAAAAGCTAGAGCTGTACTCTCAAACAAAAGGCCGAGTGATTCTAGGGACATCACTCGTACCAAATTCCCATGAAATTTCATGAACTCTCTTACAAACGATTCGAGATGTTCATGAAGCCGGCTCATCCCCCCGTAGGAGATAGCCAAAGTAAAGTAAAGTAAAGTAAGTATCACCACTCTTCAATCAATTTGGAAATATTTTGAGCTGAACTCGGACACAAACACAGACACAGACAGCATAGACAACAAAATTCGGATTCTGTTCAACACGAATGTTAAGTCAGTCAGTCAGTCAGCCAGTTAGTGAGTTAGTCAGTGCTTGGCGTGTACATCAAGAAATGCACTTCTTGCAGGCTACTGAACACTTTTATGAACAGTTGCCTTCGTTGGCTCCATATGGAAGGTCAGATGGCGATGGAAACAGTTAGCAACAAGAAACTAGGGGAATGATCCAATCAAGAACCTATTGTTCAAAAAGGTAGATACCTAGAAGAGAGTGGATACGAACGGAACACTCACTAAGGAGACCATCGAATGAAATCGCGCACCATGTGATCGCTCGAATGGAAGAGGAATCGGTAACGACGAGTTTGCCATGTATCCAAGGGTGACCATGAAGGAGATCTTGTGAAGAGGAGATGAAATCTTATGGGCAATTGTGGGATCAGTTGAAGAGGACTGTTAAGAGCAGAGTGAAGTGGGATGTGCTGTTGAAGCCTTACATTCCAATCGGAACCAAAGAGAATACTACTACTAATAGTAATAATAATAATAATATAAATTTTACAGGGAACTAAACATACTACTAAAGAATTTAATTCTTAAATTTTTATCCAGCATAATGCATCTACTTTTCTGTCTTCCCCATTCTTGTTTTTTTAATATTCCAATAATATATTTGGAGAGCAACATGAATTCTAGCGAATTTTTAACTTGACTTCAAACCACCTACTGCTTTTCATTACAAGAAGATGACGAAAAAGTGTTGTACATTGGACGACATGGTGTGTAATACGATATAATACTGTAGATGGATATTTCATCTGAAAATTCTAAACAGGGAATAAATGTTTTGCGAGAAATCGCTCTGACAATTCTGTATTGTGTATAAACAATTTTCAGACTAAGGCTATTTTATTAATATTAATGACATCGGCAATAACAATAAAAATAGTAATACGTCATGTTTCTTGCAAAAGAAAACTACATCAAAATTATGACTGGTAATCATTTCAAGCTGTATGAGACACGTCCATCGATTGAATTTAATGATTGCCGAGATACTATAGTCAATCTATAACTACACCAACATATGTTATAGATTATAAGAGCTACCTCACAGGGGACAATTACTATTAGTGAAGATTTGGTCATGTACTCACACACACACACAGGAAGGAAAATAAGATTACTCGGATATTTATGATTGCGAAATCTTTAGGAAGTAGACTGACACCGTAACCACTACACACACTTCTCAGAGTTATCGAGATTATTATTATTATTACTAACTGAAAAAGTTGAAGGAAACTAAAGAAAACTAATTAGCAAATAAAAAAAACCTTAAAACCATGACTAAAAATATAATCTTGATTACTAGAGCTCTGGATAGGTAGGTAGGTAGGTAGGTAGGTAGGTAGGTAGGCAGGTAGGTAGGTAGGTAGGTAGGTAGGTAGGTAGGTAGGTAGGTAGGTAGGTAGGTAGGTAGGTAGGTAGGTAGGTAGGTAGGTAGGTAGGTAGGTAGGTAGGTAGGTAGGTAGGTAGGTAGGTAGGTAGGTAGGTAGGTAGGTAGGTAGGTAGGTAGGTAGGTAGGTAGGTAGGTAGGTAGGTAGGTAGGTAGGTAGGTAGGTAGGTAGGTAGGTAGGTAGGTAGGTAGGTAGGTAGGTAGGTAGGTAGGCAGGTAGGTAGGTAGGTAGGTAGGTAGGTAGGTAGGTAGGTAGGTAGGTAGGTAGGTAGGTAGAAACTGTGTTTAAAACAGTGACTCAGCAACACCGCCACCACCATATTATATGATATGAACAGTGAGCTATGCATGAAAATGAAATAGTTAGTATTGTATGCGTAAAGCTAGATTTATAAATCAGTTCCAATGTTTATTAAAAGCAGTTACTATCGCACTCGTGCACATTCTTTTAAATACTAACAAAAGAAAATTTAATCCAACGAAAAAAAAAACTGAGCCGAAAACAAAAACACTCATATTGTAACACATACTTTGGATATCACTTTTTGAAAACGAGTTAAAGCCAGAAGAATCACGAGAATTATTTGTAACGGCAGTGGTGGGAGTAGAAGCAGAATTATTTGTAGGTGTTCCACAGGTTAGCAGTATTGGGTCGGATGAAGATAATCCATGATTTCTTTGACTGACTTCTTCGGTCATATTCACATCACTAGAATCTGTCATGTTTGTCTTCCACTGGTCAGCATTATTATCCTCTACAACACTGTTCCATAATTCAAATAGCAGATCTGTAGTCATTGGTGAAGGTAACTGTTCTAGAGGGGTACTACAATTAGTTTAAAAGGAAACAAATGTGAAGAACACTTTAAGACAATGGTAGTAGGCTGTGCAATCCAACCAAGTTAAAATCAAGGTTAACCAACAAACAGCTTAGGTGTAGTTGTTGTTTTTTTAACGCAGCATAATTACTTCTCATTGGTAAACACGATCTATAATAATATTTACTGTGACAATAATCTCTTCATTCATAAATCAGTACAGTGAACCCTTGAACAAAGAAAGAAAAAGCAGCTTTATGGTCGAGAAGAAGACAATTTAACATGTAAAAAACTAGTACCGAATAGGAGGCTAATTAACTGAATAAGGTTGACTGAAAATCCTGAGTAGTAGAGCTTTAAGAATGCATAAACATCACTAAGTCGGTGGCACAGCGGTAGAGTGCTCGCCGACCACGTAGATGACCCGGGGTTTGATCCCCTGCCACCTACGCACACCTTTACCTCGCTAAGCCGGTGATAAGACTGACAAAGAAAAAACGTTGGGTATGAGGCCATCCCGTAAAAATAAACACTGCTACAGAAACTTCAAGCCTCTAGCTTGAAACCCTATGTTCCACTGGGAACGTAAAGGAATAAAAGAAAGTCTATGTGAAAACCAACACCTAATGGAAGACACGTAAACATTTTGCGAAATATACACGCATCAGATCTCATGAGAAAAACTAGAAAGACAGTTGCAGCGAGGGAAATCTTCTTTTCAACGAAGTCACTAACCAGGCTGTAAATTCGTGTATCGATAGTAAATGGGTGCGAAAGCTCAGGAACTGTTTCGCGTTGAGGATCAAATTATAACGAATAACAAGATGAAAATTAAGAAATGCCCATAAAGTAAACAGGAAGTCTAGATAAGACAGACTGTTTATGATGGCTACGGTAAAGAAAAAAGCTTGGACGTACTTCTCTTGATTATAGGATTTCATCATTGGCTGAAATCGGCTAGAGGACCATTGGAAAACCTGAGATCGAGTCCCAGTGGCTTAATGGACTACGAGCTCAGCTTGTAACCAGAAGATCCTAGGATTGGAATCCCGGTGGGTACGTATTACTGAAGAGTAGAAAACTGGGACAACGCGAACAGATGTCCAGTACTTCCTGCAGGTTTTCTTATCGTGGTTCTCTAACCGATGATGAAATCCTGTAACCAACGAATTAAATCCCTACAAAGCAACACATGAGTAATTCTTTTGAATACATAGCGTTGACTTGAATTGTTGCATCTGTAGTGCTTCAGCTCTACCCAGATATCTTGATGTCACTCCATTTGAGAGGTTTGATAGAATCTTGTATGAGACTTTAAAGGATTAATTCAGACAGAGCTGAGTGTCCTGAATTCACCAGATGTTCTATCGCTAGGCTAAAAAAGGGATCTTGCGTTAAGGATAAAACTTCGGCATTGTGATAGAGTATAATATGATGTGACTATGAGGAATAAATTGGTGCTCGAAATGTTATCAGTAAATATTACTGTCTAACATCTCGCTAACCAGGCTGGATAGTGTTCCCGAGAGCGTTTTACAATAGGACAAATGGTACGACCAATGTACTCAGCTCCATTGGAGCACGTGAACCAGTCAGTGAATTTTTATTTGGCCCAGTTCAACAGCTTGTCTTTCATTCGCTGGTTTAATAGTTTCTTGGAGGAAAATGTTACTCGAAGACTGGAAGCGAAGCATGTCTTACTGAAAAATTTCGTTGTTATTAGATGACTGCAGGTAATCGGCTTCCTGCCGCTAAATATAAACATATATATATGCCGCCTCAACAGCACACACTCATTTCGTCCGGTTCTCTGTAATCCTCTTAGGCTGTCTCCATGATTGCCCGTAAACTTTCATCTCCTCTTCACACAATCTCTTCCATGTCAACCTCAGACATATGCCAAACTCGTCGTTTCCCACTAGTGTTTCACTCGATGCCCTGGCTCTCCATGTCATCCGACCACCAGCTACTCAGTATGTGTCCGATCCATCTCCATTCTCTTCTGCGTATTTGTTTATCACAGTGCGTCCCTTGATTTGTTCGTCCCAAGAGTTTCGTGTTGCTAACCTCTTTCTGGCCGACCGGTCATTTGATCTTCAGTATGAACCCGGCGAAGGCACCTGTTCATAAGCCTTCAGTGGTCTGCTGGAAATGCATTTCGTGATGCACACGCCAAGTTCCCGACTCATACAGAAGGACTGACTAACTAACTAACTGACTGACTTAACATTGGTGTTGAACAGAATTCGATTTTTGTTGTATATGCTGTGTCTGTGGCTGTGTGGCCAGCGAAGGAGGCAGCCGTTGATGAAAGTCTGCAACCTGTTAGAAGTGCTTTTCGTGACACGCCGGCCAAGTTTCTGACCCGTATACAAGAACCGACTTCACATTGATGCGGAAAATGCAAATCTTGTTCCTTATGATGAGTGACAGTGGAAGATTTTCAAACTGGTTTCAGGTTGATGAAGGCGTGTATATCTTGCCTTTCCGATTCTGACTGGCTTTGACATCTTCGTCCGCTCCGTCAGTAGTTGAAAGGAGGTTTCCTAGCCGGATAAGTGAAGGAGGCAACCTCTGTTAAATCTCTCCCGTCGATGGTGATTGGTGCTGGTTGTTGTTGCTGTTGGTGTGGTTGGTTATCTCCATCATCTCCTTATTCTCAGTGTTCACCTGGAGTCCTGTTTTCCCTGCCTCTTCAGACAGTTTGTTGGTTTTCGCTTGCAAGTCCTCGAGTTTGTGTGACGTTAGACATAAATCGTCCACATATGAAATCCAGATCTTCTAAAGTCCTCTAATTGGTCGTCCAGTGTATTCCTGACTTCTCGCCCCCAACAGTCTGACGCATAATGATCTGATTTGACTAAGAACAATTAATGCCCAGTGTCAAAGTTACACATACACGATAGTTTGATATCCGCTCTTCGCTCAACTGATCACAGAGTACTACTCACTCGGGATTAAGGAGAAAGGTTAGCTTATAGTAAGGAAATTGTGGTCCAAATAGAAATTATTCACATCTGCATAAATTAATAGAAAACCTGATATTTATGTGTACAGAATTCTGAAGGGTTTAACAGTTCCCAATATTTTACTTCTCACCCTCACCTCAATTTTAAAAAAAGGGGGAAACATAACAACCGGATGAAGAAAAAAGACGGAATGAAAAAATGCAAGATTGAAAATTCAAATTGAAAATTAATCTTCCAAGCGAAAAGCACGTGCTAGGTTAATTTTCATGTATTTCCCTGCCATCTAATATTCACTACAGGCATAACACCCTTTTTTGTGCAGCACATCACATGTGGATTAACAAACAGTTTCAATGTGTTGGTAGAATTTTCACGTCGAATAAGGGTATAGAACACCTCCGGAGAAATAAAAGGAACTCTCTGTTAACAACACAAGACGGAGGTTATGAAATTAACCAACCAACAACAACAACAACAGCAACAACATCCAGAGCGAATCACCATTAACGGAAGGGATTTGAAAGAGGTTACTTCATTCACTTATCTAGGGAGCATTGTCTCAACTACAGGAGGAGCCGACGAGGATGTCAAATCGAGAATCGAGAAGGCGAGAAACACATTCATCCACCTGAAACCAATCTGGAAATCTTCGTCACTCAGCCTGCATCAACAACAACAAAATTCGGATTTTCAATACAAACGTCAAGTCAGTCAGTTCTTCTATACGGATCAGAAACTTGGCAGCGGGTCACAAAGAATATTTATTTCCAACAGGTTGCAGACCTTTATCAACAACAGCTGTCTTCGCTCTATACTGAAGATCAGATGGCCGGAAAGAACAAGAACCAACAAGAAACTATGGGAACAAACAAACAAAACAAGAACCAATCGTCCAACAAATATGCAGGAGAAAGTGGAGATGGATGGATCGGACACTCGCTGAAGAGGCCGCTGAGTGACATCGCGCGTCAGGCCATCACTCGAGTGGAACCCGAAAGGGAAGCGGCGAATGGGACGTCCTAGGGTGACATGGAGGAGATCGTGTGAAGAAGAGTTGAAACCGTATGGAATAACATGCATGCAGGTAGAAAGTACAGTAGAAGACAGAAGCAAGTGGAGACGTGCAGTTGAAGCCCTATGTTCCACTAGGAACCCAAGGGAACAATAATAATAATAATACTTTGTTAACCCATTTGGGGGGAGTCTTTTTATACTTGTTTATGTAAATACAGTACTTTAAAGCCTGAAAAGCTCAACTCATGAAATCCAATCGATAAAAATAAAGGGAATATTCAGTAGAAAAGCTGTGGCATTACTTTTTCTCTCGGTAAGTGTAAAAAAATATCATCACATATTTGTACTTAACATGAACATGAACGTGAACATTTTTCACAAAAACTGAAATTTTTCGCATTACTGCAATTATTGATTTGTTTCAGCAGCAACAACAACAACAACAACAGTAACACATGGTAATAATACGTTTCTTCAATTACTGTTTATAGTAATCAAGTGATGCATGAATAGGCATAATTGTAACGCACCACCAATGCGCTGGTCAGCAAAAGACATGCGTTGTTTTACAAAGTCGTGTTCAAGGTACGAATTTAAAACACGTAACAAAGGTTAATGTGTATCGGTGGCACAGCGGTGGAACGCTCATCAACCACGCCCCTCAGGTGGTTCGGGGTTCGATCTGCAACCACCGACACATTCCTTTACCTCCCTAAGCCGGTAATAAAACTGGTAAAGAGGGAAGGTTGGGCTGGGCATGAGGTTGGCAACCCCAGCCCATACGAATTAACACCATTGCTAGTGAAACTTCAAAGTCCTAGCTTCATTCCCAATGTCCCAATGGGGGAGGGGGGAGTAAAGGAAGAAAAAGAAAAACCAAAGGTTAATAAAGCGGGATTCAATGAATTCGTCAAATTTTGCTAGAAGTCTTCAGCTGAATACTCTACATACGGGGATATATATATATATATACTGTGGTGACAGCTGGCTGCTAGCCAAAGTTGGTAGACAGTAATTTACGTGTGAATGTTTATGTCCCCAATATTGGTTATGAGAAAAATGAGAACAAAGACTTTGCGTAGGCGGATAAAGTTAGCATATAGATCATCTGATCTGACATTCAAGAAACAGACACAAAGAGACGGCAGATTAACTTTCAGCGAGAAAACAATCAATCAGAAGATGCTGTTTCTCTGCCAGTAATAATGAATAATAATATACATAAAAATATATAAATATCTCTTGATTTTCTCAATAAATGATCTGTTGCCTGGCCCTTGTCTTCTGTTGTTACATTTGGTGTCGCAGCGACATCACATGCTCAAGTGGGACCCGAATGCGAGGCGGAGAGTTGGTCGTCAGTGAGAGGGTGATGCGAAGAGGAGATGAAAGTATGTGGGGAGATGTGGAGCCGGGTGAAAACGTTAGCGGAGAACTGAACGCAATAGAGACGTGCAGTTGACGTCCCATGTTCCTCTAGGAACTTGAGGAGACAATAAAAATGGTAATAATAACCCTTGCCTGGCAACTTGGAATGACGAACTCTTGAGTTCTAGAGCACTACCTTATTTGACTTATTTCAATTTCGAGACACACACACACTGGGGGAGACAGAGAGTTGAAGATGTTACCTGTCGATAGCTTTATTCATTTGGCTAAATATGACATACACAGTCAGTTAGAACAATAAAAACTCACAAACGAAAAAGAAACTTCAACAATAAAGGAAAAAAAACATGATTTGTTTTCACTTACTCATCATAAGTGTGTGTTTTTAAAAGACGAGAAACAGGAGAACTTTGAGAATCCGAAGAATTTTGTTTCCCGGCGTTCAATTGACCACAGTTGAACAATATTTCCGTATGATCTGAATTTATACCTTCACCATTATTCTCATTAAAATCAGTACAGGCGGTAACTTTGGCAAGTTCATTGTTCCCGTGATCATCATATCTTGATTCAGGTGTCATTGGATAAGAATCGGAGTGACCAACAGTTGATTGTTGTTGCTGTTGTTGTTGTTGCATGGATAGTGTAGTAGTAGATGGAATATAACAAGGTGTGTTGGAGATCGATTTTACAGGTAACGATGAACTTGTATTGAAAGATGCAGATTCTGTATTTGATGAGGGTATACTGTTTGTCAAAGTTGAACCACCAAGTCGTCTTAGATACGAATTTAGCAAGTCTCTTTCAATTTTAAAATCTGAACTGTTTGACTCGTGACTGAAAGTAAAACATGTTTTTTTTTAATATCCTACATAAATACATATATACATATAAAGTATTAATATATATGTAAATATATATACAAGGAGTAAATGTTAAGGCCAGAAGAAAGTACCTACAATTTCTTTCGTTGTAAGCATCCCAATGGAATCAAACATCGAACGAATAAGAATTTAATTGGTGGATGGTGACTAGCGGTGGGATCCAGGATGCGCATTTCGTCCCATTTGGGACTCATCATTGGATGTACCTGCATTTCTCAGTGAGTGATGATGAGACTCGAACCCAATGCCCATAGTTTCAAACACCATCCAAAGCGTTATCCACTAGACCACTTGGGCCACGAGAGCCACCTCTTGTGCAACGGGTCATATTGATTCAATTGAATTTTGCATTTTCCCGTCGATTGATTGGACCGAAGTGCTCGGTCTCAGGTTGACATGTCGGCTTCTTGAGCAGATGCTTCGACGATGTCTGGGCATTTAATTAGTATTTAATTGGTGGATGGTGACTAGCAGTGGAATCCAATCCAGGATGCGCATTTCGTCCTATTTGGGACTCGTCATCTGGATGTACCTGCATTTCTCAGTGAGTGATGATGAGACTCGAACCCAATGCCCATAGTTTCAAACACCATCCAAAGCGTTATCCACTAGACCACTTGGGCCACGAGAGCCACCTCTTGTGCAACGGGTTATGTTAATTTAATTGAATTTTGCATTTTCCCGTTGATTGATTGGACCGAAGTGCTTGGTCTCAGGTCGACATGTTGGGTTCGAGCCTCGGTGAGAACATCATCGCTCACTGGGAAATGCGGGTGCATCCATATGACGAGTCCCAAATAGGACGAAATGCGCATCCTGGATTGGATTCCACTGCTAGTCACCATCCACCAATTAAATACTAATTAAATGCCCAGACATCTGCACAAGAAGCCGACATGTCAAGCTGAGATCGAGCCCTTAGGTCCAATCAATCGACGGGAAAATCTAAAATTCAATCAAACGAATAATCCAAAATAAACAAAACAAGTAGGTTACTGTAGACTGACGGCTTAAGATACAATATTCAAACTGTGCATGTCAAATAAAATTGCCAGACACTTGCCTTCTTATCTTCTCATTACTTGACGTTCCCAGTGGAACATAGATATTCAAGTTACAGCTTGGAAGTTTCAGTAGCAGTGGTATTAATTTGTATGGGATGGGGGTTGCTAGTCTCATTCCCTTTACAGCCAGGCATCGCCATAGTACCTCTCGGTTGACAGAATCGAATGCTACCTTTAGGTCAAGAAATATGACGATTGTTTGACGCCGGTAAGTGTTCCTATGTCCCAGAATCTGTCGAAGGGTGAAGATATGATCAATACATCCTCTTCCTAGTCCAAAGCCTGCCTGGTTCTCTCGTGTTTATTCCTCCCGTGGACCGCTTAGTCTACGCATTATTATTGAGCCTAGAAGTTTGTATACCATATTGGTTAAGCTAATCCCTCTGTGATTATCACAGGAAGACTTGTCTCCCTTCTTGTATATCAGAATAATCAATGAATGAATGTACCTGCTGCTGTGAAGCCAGGTACATCGGTGGTTCGACGCGCATCCTATCCAAAAGGATTCAAGAACACTATCCAGCATGGTTGCGAAAAGACAATAGTGGTGCAATAAGGAGTGCGATAATTGAACACCTGGTTAACACTGATCATTCCATTTCAACAAACACCTCCTTCAAAGTAATCTACAGAGTCAAGAACAACCTGTCAAAGGCAATACGGTTTCGCCTTCTTTGTATCGCTGAAGCTCTGGCCATTCATACAGAAAAACCGGAGCTGCTACTATCTTGGTAACAACTTTTTTGATTTGATTTTTAAAAATTGTGATGGCTTAGTTTTGTTTCTTTGCCTGTTCTTTAATCGCTTTGAATTCTTGTATTCATTAAGAACTCTTACGTAATTTCGTATTATCTACTTTGTTCTTATGTGCATCCTGAGTAAAACTCACTCATCAAACTATTCATATTACTACAAAACTTCTTTTAACAACTGTTTGTGACAACTCATCACCTTTGTTACTACCCTAATTTCAATAACACCTAATTTTCTTGACTGATTTTGTATTACGTAATTCCAATTACCAATCTCCACCTATTTAGTTAGATAACCATAACCGATTGTATTTTGCTTGACAAACTTACTTAATGTACACACATATACAAAATACCACATATATATTTGCGATTGTAGAGCTAAGAAAAGGAATTCACCACCGAGAACAGACTCTTCGCTGATCTATGTGTTTTGTTTTCATTAATGCCTGGATGGGGATTATACACGAATAAATAATTCCGCTCTAGTTTCCTTTTAACTTTAAAAAAAATATTATCCATATTTTTTAAAGACTGAAAGTCAATCAACTAGGGCATGAAGAAAACAAAAAATTCGATAGCACCATGCTAACACAAGTTGAAAAATACAACAACTAATTAAAGTAAAGGAAGTCACGCATTTTTACTTACCTATAAGAGAGAGGAAGTATCGTTTCAACTTCCAGGTGGCACCGCTATTCATTAACATCATCTCTACTTACTTTCATGTCAGTTTTACCTTAATGTGAAAAGGTTAAACTGATCACAGTTTATGTGAAAAGTTCTACGTTGATTAAATAATTAATTAATTAATTAATTGGTTGATTGGTTGGTTAACCTTCAGCTCTTTCAAATGTTACCTAGCTGAGTTAGTTATAATTAAGGTCCTGAAGTACTCTTTCTTTCTTGTGAACGAAAATTTCCACTAACAATCGAAACACATCTTCTTCAACAACAAAGAAACAAAATACACCTTTCATCGTGTACTATTTCACTCTTTTATGGCTGTGAGACCTGGTCATTGAGAGTGGAAGAAATGAGAAGGCTGGCTAGCTGTTTTTGATCAAAGGTGTCTGCGTTCTATCTCCCGTATGAAGTGTTATAATAAAGTGAGCAATATTGAGGTTAGGCGTCGAGCGCTAAGTAAGAAGGGGAAATCAATCGACGAGGCTGTGAAGCTACATCGACTGAGATGGTTAGGACATGTGTTACGCATGCAACCCTAGCTATCATCTTCCTCGACGGGCGATGTTAGCTGATATAGGGTCAGGTTGGAAAAGAGTCATCGGTGGTCAAACTGAAACATGGCCTCATCAGTCCATGAAATCCACAACAGCTAGTCTAAGCCACGTAGGAAGGTGTAGACTTCTTGACTGGTTGGGGTCCTCGGGACGATAAAAACCAATGGTTGGAAACAATTGGTGATATGGCTCTAAATTGCTCTCGGTAATGGCGCAGATGCATCCACTCCTTGTGACTTATGATTTCCAATGAAACTGTTTTGTTCTCCGTTATTACTATACCTTTGTCTCACACCTCTGTTTACTGTCTATATTATGCATTTCTCCTACTTTCTTCTTTGCTTTGTGTGCTACATGGAGGGAGTGTGGCGACTTGAACTGCCGCACATATGTGCAAAGTTCTATGTCGAAAACAGACCAGACCAGAGAGTCAGTTAGTCAGTGAGTCCATTGGAATGCCAATTAAAATCGGTGAACTGTTGTCAGCTAGGGTTTTTATTGCTACCAATAATAATACAGCATATGTTTATACAAAATAGTTACATAATCTACCAACACACTCATAAAGTGTACCCTGTAGTTTTATTACAATAAAGTCAATCAGATGACCATACACAACACAACACACACACACACATTTGTTGTCTACATACTCGAAATTGAACAATCTGACTTGGAACTGTACCACAGTTCACTTTGGAAATCCTAAAGTATTCTCAAGTGACAATATGCGCTCTCGTGAATACTACAAAATGGCGATCAGAGAGAACACAGGCAAACGACTAAGACGACGCATACATACATACTACTGATTGGTGTTAGTAGTTGGCAATCACTCGTATCAGCGAGTAGTGCTTATTAGTCAAGATCACAGTGATCAAAATACTGGACAGTAGTCACTTTGCTTATCTACACAACCGAACTCACACCAACGGTATATTCGCGGCTACACCCACACTTTAGAGGAACGAATCAGTTCTGAATAGTGCTCAGAAAATTGCGCTGATATAGTTTTTACACAGGCAGTTCAAATTTAAACAAAGTTTAGTCATCTATAAAACATAAAATAACCGAGTAGAAAATATCCTTTTCGATAGTCTCCTCTTCTGGCTCTACGATCATATATGCATGTTTATATACATAGAATATTCCAGAATAGCCTCGTCAATAACAATATAGGTTTTTTTTTAATAACAATATCGATTTGTAAAGTATGATCACTGGAATTACAGTTCATTAAAGATGCCTAAATTATAATAATAATAATAATAATAATAATAATAATAATAATAATAATAATAATAATAATAATAATAAAGACATAGTAGCGAATAGAATATCAACTAAAATTAGGAAAATTCCACAAAAATTGAGGTCCATTCAAACCTAGATGACCAAGGTGAGGATAATGTCTGAACTAGCTTCTTTTGGACACACAAATTAGGCTTCTTAATGTGGATCCAAACAGCTACCCTCGGCAATATTTATTAAAGGACAAACAAAATCTATTCGTGGCGCCATTCTATCTCATCTTGTGGATGCAGAACACAAGATTGACGTTAACCAGGCGGCATACCAACAAATCTCAATTGTGCCTTAAGAGTTCGACTACTAAATATTGCTGAGGCTGTTGGGATCCACATTAAGAAGCCTAATTTGTGTGTCCAAAAGAAGCTAGTTCAGACATTATCCTTACCTTGGTCATCTAGGTTTGAATGATCTTCAAATTTTGTAGAAATTTCCCTAATTTTAGTTGATATTCTATTCGCTATTATATCTTTATTATTATTATTATTATTATTTAAGAATCTTTAGTGAACTGTAATTCCATTGTGATCTTACTTTACAAATCGATGTTATTTAAAAAAACACAAATATTGTTATTGACTACTATTCTAGAATATTCTGTGTATATAAACATGCATATATAATTGTAGAGCCAGAAGAGGAGGCTATCGAAAAGGATATTTTCTGCTCGGTTATTTTATGTTTTATAGATGCCCGAATGAACATTTTCTCAATAAAAATAAATTAATAGAGATGTAAATTAATAACCAGTCACGACGGTGGTTGCCAGGAGATACAATCACATCAGTCATGGGGAATTTAAATGAGTCCATTTTATACTAAAAACCCTCTGCTGAAAATGTTGTCTAGAAGGACGACGAAAGCTTCGCAACTAAATCAACCGGCTCATCTCAGGGAACACAACTAATTCAATATCATCCACTTGAACTAAAAATCTTATTTCCTATCAAAATAATATAAGCCCAAGTCTACCGTATATGGCTATCGGATGCAAGCAACTAATGTGAGCGAAATAAACCCAGCAGGTTTCTATTTTAGCATTCAGAACATGTACATAAGACATGATGTATTGATTGTGATTTACCATGTATATATATATATATATATATATATATATATATATATATATATATTTATATATATATGCCTACATGTAACAATGCACTGACCTTAAAAATAAAACTCTCTAAAGGCATGAATGTATATAATATATAAACCACATTTATTTTGTGATACGATTCTAGGCACTTATTCAAGCTACAGTATGCAGCAATGATTTAAATCCTTGACCAAGTCGAATGTGTAGACAACTGAGTCAGTAAGTGACGCTATCATCACAGATTTTTACATCCATTATCCGACCAACGCTCACAATCCTGTTGTTCAATTACAGATACAAAAACAAAACTCCAGTTTCTAATTGATCTACTGTAATGCAGTCAAACAAGGAAAAAATGTAAAGTAGAAAGTGGTGGTTCGTCAATGGTAAAATGTTCTCCAGCTACACACGTGATTCGGGTTCGCCTCCAGGTCGACGCACTTCTAAACATTATACCTAGCTGGTGATGTGAGTAAGGGAGAGTGATGCTCAGGAAGGCTTCGTGTGCTTTTGGAAGGCGTAGACTTCCTGATCAGGGTCCTCGGGACGGTAAAAACCAATGGTTGGAAACAATTGGTGACATGGCTCAAAATCGTTCTCAGTGGCGCAGATGCATCCACTCCTTGTGACTTATGATTTACAATTAAACTGTTTTGTTCTTCTTTATTACTATTCCTTTGTCTCACACCTCTGTTTACAGTCTCTAATATGCATTTCTCCTACTTTCTTCTCTTGCTTTGTGTGCTACATGGAGTGTGGCGACTTGAACTGCCGCACATATGTATAAAGTTCTATGTCGACAGACAGACAGATACCTAGCTGGTAGCAAGCCAGAGAGAGCGGCGACGGGTTGGGTGTGAGGTAAGCAACCCCAACCGTGTAAAGAAAATATCACTGCTGAGGAAATTTCAAAGCGTGAAGTCCTCCGTTTCATTCAGACCGCAAAGAAATTATAGAGACACGGTGATACAATGAATGCATGTCTATGTGCTTTTCATTTTATTTCCTACAGCATCATTGACCACTTAGGCTGGACGGATAAAAAGACTAGAAGATATGGAGTTTGCGAACAATCTATGCCTAGTGGCACACAACCTCGAAGACCTGCAGGCAAAAACCAACAAACTAGTAGAAGAAGCAGCCAGCGAAGACAGAACTTCAAGTGAACATAGGGAAGACAGAGGTGATGCAAATAACCAACCAACCGACCAACAACACAACAACAACGACAAGCACCAATCACCATGAACGGAATAAACTGGAGAGAGATAACTTCCTTCACTTATCTAGGAAGCATCGTTTCAACTACGGGCACACTCCACGGATGACTATTTCAGATCCAGTCAGTATCAGATAAACAAAACAGACCATCATCACTCTCTTCAATCAGTTTGGAAATCTTTTGAGCTGAACTCCGACACAGCCACAGACACAGCATAGACAACAAAATTCGAATTCTGTTCAACACCAATGTTTAGTCAGTTAGTTAGTCAGTGCTTCTGTATGAGTCGGAAACTTGGCGTGTGCATCACGAAATGCATTTCCAGCAGACCACTCAAGACTTATGAACAGGTGCCTTCGCCGGGTTCATACTGAAGATCAAATGGCCGGTCGGCCAGAAAGAATCAGCAACATGAAACTCTTGGGACGAACAAATCAAGAACGCACTGTGATAAAAAAAAGTACGCAGAAGAGAATGGAGATGAATCGGACACATACTGAGTAGGTGGTGGTCGGGTGACATGGCGAGCCAGGGCATCGAATGAAATACGAGTGACAAACGACAAGTTTGGCATATGTCCGAGGGTGACATGGTAGAGATTGTGTGAAAAGGAGATGAAAGTTTACGGGCAATCATGCAGACAGCCAGGTTAAGAGGATTGCAGAGAACCGGACGAAATGAATGTGTGCTGTTGTAGCCTTATCTCCACCCGGAACCCAAGGGAATAATAATAGTTAATATTATTAACCGCTTATTATCCTGACCAATGCAAAGTAAGCTGGAACTAAAACCAATTCCCACTATTCTCAGTCAATATCCAATGGCAATGAGTAAGTAATAATATTCATGTTTTTTTTTCAAGTTGCTTTAGACAATAACTTGTTTTAACAAACTATTGACTAATCCCCATCCAGGCATTAATGAAAACGAAACACGTAGTTTAGCGAAGAGTCTCTTTTTGGCGGTGAACTCCTTTTCTTAGCTCTGCAATCGCAAATATATATACAGGTTATTTTGTATGTATGTGTACATTGAGTTTGTCAAACAAAAAAATACAACCGAACAAGTGAGAATTAGTAAGTTTTGGGTGGAGTTACGTAATACAAAATCAGTCAAGAAAATTGGGTGTTAATGAAACCAGGGTAGTAACTCTTGAACGATAAAGTTACTCAGTGAAACTATGAGTCTCTTTTCGGCGACGAATTCACTCACTTAGCTGTACAATAGCAATTATACTTACTTATTTTTGTATGTGTGTACATCAGCTTTGTCGGCAAAGAATAAAAGTAAGTTAGGGTTATATTGTTGTCAAAACTTTCAAAAATGTGATGAGTCATCAAATTGTAACTAGAGTGGAAGTAAAGATTGGTAAGAGGGTGGTGGTGTTAAAAGGAAAACATTTATTAACACATAAAAGAAGATAAATAAGTTTAATACAGTTGCGTAATAAGATGGACAGTTTAATGAGTAAGTTGTGATCAGGATGCACATGGAAACAAAGGAAAAATTCTATGTGCATCCTGATCGCAACTCACTCTTTAAACTGTTCATCTCATTACGTAACTGTATTACGCTTGTTCAACTTCTTTTATGTGTTAATTAATATGTCGGTTGACCCAATTAGACAAAATAATATAATTTACAAAATACCCTGCAATGACTGTGAGTAAGGTCAACTACATAGGTCAAACTAGTAGGTCAGGGGTAGTCAGATTGTCAGAACATAAGAATTTAGCTAAGGTAAGAATGGTTGACCCAGAGAAGATAAGTAATTTAGAAAAAAGCTCGGCAATTGCAATGCATGCATTAACACACAACCACACAATAGCATGGTGGGAGAGGGTTAAAATTCTAAAAAGTAATCTAGGTAGGTGGAGAGAGAGGTTGATTACTGAATCTTTGTTCATCGAATCTACACCCAACACGTGCAATAGGAATGAATCATCACTAATACCCGAAATATGGAAAATAATACTACCAATCAAGTCAAGCGATAGAAAATAATAGAGTTATATAAAGGAAGTTAGAAAATTTTGTGATTACCTTGATATGATTATGAGCAGTAAATTGTGCTCGAAACGTCATCAGTAAACATTACTAAAGGAATTGGCGATTTCCATCTTATGACACGTATCAAGGAGATGCCTAGTAATGGTACTATAGTAGGCTTTTTTCCCTTGAGACGTCGACTTATCGGTACATGTTCAACAAATCGGAGGTGTCCTCTTCTTCCTGTTCTCTCAATGTAACTAATTCCGCACGTACACGTAAATTCGTATACACAGTTAGAGTTAACATGAATGGGGAGTATCTGTCGACTTTTGACTGCACTAAGGAGCATGTTGTCCGATAGACAGGAATCAACTTAGCTGCAGGATAGGTTCTGGTTAGTGGCGCACTCAATCTTCTGTCGACATGCATTTCCATCACTCTGACTACCACTAAATTTTCTTCATCCTTTTTGCTTTTCAAGTGTAAAAAAGGACTCCAAGCTTTCAATTTTCAGTAGCGATGGTCTTTCTCTATGAATGGGGGGGGGGGGTTGATTGGTATCCTTAAGCCCAACCCACCTCCTTTACCGGCCTTAGTACTGGCTAAACGAGGTTTAGGGGTGCATCGATCTGGAATCGAAGCCAGACCATATGCGTGTTCAGGGGGCATTCTACCATTGAACACCTCCGACGTATTACCACTACTCACGATAAGCGACAATAATGTCTATTACTCTGAATGGAGTATAAAAGCGTTAACAAAAAAAACACACATCGAAAAACAGAACAGGTCCTAGGTGAAAGATCGGCTGATAACGTCCTATAAGTTTAGATTATGCACAGAAGGGGGACAACAACTTAAATATTCTGTACAAGATAGTTGCCACAACGGATAATGCACATTAAATAATATCCATCAATGTACACTCGAATGACAAAAAACTTACGAAATCTTGGAATCGTCAGCATTTATTTCATCTAAGGTGTCAAGACGTTCAATGATCAGTAGACGACAGAGTACTGCTAAACGATTGTGTTCCTGCTGTAAATGTGCCAGATTTCCTGAATTTGAAGAATTCTCAGTATCATTCAATACACCCTGTGAGGTTTTCACCTAAAGTTTTGAAATGGAAAATATATAATTAACAATGGTATAACTACTACTCAGTGAAAGCATACTTTTGTATTTATTGAGAACACACACTTGGTATATATATAATGCCAGTACTTGGAGATGTGTAACATAAAGTATAAAAACAATATGAGGAAAATTGAAATAAGGCTATTTTGAATCAAATTTATTTTGATAAAGTCTTTTATTAATATTATTATTATTATTGTTTCCTTCAATTCCTAGAGGAACATAGGGCTTCGGCCGTGCGTCTCCATTGCGTTCGGTTCTCTGCTAGAGTCTTCACCTGGCTCCAAGTCTGCCCACACACATTCATCTCCTCTTCATATGACCTCCTCCAAGTCACCCTTGCACTGACGACCAACTCGCCGCTTCCCTTTCGGGTTCCACTCGAGCGATGGCTTGTCCAGTGATGTCACTTGATGGTTTCTTTGCTCAGAGTATGGCCAATCCATCTCCATTTCTTCCTGCTTATTTGTTTCATAATCGGTTCCTGCTAGGTTGGTTCGCTCATTGCCAGAGATCTCACCCTGTTGCTGATCTTTTCTGGCCAGCCATCTGATCTTGAGTAGTATTGAGCGAAGACAACTAGCTGTTGATGAAGGTCTGTAGTTTGTTTGAGATGCTCTTTATGACGCGCAGTGCAAGTCTCTGATCCCTATAGTAGCAGTGACTTTACAATGGAGTTGAAAATCCAGATCTTACTTTTGATGCTGAGTGCTGTTGACCTCCACACAGACTTGAGAGTAGTGAAAGCTTGTCTTGCTTTTCCGATTCTTGCTTTGAAATCCTTGTCAGTTCTGCCGGCCTATAGTTGAAACGATGCTTCCCAGGTAGGTAAAAGAGGTTGTTTCTTTCAGGTTCCTCCCATTTATGCTGATCGTTGTTTGTTGTTGTTGTTCTTGCCCAGGAATCTTCATCACCCCTGTTTTCTCTATATTCACCTGAAGTCCTATCTTTGATGTTTCTTCTTCCAACTTGTTGCTTTTCACTTGCATATCTTCCAGTTTGTGGGAAATCAGACATATATCATCGGCGAAGTCCAGATAAAGTCTTACAATGGTGTTATACCGTAATATTTACTGATGACCACGTTTCGAGCACAATTTATTATCGCTTATATTCATATCAAATCAAGCTATTCTCACAAATTTCCTACTTCGCGGTTCCACTATTTGTCATCTCTTCATTTGATTGGTTGTTATATTCGCCATACTTCTGATATGAGTGATGAGTCATTCCTATTGAATGTGTTGGGTGTAGATTATTCGATGAACAAAGATACAATGATCAACCTCTTTCACTCTCTCCCCCTATCTCTTCACCTACCTATATTACTTTTTGGAATTTTAACCCATATACACAGTAAGAAAGTTGTGTGAATAACTTGATATAAACATGAGCAATGATAAATTGCGCTCGAAACGTGGTCAACAGTAAATATTACTGCATAACACTGAGAGACTCTGACAAAATAAATTCTATCTAAAATGGAATTATAACTCTCCCACAGTGCACAAGTTCTATTCTTATATGAAATAGAACTAATGAGAAACCACAGGGTATACACAAGTGCTTATCAAGTATATATTCGAACTAGCGTACATGAGAAATGTTACATATAAATTAGTATTACTATTATTGTTCCCTTGGGTTCCTAGTGGACCATAGGGCTTCAACTGCACGTCTCCACTTGTTTCTGTCTTCTGCTGTACTTTTCACCTGCATCCATGTTAGTCCATACTGTTTCAACTCCTCTTCACACCATCTCCTCCATGTCACCCACCCTTGGACGTCCCACTCACCGCTTCCTTTTCGGGTTCCACTCGAGCACTGGCCTGACTCGCCATGTCACCCAGCGGCCTCCTCAACAAGTGTACAATCCACCTCCACTTCCTCCTGCATATTTGTTGGGCGATTGGTTCTTGTTTTGCTTGTTCCCATAGTTTCTTGTTGTTACATATAAATGCCAATTCCCAATGATGGCTTAGAAAAGTGGTGAAGATGATTTTGCATAAGGAATGTTAGTTAACAAGGTACTCAGGACCTCCCATATCCAAAGCAACTTTAATATCAACAAACAGAATGACTGCTAACCCAGAAGTACAGGTGATGAGGCTTTTTAAAAAATAAGCGGCAGGTGGGAACGTGATCAACGCAAACACAATCTGAACAAAACCTGACCTCCTCTCTATTTGTGAATTAGTTTTCCGCATGTGTTTACAAAGCACGAGAAGCACAATGACAGTTAATATTTTGAAGCAACTGGTAGCAAATTATTAACCGGTTCATTATTACAGTCCATATACAGGCTGCTCTTTTAAAAGAAGTCACAGTGAGTTACGCTGACGACAAGCTGCTTTCTATCAGTGATTGAAGTGAGCTGGAACAGCTTCCGGCTGTGGGTGCAGATGCGGGCGATCCTCTCATATCATACAATCATTCCGGCTAGCAGGCTTCGGTGTTTTCACTATAAATGCAGACGGCGTTCGTTTATGCTGTCTAGAAAGTCAACAGTTAGCCTTGAATAACTTTCATATTTAGTTACAGTTACAGATGTAATCAATTTCCTTACACTAACGACATATATGAGAAAAGCCAATAAATATTGTTACACGTTATCCTGTCAATTGACTTGCACAATCCAATGCAAGAACAGTGCTTCGGTTAATAAATTGACAAAAGTCTTAGCTACATCGACAGTAAAAAAGGATAACCTAGTGAATAAGACAAGAAATCTAGAGAATAGTTCAGCTACAGCACTCACTAAACGTGCAATTACACACAACCATACAATAGGATGGATGGGATAAGATGACAGTTTCAAAATCTAATGTAACAGCTGAGTGGAGGGAGAGATTGATAACAGAAGCCTTGTTTATCGAATTAACTGAGAGAGAACACGTGTAATAGGAATGATTCATCCCCTGTCCACCCAGATATCTGGAAAATTCTACTACCCCAACGACGACAATTAGGAGAGAGAGAACAAAGGAAACTATAAAACTCAAGTTTCGAAGTCGTGTGATTATAATTGATGATATGATTATGAACCACAAAAAATTGTGTTCGAAACATTGTCATTCAGTTAATAATAATAATACTGTTTCACTGACTGTGTGTGATATATCCAATAAACAAAAACAATATGGAGAAATGATCACATTCTAATATAAAATCAAGTGAATTCCGTGATCCACTTGATGAATTAACTTTACGCTCATATGAAATACTGATTCTGATATAATTCCCATTCGATCAGTTTGAAATTGAGTGCAAATATTTCACACAAAGGCATACGAATAGCATTGATGTGTGCAACACACGTCAGTATATATATGTATATATATATATAAACCATTTTGTTAAGCATAACTCTATTTACGACATACGAATCATTGTTATTACTTTCGGTGTTATTGTTATTTGGCAATATAAGGACCCAATAATGCACTACCAGAATTATACAGAGAAAAAAGTTACAACTAGAAGAAATTTCTTCCAACAGATCAATAAATTTGTGTTACTGAAAAAATATGCATCTGAATTTACAAGTATGCTTTTATATATATATACATATATATATCGCCTAGCTGTTCTCTACTAGTTAACATTACCTGTGCGATATTCCGTCTCAACTGTCGAATTCTTAACCACATCTCTTCAATTTGATGAAGTGTTGTTAACTGTGGAGAACCAGAAGCATTTAACTGTGAATACACGGGGGTTTGGTTGTCAGAGGAACTCTGTGCAGGAATGACATGCGCACTGCGTGCTTCATTATTACAGGATGATAAACAACTATCGATAGAATTGGACATTGGAAAATTTTGACTTGATGTTACATAGTTTGATTCGTATACATGACTAGTCACTACTAGCGGATGAAACACGGAATTTCCACTGTTCGAACAGAATTCAGCATTAGACACTTGAGCATCAAGGTAGGAATTCGGAGTCATGCATACAAATGATTGTTTCGCTGTTGTTCCAGCAAGCTGTAATCCACCAACTGATGAGACTGGAATCTGGGAATCTCGATCTGATTCACTCACTGAACTGTCGAGAAAAGTAACCGGTATAAGAGTTGTAGCTTGCGTAGAAGGAATTTGGAAGTGAGTTGTATGAGCTGTAGTGAGAAATAATGTTGCGAAAACAAAAGATTGGGTTCAAATAAGTAACAGTTTAGATTATTTTATTTTACACAAGCAAATAAAAAAACAAAATTTGAACGAAACAATGAGAGTTACGGAAATATAAACAGCACGAGAACTGCGTAGAGTGATTTGGTCTAATAATAAGCGTGAAAATGACAATCTGATTCTGTCTGTCTGTTTGAGTCGCCACACTTCACTCTACACACAAAGCAAGAAAAGTAAAAGGAAATGCAAAATAGAGACAGTAAACAGAGATATGACGCAAAAAGAATAGTTATATCATTGGATAATTCAAGTCATAAGGAGTGGATGCATCTGAGATCGATTTTGAGACATATCACCAATTGTCTCCAGCCTCCATTGGTGTTTACCATCCCGAGGACCCCAACCCGCCAACCAGGAAGTCTACACCTTCCTACGTGGCTTAAACTAACTTTTGTGGATTTCATAGACTGATGAGGCCATGTTTTGGTTTGACCACCACTGACTCTATGTCAGCTAGCATTGCCCATCGGTCCAGAAAGGCGATGGCTAGGCACGCGTAACACATGTCCTAACCATCTCAGTCGATGTAGCTTCACAGCCTCGTCGATTGATTTTCCTTCCTACCTAGCGCTCGACTGATGCCTCACTTCAATATTGCTCACCGTATTATACCACTTGACACGGGAGATAGAGATTAGCGTTACTTGAATATTAAAGTCCCGAAAATGGGAGACCACCATAATATAGAGGTTCGGCTAGCTCATAACAATGAACTTCAATGAACTACACTAACTGTAAAAACCATTTTTTTGAGTTCGCACAACACTAAGAGATTGATTATGTTGCAATACGGTTAAACGTACACACTATCATGGTTTAACCTACCTGCGCCTATGTGGAGGTCTGACAGTGGATTTTTACAATTAGAGAAGAGAGGATAATAGCCCAGATGTGTTTCAGATTCACCGGTAGCAATTCAACATTAGATAATTTTATTTAGTATAGTAAATCAGTGGTACAGTGTTGATAATGACTGGATGACGTGTCGAGCACAACTCTCATTTTTTATACTCAAATCATATCACACTAATACGATATGATAAATTTTGCTCAAAACATCACCTAATCATCGACACTATCACTATGAGTCAAATCAAATAAACTTATTTAGAAGGGAATTCAACTGATACAATTCTGTACAACGTCCTGCAGCAGCACACATAGCACTTAACCAAACTTAGAAGGTAAACTCAAGTAAGGCGCTAGCGTCTGAAAACCACTACATGCAATTTAACCAATATCAGCAATCTGGTCGGTCACCAAGATGACAAGCATTAATTATTGTCCTTTGAAAGGCAACAGAGTCGCCTACCACCTTCTCCAACCCACTACACGTAGGCGTAACGCTGAGTCAGAGATCATATGGCAGGAATATGTAGGTAATATATATAGCTTAAAAGTATAAACGCATGACACTGATATAGTGCTGATTGATTGCTTTCCTTGATTGCCATTTATGCATAATTTAGACCTTCAAAGGATATTGTAGTGAATGAAATTCCCCCTTCTCGAACTGCATGTAAATTGCAAATTGCAAATTTTCAAATCCAACTGAAAGTCAAATTATAGTCCTATTTTTTTATATCTCTTTAACCAATCATTCACTACTGTTGTTGTCATTTATCATTTATCAATAATACAATTGGTTTTGATTTCGCTCTCTACTTTGACGCATTTCACACTGATTTCAGAAACACAGAATGAGTGACAAATGTTGCAAGTTTCTATCTGAATTTTTGTTGATCGTCAATAAAGCTAATAACCACATACATATGCAGAACAATCAAAACAGAAATGCAGACAATTCTTCTACAGGCAGGCGTAATTTATATTGACAATCAGAAGACGCGTTGTCTAACTTATAAACACTACGAGTCAATATTATATTTAAGACCTAATAATTATATTATTATTATATATGATTATTCGCTTGAGTTCAGAGTGGAACATAGGGCTTCCACAACAAATCTCCACTTTGTTCTATTTTCTACCATCCTCTTCAGCTGGCTAGCCACAGGACTGCCCACAATCTCTCGTCTCCTCCTCCTCCTCCGCGATGTCATTCGACGGCTTCCTCAATGTATACACGATCCATCTCCACTTTCTCCTACATATCTGTTGAGCAATCGGCTCGTGGTTGGTTTGTTCCCAGCCAGCCAGAGGTTCTTGTCGCTAATTCTTTCCGACCAGCCGGCTGGCCATTTGATGTTCATTATGGAGCTGGCGAAGGCAGCTGTTGATAGAAGTCTGTAACTGGCTGTCGGAAGTCCTTTTCGTGACATAGAAGGACCAACTTCACATTGGTGTTGAGAATGCGAATCTTGTTCCTTATGCTGAGTGACAGCGGAAGATTTCAAAACTGGTTTCAGGTTGATGAAGTCGTGTATATCTTGCCTTTCCGATTCTGACTGGCTTTGACATATCCGACCGTTCCGCCTGTAGTTGGAACGATGCTTCCTAGCCGGATAGGTGAAGGATGCAACCTCTGTTAAATCTCTCCCGTTGATGATGATTGTTGTTAGTTGTTGTTGCCGGTCCCAAGCCCGGCTAAGGAAGGAGAGTTGGGCGTGGGGCTAGCAACCCTACACCAAAAAAGCTATCCAACTGCTACACAAACTTAAACGCACAAAAAATATAAAAAACAAACTTATTCTTCGCTGAAATCGGAGAGGCGAAATTACACAACGGGCTGGTGAAAGCCTTCTGGAAGCCAGTCAGCTAGCCGATGTGTCTTCTCCAGATAAAAGCAAGAATAAGAATGGGGGACGTAGAATGTCTTTACAATGTACGAGACTGCGAAGGCTGCCCACGTAGCCAACGAAATGAGAAGATATGGCATAGAAGACCTAGTAATGGACAAGGTTTTTAGAATTGTTCTATTTCTTCATATGAATACCTTAAATGTTAATGCTTTCATGCAGTAAACTAATTAAAAACTCGGTATGCTATGAGTCCATCTGAAGACGAACTCCATTGGCATAATTCTGGATTCAGCAAAACACAACAGAGCATTCTGAAATAATAATAATAATGATAATAATATAGCAGTAACAACCTTATATATTTCTCAACACAACCATTAATTTCAAGTTATTTAAAGCAAAGACTCACTTGACGATGAATTAGATGCAACTTCTGAAAAAAATGGTGCAGAAACAGAATGTCTTAAAGGAACACAAGGTTGAGCAATTAACACATTAGAGCAATTTGTCCCGATAACCATATCAGAATATACTTGTACATCTTTTGGCAAATTTGATCCGGAGGAAAATACTGAGGTGCACATGCCTAAAGGTTTAGTGTGCGGTAGCAGTGATGTCTCGAAATCTTGGAAATTGACACGCATCAGTTGTTGCTCATGATTTACCATAAGTGTTTGTTGTAGGCCTAATTCCTGTTGAAGGCAAGAATCTGGATTTTGAAAGAAGGCTTTTGTTTGTATGATATCATGATGACTCGATGGTTGACAGGACTCATTTAAATCCGTTTTGATTTCTTCATCGTTTGGCACAACGTAGTCAGGAAAATATTTTACTAATATTTCATGGCGATAAGGATTTAACAACCGCATTAACTGCATTTTAGAACCAACACGAGGTAGATTCCTCTCCTTGCACTCACCTTTAAGTTGAGCAAGTGTAAGGTGAGTTAAACTTGGTGAGCTGAAATTTAAATCTAATGATGGAACTTTTGATGTGTTAGTCCGCAAGCCATTTGAAACAGGTTGAGCAACTTGCATTGATATTAAGTTGGATTTATAGGGAAGTGCTGGTTGACTATCTGTTTGATCATCGAGGGATACATCCGATGTGAAATCTACAGAAACATCGTCTTTTGGTGGTGGTTTCTCGCATGCTATACCCACGCGCTGACACAGTTCTTGTTCAACCAACCGATGAGCACGCGCCGTATCCTGCAGACGTAACATTTCAGCCTGTTGTAATTCCCGAACTCTTTGTTTCTGCTGAAATGATGAGACATTTGAGAGGCTAGGAGAAGATGAACTCGAAGAGTCCGGACAGTACTGATGAAAGACTAATGATCCTAGTTTGGAAACAACTGTGTCATCCCGAATCGCCCGACTACTGGATGACTTGCTTGAGCTGTTTAGACGACTTCTCCCGGAAGCAACGCGACCAGAATTATTATGCACCTTTGTACTCAGTGAAAGTGGAGGTGGTGGTGGTATATTAATTAATTCTTGAATAGGTTGAAGTCGATCACTTGAAATCCTATCTGAAAAAGTTGGCTCGACTCTAGGATATTGAATAGAGCCTTGTCTGATAAGTGAGTCAACTCCAGGGTCCACCTAGTGTTGGAAAAAGTTGAGAAAACAAAGGAACTATAAACCAAAATAGAAAGTGGAAGTAACTGAGCAGTGACAATGACGACTCTTATAAAAAGGAAAACCTTACCCACTTGCAGGATATATTAGACACTATATCTCTTTTTTATTGTTGGTGGGTAAATTTAACAATACTTAAAATACCTTTAACGCGTAAAATACCAACAGATTTGTGTTAACATAATACTGCAGTTGGTTTGTCTATCGCCATATAAGACGACACGGATTTGAAGCAGTTTTATATCTTCAGGTTCGTAGAAACGTAAAACCGACTAGCATTGTAACAACAGAAGACAAGAGCCAGGTAACAGATCATTTATTACGGAAAATCAACACATATTTATAGATTTTGATGTACATTATTGTAGGTTAATGTTAGCAGAAAATACAGTCTGTTGATTGGTTGTTTCTCACACAAAGTTAACCTTGCATCTCTTGTGGCTGTGTCCGTTCATCTATATGTTAACTGTATCCGCCTGTCCATCTTGACCTTTAACCTCAATTACTGTCAACCAATTTGGCTAGCAACCATCTCTCACCACACTCGTCCCCCGTCAAAGACTTGCGACTGAAGTTGGTTTGGTCTTCTCGGTTCTTGGGGCTTTGCTCTTTTGTGTTGCTGTCTGCAATCTCGGCGCTTGTAGATGTTCACCTGTTTCTCTGTGTTTACCATTGCGATTGTGTCTGCGTAACCCCATCTCAACGTGACCATATGTGGTCCTTCCCATTTTGGAAACTGTTTGCCTGACTCTGTCACACATTCGTCGGTATTTCACCTCACACTTTAATATGCTGCTTTCTCCCGACCTCACAGCAGCGTCCCAAGTAGCAGCTTCATCGCTGACAGATCTTGAACGCCACTCAACTGCACAGAAGCCTCGAATTCCTGCCCGAATATCCATATATCTCCATCAAAAACTGCAGGGCATAGGCTTTCCATTTGTCGGTAGGCAGCGACACCAAATGTAACAACAGAAGACAAGGACCAGGCAACAGATCATTTATTACGGAAAATCAACACGTATTTATAGATTTTGATGTACATTATTGTAGGTTAATGTTAGTAGAAAATACAGTCTGCTGATTGGTTGTTTTTCACGCAAAGTTAACCTTGCATCTCTTGTGGTTGTGTCAGTTCATCTATATGTTAACTGTATCCACCTGTCCATCTTGACCTTTGACCTCAATTAATGTCAACCAATTTGGCTAGCAACCATCTCTCACCACAGCATGTTTCGATAGACATACCTGCAATTCCATATACACCACTTACCGTTTGATGACTAATTCACAAATACAATCCAATTCCTAAAATGCTAAAATTACTAGCTACGATATCCAGCAAAGCAGGTTTGGATCTCGTAGAGAATATGATTCTTCTCAAAGTTGCGAGTAAATGCCAATCAGTGTTAAAAATAATGAAACCTAGGTGAGGATCTACCTGAAAACTAATTAACATTCAATGTACAGAGCTGTGAAATCTTGGCTGAATATTTTGCTGAAGAACATAATAAGCTTTTAACGTTATTAATTATGCAGAACTGCTGATGGTCACACAAATTGGATTTTTCAATAACAAGATAATAATAATAATTATATCCGCATAACTATTTTTGAGAAAGAATGAATCCAATTTTTATATACAGAGTGTCTAACAGCATTGAAATGTTGGAGATATGCAAGCCAAAAGCATTTTCTAATCCGGTGATATATCAATCGAAATTTAAATGGTATAGTTGCACAGAAGTGTAAGCAGTTTGCTGCTGTATAAATTTATGTTGGTCTTAAGCTTACATAATGAAATAATGCACTGAGCGAATGAACTTATCGATCTATTGGGTTAAATATAGCCACTTTGTAACATTACTATTCTTCCTGGTGTATATTTCTACTTGTCATAATTATTTTGGATTTCTTTGTTTTCTTTTCTCTACCTTTGTGTGCTATTTGGATCTGAACCCCTGCACTTCTGTGCAAAATCCTATGTTGAAACTTATTCAGACCTTATGGTAGGAAACCTAAACGATTTTTTAATTAAAGTACATTGTCAGACAAAAGATATCATAGTGGTAATGACGATAGACGAGCATTATTATTCACCCGCCCTATAATTATATTAAGTTACCTGGAGAACACCTTTTTCAACCAGCTCCAAAGAACCAGGTCGGGAGATTAGCTTGGTAGCGAGTGTTTCCTTCAACTGTGACTTCTCTAAATTGTGACACTGTTCAAGTATGAAAGGTGAAGTGCCCGGTTTATCATCTATAGTAATAAATTATGGTGTGGAAAACCTTACCTCGTAAAATATGATGACTGATAAGGTACTGCCTATCTGGTCTTTGTTCAATTTTTCTTTTTAACAAATCGCTGGTCTACAAAAAAGCACTAAAGAAAAGAACACTTTAAAAAAAACCTTGGCTCTTTGTAACTGCCGAACTTTGTCAGGATGGGAAATTGAAGCTATAATGAAATAAAAGTTGTATACATTGGTAAAACGTACGATTTAACAATATCCCCTGATTGACTAACTCCTTTACCGAACGTCTGGATTTAAGACTTTTTTCGAGAGCTATGAATAATACAGAAGCTTTATTGATTAAAGTTCACTTACCTTCTTTGTTTTTAGTCCGATTGAGTTGCAAAGAAGAGACTTCGGTAGAAGCCTGAGGGCTTCCTGACTTACGGTAGACCTGATCTGTAGGCATAACTAAAAATATAAAATTGATAAGTTGTTAATTTCGGTGAATGATAGGGTCGGGACTCACTAACATCACAATCAAGTTGAACAATACTATACACCGTGGATGTCAATGGTGACTACTCACAAAACGAACCAAAAAAACTTATACACCTCTTAGTATTTCTAAATACTAACTGAGCGGTAACCACAAGAGATTTAAACAGCTTGAACACTTATACATGAGAGAAACTAGGATAATAAAAACTTCCGTAAAAAAGGAAACAATGAACTACAATTAAGCAAGAGTCAATAAATAGTCAGAAATTTCCTAACGGTGGCGAGTTGGTTGTCCAAGGGTGACTTGGAGGAGGTCATGTGAAGAGATGAAAACGTGTGGGCAGACTTGAAGCCAGGTGAAGACTCTAGAAGAGAACCGAACGCAATGGAGATGCACGGCTGAAGCCCTGTGTTCCTCTAGGAATTAAAGGAAATAATAATAATTTCTTAACGATTCTGAACTCTTCCTACCACGTCTCACAAGGATGAACTTAATACATTTGACCCTGGTTATCATAAAGGATGTTATCAGATTGATTCGCTTACCAGGAATGAGAAAAAATCACCTCTAAAGAGCTTATAACACTTGTACAGACAAAGCGAACTGTTCTTTAGGGAATAACATGTGACAGAAATATACAGTCTACTGGATGACACAGAAGTGTGAGATGACCTTAGAATACACAATACGACTATGGGACATTACTACCAATACTTTATTACTGAATTTACTGCTAACCATAATGACTAGTATGCTTGAGTAACCTTTAAAAGATTAGTTCTACTCACGGATATGAATATTAACAGTTTTCGTGTTCTCCTGTTAAGTAACAAATGATGCTGTAGATAGAACTGTTGAACTTGACGATAAAGTTGATTAAGAATGGAAAGTATAATGATTTGAGAAGCATGAGCATACATGAACAATAAGCAGTGCAGTAAGTACTTGTTTTAAGAAAAACATTTGAAGGTCAACAGAATAATTTAGCACTATAAGTCGATCAGCTGGAAACAGAAATGTTTCTGAGGCCTACTTTTTACAAAACCTGGGAGGAAAACCAACGGAGTTAATAGTTCGGCAAACGTCACGGCCGAATTAAGTAGCCACAAAGTTACTTAGCATCCTTCAGTCATAAAAGGCATATAGCGATGCGACTCAAATTAAACCAAAGTAAACTGTAATAGGAAGTAGTTCTATATCACATTCCAGCAACCACCATAAAATTCGTGGCCGTTTCAGATGCCATGGATAGGTACCGAGATTAACGACTGTGTTTTGTTACATCAATTGATTCATTACCGCTGCAATCACTACATTTTCTAACAAACCCTGTTCCCACGAAGCTATTATCTTTAGGATCACAGAACAAACCAAAAACGAAACATATTTGCCCTGATCTTATTACAGACTGAAATATAAATAACTCGAAGCAACAACTATAGCAACAGTAGCAACTAACTTAACTCGGCTACAGGCTTAAAAACACATAACGGAGAAATCACGATCTTGCGGGAAGATCAAGAGCAAATATGTTTGATTTAGAAGTAAACGCAATTTTATAATCAGTGGTTAAAATGAGGAACTAATTCGTTAAACATACCCGCAAGAAAATACCAAACAAAACGACTAGAGATTCACAGAACACCCGTCATGGTTTGTCATTCCCTCAAACAATACCATTCAATATCCAATACCTGGAATATTGTTAGGGTGAACATTAGTTTATGTTTGATAAATGCCTCAACCACGAATTTCTCCGATGAAATTCAGGCGGTTTATAATGAAATTTATGCTCACACGATGTACATATTATTCAGGTCAAATGCATACAGTATAGCATATAGTTCCGACAGCAGAATGTAAACGGGTCTAACATTATATGTTATCAAGTAACTGCCATTAGAATCTCTCTTGGTCGCTTCAACCACACTGAGATTCACTTTAAATAGTGTGCATCTGAGTAGGCTCGGAAGTAGTTTTTGAGATCCTTAGTGTAGACGCACAGTCTACCTCAGCAGTTGTTAACCAGATTACTGAAAAGGTTAGAGCAGTTGGTAGATGATCAGGAGATTACTAAATTTTTTACATTGATATATGCAATATTTCCTACTTCAAAAACCTTTTGAGACAGGCGACCAAAAAAGCGGTTAGGCTTGAAAAACCATAAGAACTTGACGTATGAATATCAGATTCAGATTTCAGATTTATTGGTTGAGGATAGAAGGCTTGGAGCCTATGTTAATCCTTTTCTAGTAAATTTGTGTGTTTGTCTAAACCCTTCTTGAACGAATCAGTTGAAGTCGCAGACACCACTTCTTCTGGGAGTCGGTTCCAAGAGTTTATGACTCGGTGTGAGAACCAGTACTCAACAGCAATATGATTTCTTCTTGGCTTTTGAACTCTCCTGCTATGTCCTTTAAGGTGTTCCTACCTGGTGGTAAGGAAAAGAGAGAATAGGTCAGATCTGTAGTCGTTATTTAAAATTTTAAACACTGTGATTAAATCTCCTTTCTGCCTACGGTATGACAGGGAGAAGAGAGTTAAACTCCCCCATAATTCCTCGCTTGATAAGTTGTTCATGTGGAGAACCATACGTGTTGCCTTCTTTTGAACCCTTCCTAGGATGTGAGTCCCCTTTAAGACAAGCACTGGCTGCCTGGATGCAGTTTTCCAGTCTTGACCTCACCAGAGATGTATGTAAGGAGGTGAACATATCTCTGGTGATTCTAGTGAAGGCCCTGCGAATTGCTCGTAAGGACCTGAAACTACATGCAGCCACCGCGCGCCAGTGTGAAGTAGTTTTTAAATCGTGGCTAACAATGACACCTAAATCCAAGTGAGACTGAACTGATGGAAGTGTTATTCCCTCTAGTTCGTAGGAGCTGATGTTTGCTTGTTCAATGCGCATGGTTGCATACAAACAGTCATCAATAAGTGAAATAATTTAAACATTCTTTAACTGAATGGTCAGTCCGTTTTAAAAGAATAAAATGACATTGCAAAGGCGTAGACGAAGCACAAAGTTAGAACAGTGAATTATAACCAAAACAGGGATTTAATATTTTGTGAATAAGATAATCTTCTGAGACTTCAGGATGATTATTATTATTTATGCATAGGTGGTGACAACCACGTAATCACGTGCAAAGTTATTCAGCCGAAATTAGAGAGGTCAAAGGGGCGGACGTTAAGAATTAGTGGGAAAAAAGACGAATAAAATGGTGTCTCGACAGACTGAAGTGCAAGAGTCAGTGCTTACCAAGTTAGTAAGCAGTTGGTAAGTCTCTTTTTTCGCACACAATTCAGGTTTCATTCTCAGGATAGTCACAGCTTCAGTAACTCAAAGTAGTCCTACAGTGCTTTTCCGTTCAACATTTTAGTAGGTTTTACTATGCTGATTCGGTATCCTGTATCAGAAAGGGGATAAGCCATGGCACTTTTAAAGGCTGCTGAACCTCCTAGGCGTAGATTCTTTGGCACACGTCCACCAATCCTTGTAGAAAGCTGTTTCTAAGTTGTTCCAAGGTATTTGCTGCAGCATGTACATGTGATTTTTTGTTAGAGCTTGATTCCACACAGTATTTTGGTACAACTATGGGATTTTCAGCATGTGATATCGGTAGCCCAAATTTAGCAGTCCGACCACTGATATCAGGTGTGCATCGGTGGAGACCGAACCCCGAACCATGTGTGTGGTTAGCAAGCATTGAGACCCGGAAAATGCTCTAATTTGGATTGTGCAGCTAGGCAGTGGTTTTGTACAGGGGTACGAGTTTCGCAGCTGAATACATCAGTGAAGTTGTTTTTTTATTTTCCCGGTAATTCTTCCTCCTATTCCATGACCTAGGGATCCGAAATCGCAGGAAACTGGTTTCTTCTCGACAGTGCTACAGTTCATTTTCCTCGTGTCTCTTTTGATGAACTTCTCTACGGATCGTCTGGGATATCTTTTGTTCCTAAAATATCCATTGATAAGACTGATTTCGTTTCCTTATGTTTCTCCGGACCAAAGCACTTCTGCTCTCTGATGTTGCGTTCTAACCCAACTTTCCTCGTAGTCAGTCACTCTGTGTGGTTTCATGGTGAATGTTCCTTTTTGTCGTTCCGTCTTCTTCTCTCTTCTTTATAAGCCAAGAAAATGTGGTCGCTTACTGACCTACTGTTCCATTTTGAACTTTATGTTTGAATGATCATTGGTGAACTTCCGAGGCAGTAATTCTGCACCATGAGCATCAGTCCAGATTATATGCACGCCTTGAACAAAACATATTTCTCATGGCTGCAGACTCCAAAATAGTATTTTCTCGATGAGATATGAAGATATCAGCCACTTCTGAGACCAATGGGCCCACACTGTTTCTCTGTCCGCTAGCAAATTCAACGCGTTATTGAATTTAATTTGCACATCATCTGCATATGGTAACAAGATATTTATGATATCGTCTTCTGAACAAGAATACTTGCAAAAAAGGATTTCATGTAGTAGGACTTATAATAATAATAATAGTAATTTATATTTCGTATTAACGGGTAAGTTTACAAGAAATGTATGCCATTTTTACAGGCACGATCAGTAATGTTATAAATTACAATCCTGAAGTATCACTAATTGATACTTTTTCAAAAGTTTGAACTGTTCAATTATTGTACAAGCAATCAGAACAGGCTCTTATAAATATCAAATTGTAAACCATTTACTAAGGTCACCATCAAAGTTGAGCGACAACGCAAACTTTGTTCCGTCTCCCGCTGATAGTTATGGTCAACCAGTGAACAGCGTATATCTTGGTGAGTGCTTCGCCGCCACGTAATTGAACGCCATTGCAGGAAGAGAAGAAAATTCTGCCTAGCTGCAAAACGGTATAGAATGCAATTATGAACAATACATCATTGGAAGTATATTTACAAGATAAATACAAGAAGAAGAAACGATATAGTACTAGAAATGATAGTTTACATTTGTAATGTTTAATGCTAACCATATTGGTCTTATCAAGGAAAATATGATGTTTTCGATGAAAATATAGCTTTGTTCAAACATTTGTGTTGCTGTGATTTTAATCAAAGCAACCAAACTTAAGGCAGGCATTAAATATGAACAAATAGCAGGTTTTAGCTTTAGTAATGGTCTAGGTAGTTAACATAAAGTAAAGTATAGTAGTGCCTAAATTGAAAGATCATTGTGAGGTAGGTAAGTGATATTTAAGTGAGAGGTGAATTCCAAGATCTGGAAAATTAGAAGCCGTAGGACAACGACCTGTAAGATGTCTCACGAATTTCTGTAGGGCCCAACGGGTTGCATCTTGACAAGAAGCTGAACAGGCTCGTAGATGTTGGGAGCAAAAGCACTTTTTATTTATAATTTAGATCTGTACAACCCTTATTATTTTTTTGTTGAGAGTCCAGACTAATGTTTAATTCTCCAGCTGTCAAAAAATGCATGTTGGTGTCCTACAGATTGGAGCGATTCACAGCTGTGACCACTACCATATCTGCTGATCAGCATGCGCCACCCTCCCTCCTTAAGAAAGAAAAGAGACACAGAGGTAGTACAATGCCTTGAGGTACACCAGTTTCCGTTAGCAAGAAGGTGGATCAATTTCTGCTTAAAACGGCTTGTTGTTTTCTATCATTGTGATCGAGGACTCAGTGCATGCTGCAATCAGCCTGCTTGACAAAAGAGATGAGGGGATAGAGTCAGAAGCAACAGTGTAGCCCAAAAATGAGGCCCTAACGAGCTTTGTGCTTATATAAGACTTGACACAATATTGGGGCGGGGTACAGCGGCTTCCACGACATTTATACTCCGACTGCTTTGGGTCACTAAAAGATTTAAAAAGTCTAGGAACGTACGAGAGTGGTTTTTACCTAGTTTCCAAGTGTGAAGGCGTGAGGGTGATTGGCCAAAAAATATCTGCCGTAGATGAAATCACATTAGCTTGTTGCATTACAAAAGATCGGTTAGTTGGCTATCTCAGTTGGCGTTAACTGAACCCTTTTTTGCTCGTAAATTGATTAGAAAGTTTTCAAATATTAGAAACGTTCCTACATGATTAAAACTTTCATTATATATCCCATTTAGTCTTCATACTTCAGACCTTGTAAGGGAATTTACCCTTCGAGCATCAGCATTATCATGTGATTTGCACAAATTCGATTTATATGGTTTTTCTTCTAACCTATGTTTAGTTACGCAGAGGAGATCCTATCGAATCTCATGAACAGTGTTTCAGTAAGACAGCAAATATCCAAATAGATCTTGAGATAGGAGGTGATATTAGAGACAGTAACATCTGATACTTAACCACAGAATACATCCTAGTCACTACCATGCAACATACATCTTAATGCTTGAATATTGTCAAGTGAACAGGATTGTCTTTGGAGTTTCTTTGTTAGGTGAACACAAGCCCTTCTGTGTAACCTGCCATACACTCTCAGTAAAGTCCGAACGATGCAGTGGTCAGAATTCAGCAATAAAGACCCCCTTCGCATCTGGTATATGTCACGATCGCTTATGAAAAAAGTCTAGAGTTTTGTCCAGACAAGTATTGAATTTGATAAAATACTCATGACCAAGTGATATGAGAAAGCTGTGATGGCAAGAATTAAAGTCTCCAAAGACTACTTACTGACAAGGAATTCCCAAAAATAGAAGCAGCAAATTCAGTAAATTCGTCTGTAAGGATAAATATATCAGAGAAACTGTAGTCTAGTGCTATGCACGTATTGATGTATTTACTTAAATGTTTTGAATGACACTTAATAAAAGTGTCTACCTTCCAGCCGTGCTTATTCTTTATACTATACTTGTCTTGGCTAATGGCTTAACATCTATTGAATAAAGCTGGATTATCGTCATACTACTGGTGGAGCTAAGTAGCTTGTATGGATGCAAAACCATAGATAGGAAATATATATATATAATAATCTTCACACACACATTTGAGAATATTGGAGACTGAAGATATTCCAGTTCGTTAGACAGAGGTCTGCAGGTAGTACTAAACACTCCGGTGATAGTCGTGTGATTGACTTTTGGGTGACTCCAAAATACAGCAGCCCAAACCGAAACTACCTAGCGAACGGATTAATGACCTTGACGACAACTTTGATCAATCAGAAACCTCTACAGAAACGGTGCATAATAATAATTTGCTTCATTCCAAAACAGTACATGTGATACAGAATGGAATTCTCAGCATTTTTACCACAGTATTGCATCCAGTTAGTACATTATCAATAAATAGAATTCTACATAGATTGAGGAAACCACAGTTTATTATTACAACAATACATTGGCATATCAGTAGCAAAGGTAAAGCTGAAACAGTGTTTGAAGGTGTTAGAAAAGTGGGAGCTGTCTTATTAACTGGCGTAAGCGAGAGAAAGAGACATAGCAGCACAAAACGGAAAAAGAAGAGAGAGAAAAGGAAAAGAAAGGAATAAAATGTTGTACCTATAAATGATATAACCTCGCCTAGATTACTAGGTCACTAGTATTCTAGCCGGTCCCAAGCCCGGATAAAGAGGGAGGGTTGGGGCGTGGTGCTAGCAACTCCATCCCCAAAACTTAACCAAATTGCTACGAAAACTTCAACGCACAAATATATTTTAAATTCTAAAAATACAAACAATGACCTTATTTTTCTCTGGAATCGGGGAAGTGAAATGACGCAGGCTGGTGAAAGCCTTCGGGAAGCCAGTCAGCCGATGTGCCTTCTTTCGATGAAAGCAAAAATAAGGATGGGGACGTGGAGTATTCGTACAATGTACGAAACTAGAAAGGCTACTCAGGTAGCCGCAGAAATGAGGAGATATAAAATAGAAGTGTTGGGAATCTGCGAGAGCAGATGGAACGGATGCGGAAGGTGCCAACTACCAACTGGGGAGACAATAATCTACTCCGGTCACCCAGAGGACGATCACGAGCACACCGAGGGAGTAGCCATCATGATGTCATCAACAGCGGCTAAGGCTCTCATGCAGTGGGAACCAATCTCCTCCAGGATAATGACAGCCAGGTTCAACTCAAAAGGAAGGTCACAATGATTCAATGCTACGCACCTACAAACGTCTAAGAAAAAGAGAAGAAGGAGGATTTCTACAGTCAACTACAAACAGTAATGGACAACGTCCCAAAGAGCGATATCAAAATCCTGATGGGCGACATGAATGCGAAACTGGGAGGAGACAATACAGGAAGAGAACTCACCATGGGTCGTGAGGCCCTCGGTGAAATGAACGAAAATGGCGAACTCTTCTCAGACTTCTGCGCCTCCAATGATTTGGTGATTGGTGGCAGTGTGTTCAAACACAGGGATATACACAAGGCAACATGGATTTCACCAGATGGACACACCAAAAACCAGATAGACTTCATTTCAATCTCAAGGAAGTGGAGACGGAGCCTACTGGACACAAAATCGAGGAGAGGAGCAGATGTGGGTTCAGACCACTATCTAGTACAAGGGACTTTCAAGGTGAAGCTGAAAGCCTCGAGGATACCTGGGGATAGGCCACAATGCAAGTTCAACACGCGAAAACTGAAGGACACAATCACACAGGACATTTTCACTGCAACTGTCAGAGCAAAGCAGGAAACACTACGTGGCACCACTGAGGAATCATCCGTGGAAGACCATTGGAACTCTCTGAAGGTAATTTTCAACGAAACGTGCTCAACGGTTTTAGGAAGAAAGAAGAAACAAGACAAGGAATGGCTCTCAACGGACACTTGGAAGCTAATAGAGGAGAGGAGAATGGTGAAAGAGAGAAAGAGACGCTGATCACAACTTACACAGCACTGGACAAAGAAGTGAAGAAGAGTGCCAGGAAGGACAAAAGACAATTCTACGACACACTGGCTGGCAACTGAAGCTGAGAAGGCAGCAGGCAAAAGGGACCTGAGGACACTATATCAGATAACCAAGTCTCTATCCGGGAAGAGATCAACACAAGTGAAACCTATAAAAGACAGCCAAGGGAACCCAATTACCAAAGAAGAAAGACAGATTAAACAATAAGCGGACCACTTCAAAGGACTCTTGAACCGACCACCACCTGCAACCCGTCCAGAAATACCAACAACAACACGTACATAACTGCAAGTTGACACCAATCCTCCAACGAAAACTGAAGTCTTGAATGCAATCAAGCTTCTGAAAGCTAGAAAAGCAGCTGGACCAGATGGAATACCCCCTGAAGCACTGAAAGCGGACCCAGAAACGACAGCAGATATGCTGACTCCATCATTGCAAAAGGTCTGGAAGGAGGGAAAGCCGCCTACTGACTGGAGGAAAGGTTACCTCGTGAAACTACCAAAGAAGGGCGACCTGGGACTCTGCAAGAACTGGCGAGGAATCATGCTCCTGTCGACGCCAAGTAAAATCCTGAGTCGCATCATCCTGGAGAGGTTAAAGGACGCACTGGATACAGAACTCCGACCAGAACAAGCTGGATTCAGGAAAAGCAAATCATGTTCTGACCAAATTGCAACTCTACGCATCATCATCACGGAACAAAGCATGGAATGGCAATCAAACCTCTACCTCAACTTTATAGACTTTGAGAAGGCCTTCGACAGCGTTGACCGCGAAGTAATTTGAAAACTACTCGAGTACTACGGCGTACCCCAAATATTCATCAACCTTATTCAACAACTGTACCACAACGGCACATGCCAAGTGATCCACAACGGAAAATTCAGCGAGGCGTCTGGAGTAAACACAGGAGTCAGACAAGGGTGCTTATTATCACCAATGATATTCCTAATTGTGGTGGACTGGATTATGCGTCACACTGTGAGTGAGAAACGAGAAGACAGGGATATCCCGGACCGACGTGAAGAACCTAGAAGAGCTGGATTTCGCGCGTGGGTGATTTATGCAGGATGTCACACAAAATCGAAGACTTACAAGCGGAAACCGACAAACTGGTCGAAGAAGCAGCCGGAGAAGACAGGACTCCAGGTGAACATAGACAAGACGGAGGTCATGAAAATAACCAACCAACCAACCAACAACAACAGCAGCAGCAACATCTAGCGCCAATCACCATCAACGGGAGGGATTTGAAAGAGGTTACTTCATTCACTTATCTAGGTAGGGAGCATTGTCTCAACTACAGGAGGAACGGACGAGGATGTCAAATCAAGAATCGGGAAGGCGAGAAACACATTCATCAAACTGAAACCAATCTGGAAATCTTCGTCACTCAGCCTGCATCAACAACAAAATTCGGATTTTCAATATAAACGTCAAGTCAGTCAGTTCTTCTATACGGATCAGAAACTTGGCGGGTCACAAAGAATATTTACCAACAGGTTGCAGAACTTTATCAACAACTGTCTTCCCTCTATACTGAAGATCAGATGGCCGGAAAGAACAAGAACCAACAAGAAACTATGGGAACAAACAAAACAAGAACCAAACCAATCGCCCAACAAATATGCAGGAGAAAGTGGAGATGGATTGGACACTCGTTGAGGAGGCCGCTGGGTGACATGGCGCGTCAGGCCATCACTCGAGTGGAACCCGAAAGGGAAGCGGCGAGTGGGACGTCCAAGTGTGGGTGACATGGAGGAGATCGTGTGATGAGGAACTGAAACAGTATGGATTAACATGGATGCAAGTGAAAAGTACAGCACAAGACAGAAGCAAGTGGAGGCGTGCAGTTGAAGCCCTATGTTCCACTAGGAACCCAAGGGAACAATTATAATAATAAATGATATGAGTTGGAAAGACGAGGTCCAGTTGTTCCACTGACTATTTAATGAATTATAGGTATCACGCCTAATGCTTCCTTTACCGCACAGAACACGAGCTAAGTAGGGTATGGTTGAGTTTTTGTACTTGCTGGTGCGAGCATATAGTTTTCTATATAGGCTTCAGGTTTTGCCTGATGAGATGCAAGGGGAGAGTTGTGAATGAAGAGGGTGGTGTGAGTCAGATAGAAGGGGTTTAGCCTATTTTTCACATGAGTCCAAGTGTCTGTCGACCAGAATATTAACAAGCTCGTTAAGTGGCACTTCGCTTACCCTGCTGACAACCTTTAACGTCCTACGTAATAAGGTATAATCCTTCTTCAGTAGTCCGGGAAAAACTAAGGGGAACAATAGAGAATAATAGGCAGAATGAGAGAGTTAACGAATTGTAAGAGTAAGGGTTGGGTTATTCCAGAATGTTTTAACTTCTTGATGTAGAAGGTAAGACGGAATATTTTCTTAGACATTGTCAAGAAATGAGACGACCAGGAGAGATCAGCAGATAGAATGACGCCTAGGTATTTAATTTCCGATTTGGTTTCTATTTCTGTGCCGTCATCAGGTCACTAGGTAAATCACCAGAAAGAATAACGCAAAGAACATCATCTACAGTTGTCCTATTAGAGTTATCAGCAATCAACGCTCCTGAGCGGCATCGCCTTTGGCACGGTGTTAAATCAGGTGCAACTTTAATGTTAGTGTAGGGTGTTGAAGAGCCTATTATCTTACCCGATTTCAGAAAATTCCTGGATTCTCCAATAGACCTGAATTTGAAAAGCACCGGACATGAGTGGTTTGCAGATCTCTTACGAAGACGCAAAACCTGACATTCTGTCAACGACATATTACAAGCCTTTAGACATGAAGTTTTAAGTTTAGCAATAGGCTCTCTGTCTGGAATGTTATAGGCCAAGACGTTATGTGAAGACATAATCCTCTTAACAGCTTCTTCAGCAAAATAGTCAATTATGCGCTCGGATTTGATAAGTGATTAAAGACAGATGTTTTGTGATGGGTCACACAGTTGTGTGAGGGGCATAATGCTGTCAAACTTGCTCTGTAGGTCTGCTATTGACTACTGAAGTGTCAGTGAATCATTTTTGCTACAAGCCGCATTCTCTGTTGGTTCTTCCATGATATCAGATACCATAACTCTGGGTGTGTCTGGTGTCAAAAGTGTAGAACCGTCAAGGGAGCTGAGTCCTTCAGATGGCTGATGAGTATGCAACACGCATTTTTTGACAGCTCGAGAATTATATATGAGTTTAGATCCTCAATATAAAAAAGAAATTAACTTTAAAAAATTTAAAAAGTTAAAACAATAATGACTGCACAGATCTAAATTTTAAAATATACTGCTTTTGCTCCTAAGATCTACAAGTCTGCTCAGTTTCTTGTCAAGATGCTACCCCATGGGACATACACAAGTTCGCCAGACATCCTGCAGGTCACCATATCCAAAAGGTTCTAATCCTTCAAGCCACTCCTCTCTGAAATATCACTTATATACTCCATGACAATCCTTCTATCTAATCACTATTATACTCTATTTTATCTCAACTCCCTAAGCCTTTAATAAAGCTGAAATTTAATATTTTCATTCAAACTCTTCTGTCGCATAAAGTTCGGTTGCTCTGATGATGAAAAAAGCATAACAGCAACACCCATGTTTGAGAATAACTATATTTTCACAGAAAACATCATAGCTTCCCATGGTGAGACCAATTACTGAGTTTTTACTCACATTGGAACTGGATTCAGTCTGATTTACTACACGGCTTATCGCTTTTCAAATTTTTGTGTCAGTCGGCATGTTATCATGCAGTAATATTAGTTTGCCTTGTGGAACGGAAACAGTATGTCCTTGTCATGCTGCTTTACCCACGCAAAATCTCCACATGCAAACTGGCGACCCTCCTGCACGTAAAATGAGAATATATTGTTATTATCTTTTGAATGCGTTCCAATATTACTTGTATGCTTCGTTAGTTAGTTGGAAACAAATAGTAATGACCTCTTATCGGACGTTACTAAGACTTTCCCCAGGTGTGCAATAAAATTAGAGTTAGCTTTCATATACCATTGGTATTTTTTGATACTTATTCCTGACAGTTGGAGAGGCAAATATTGTTCGTAGGTTGTTTTTTATGAGTAGCAGCGGCTTTTTAAAACCAGTCTGGGGACAGATGCATAGTGAAAACTAGGGAACCTAGTAGTTGCTCATTGGTGAGGTGAAGGGGTGGGTACCGGTAAATAAATAGGTGTTTGGACTAAAAAGTTCAGTGTCATAGTTTTGGTCCGAAAACTTCATGCAGTAGTTCGAAGGACAACGAGATATTATGTAGAATATCTGACAGTTCCTCACGCCTATTTTTCAGATAGAAGGTACATGTGTAGGGGCACCTGTTGAGAGCGACTCGCGAATGAATGGAAGGCAAAGTCCAAATAGGTGCATTCATAGTAGGAATTAGCAAACTGCCAAATTCTTTAGCGCAATAAGTTGTAACGGTTTCCTCGACAAAAGTTGCGCTGTAGGTGTTCTGGCCCTACATAAATCATCCCTCCATATTCTTTTGGAATTTGGACGCGTTCCTCACAATATCCATAAATCCATACTTAACAAGGATTGTATCGTGTCATCTGGGACTATGTATAGTACTCGCTTATGGAATCTGCGGTCCGAAATCTTCTGATTCCCCTTCTAACCACATGGGACTAAGAATTTTATCCCCAGTGGGTACTCGCAAAGAAAAGTCTGACTTTTTATTTTGCAGTATATATCTGTTTATACATACATATATGTCTGTTTGTTTTTGATACTTCAATAATACAACAATCTTTTTTATTTCCTCGAGACATTTTCTCAGAAATTGTGAAAATTTTTGTTTCTGTAAATGTTAAGTCTGCCAAACGTGTCAGTACTCTTAAGAGACTGGGATCTATTAATAATGTATATTTTGTATAAACGTACATGAAATGTATGCCATTTTTACAGGCACGATCAATTATGTTACAAATTACAATTGTGAATTAGCATAGATTATCACTTTTTTAAAAGTTCAAATTTTTGAATTATAACCTTTTTAATTTTTGATTACAGCTTCATTCCACACCGTATTTTTTGGTACAGGTATGGAATTTTCAGCATGTGATATCGGTAGCCCAAATTTTGCAGGCTGACCATAGATATCAATTGTGCTTCGGCAGGGGATCGAACCCCGGACCATGTGCATGGTCGGCGAGAGTCCTAACCACTGTTCCACCGACGTACAAGCAATCGGAGCAGATTCTCATAAATGTTAATTTGTAAATCTTTCACGAAGGTCACCATCGAAGTTGAGCGACAACCCAAACTTCGTTCCATTTCCTGATGATAGTTATGGCCAATCGGTAAACAACATATATTTAAGTGAGTGCTATGCCCCTACGTGATTGAACGCTATTTCAGGAAGCGAAGAAAATCTGGCGCAGCTGCAAAATGGTTTAGAATGCAATTAAGAATAATACATCATTGGAAGTATATTTACAATATAAATACAAGAAGGTGAAGAAGCTATGTAGTACTTGAAATGGTAATTTACATTTGCAATGTATAATACTAACCATATTGGTCTCACCATGGGAAGCTATGATGTTTTCTGTGAAAATATAGTTATTCTCAAACATGGGTGTTGTTGTTATGCTTTTTTCATCATCAGAGCAACCGAACTTTATGCGACAGAAGAGTTTGAATGAAAATAGTAAATTTCAGCTTTATTAAAGGCTTAGGGAGTTGAGATAAAATAGAGTATAATAGTGATTAGATAGAAGGATTGTCATGGAGTATATAAGTGATATTTCAGAGAGGAGTGGCTTGAAGGATTAGAACCTTTTGGATATGGTGACCTGCAGGATGTCTGGCGAACTTGTGTATGTCCCATGGGGTAGCATCTTGACAAGAAACTGAGCAGACTTGTAGATCTTAGGAGCAAAAGCAGTATATTTTAAAATTTAGATCTGTGCAGTCATTATTGTTTTAACTTTTTAAATTTTTTAAAGTTAATTTCTTTTTTATATTGAGGATCTAAACTCATATATAATTCTCGAGCTGTCAAAAAATGCGTGTTGCATACTCATCAGCCATCTGAAGGACTCAGCTCCCTTGACGGTTCTACACTTTTGACACCAGACACACCCAGAGTTATGGTATCTGATATCATGGAAGAACCAACAGAGAATGTGGCTTGTAGCAAAAATGATTCACTGACACTTCAGTAGTCAATAGCAGACCTACAGAGCAAGTTTGACAGCATTATGCCCCTCACACAACTGTGTGACCCATCACAAAACATGTCTTTAATCACTTATCAAATCCGAGCGCATAATTGACTATTTTGCTGAAGAAGCTGTTAAGAGGATTATGTCTTCACATAACGTCTTGGCCTATAACATTCCAGACAGAGAGCCTATTGCTAAACTTAAAACTTCATGTCTAAAGGCTTGTAATATGTCGTTGACAGAATGTCAGGTTTTGCGTCTTCGTAAGAGATCTGCAAACCACTCATGTCCGGTGCTTTTCAAATTCAGGTCTATTGGAGAATCCAGGAATTTTCTGAAATCGGGTAAGATAATAGGCTCTTCAACACCCTACACTAACATTAAAGTTGCACCTGATTTAACACCGTGCCAAAGGCGATGCCGCTCAGGAGCGTTGATTGCTGATAACTCTAATATGACAACTGTAGATGATGTTCTTTGCGTTATTCCGTCTATCGAAACACCTGATGACGGCATGCATCTGACATTTTCTCAAGCACAGACTAATATTAGCCAAGTATTATATAACGACACTGATGCTGACACTGAAACGGTGGACATAGATGAGTCAACGGAACATAATTTTGAAATACATCTTTTTCACACTAACACAAACGTCAAGAGCCCGAAGCCATTAAAACCCATCTCACTGGTGTTCCACCCATCCCCTTTTAGGTCAGTTACTCCTCAGTCTGACAATATATCCACTGTGATACACCAGTCGAACGTAGCTACCCAAGCTTGCAAGCTTTCTAGGCGTTATGACAAACGTCCCATTTCCATTAGAAAAACTAAAGCGGATGAGGTGTCCAGGCAACAGAAACCCTACATAGTATGTGCTGGCTGCTCTGTTAGCCATCATCAACCAGTTGATCATAAGAATGGGGAGAAAGAAGTGAATAAATTAAATTTCTATCCCAGAGCGCGAAAGCCCTTTGATATGATAGAGTTGCAAGCACCCCTAAACCATATTACTAAGGGAAAGTCAAATATGACAGACCAACCTCCTAGAGGTAGGTCTAATTGGTCCCAAGTGGAAAGCCAACTATATCCAACCCCTACGCAAACCCGTTGTTAGCCAACCCCTTTGGAATGTTCTATCGACTGAATGCTATTATAAATCTCCTAAACATCGTCAACAGACTACATTCGGTAAGCCATTTTAAAATTATATCACGCGGCGGGATAGCGCTTACCCAAATATATGCTGTTCACTGGTTGACTACGACTGTCAGCGTGAAACGGTTGTTGCTCAACTTTGATGGTGATTTTAGTGAAGAATTTACAACTTAACATTTATAAGAACCTGTTCTGATTGCCTGTACAATAATCGATCAACCTAATCTTCTGAAAAGTATTAATCTATGATGCTTCACATAAATGATCGTGCCTGTACAATCTCTGCTGAACGTCGTGTTCTCTTCCTTCTAATATGCTGATGGGTATTTTCCACGATCTGTAGAGATGGCATGCATTTCTTGTAAACACCAATATATGCAAAATATAAATTATTGTTAGTAAATATCTGTCACAAATGGACGGAATTTTCGGGATTTTACTGCAGAAGATGAATGCTACCACTACTTGCCCTCTTTGTGGATCATCCAGGAAAGAGTACACACACTGACTCTGTCTCACCTCAGAGCCCCTTCAAACATAACGTAGGGATAGCAACAAGTAACTATGTTAACCTCTCCTCCAATAACTCTGGTGTACTAACGTTTATGCTCCTGAATGCTAAATCTCTCCTTAATAAAATAACATCGCTTCGCTGCCTGGCATACATAGGACGGCCAACACTAATAATGGTGACTGAAACCTGGCTTACTACCGATATACCTGACTCAAGGCTAGTAATAGACAACTACGACATCTATAGGAACGATAGAGTTGACAAAAGAGGAGGCGGTTGCTTAATATACGCCTCTAAATCCACTAACTCCAATACTTTCAATAACCCAACTACTGACAAACTCCCTGAATCTAAGTGGATAAGCATCCACACAAACGAAAATAAAATTCTCGTGGGATGTATATACAGACCCCCTAATAGCTCTGAAATGACTGATATAACTACTGGAGAAATACTAGAGCATGTAGCTTCGCTGGACTTTGACTACAAAGTAGTCTGTGGCGATTTCAACTTACCTGGAGTAAACTGGGATACCTGTACAGGACCTAGAATCCATGACGAGCTACTACAAGCTATAGACGTAGGCGGATGGAAGCAGTGCGTACGCCTCCCTACAATAAATGAAAACACTCTTGACTTAATCCTTTGTCATGAAATTGAGCCCATCTCGATAGAGATAGGAAATAAACTTGATAACAGTGATCACAACATATTGTACTGCACGCTACCCCTCCGACTAACAACTAAACACACACCTAAAAATTCCCCGGTGCACTATCAATATAGGGACTATAAGAATGCCGATTGGGAATTCCTATCAGATCTGTTGAGAAGTTCTGACTGGGAAGAATACTTCATCAACAATAACTTAGAAGTATCACTTGATATTTTCTACAAAACAATTGGCTCAGCAAGAGACACAATCGCGCCCCTAAAATCTGCTCTAAAGACACTAACTCCATTTATAGACCGCAAAACGCGACTAAAACTAAAGAAATTGAAAAGGAAATACCATGTATTTAAGGAATTTAATGCGTTAAACAAAATACATGAAACTCTTAAACGGCTTGAAGAGAAACACAAAATGATGTCACAACTTGAAGAAAATAAAGCGCTTGTGGGTAACTCCAAAACTCAAAAACTTCGTAGGATATTGCAGAAACGTCTAAAAACCAGTAAAGACAATACTGTAAGCAGCTTGGAACATAAGGATATAATATACAATGATCCACAGGTTATAAGTGAACTCCTCAGTGAGTGGTTTTGCAATGACGCCAGAGTGCACCCGACCCAAAATTTCCAAATGACCTGCAAAAGTAACCACAAATTGGGTGAAATAGACTTTAATATACAAAATGTAGACTCAGCGATTAAGACTTTGAAGTCTAATGGTAGTACTGAAACAGACGACATACCATCTGTCATATACAAAAATGGTAGCACGGAAATGGTAGTCTTGTTACTTAGAATATTTACTCTCTCGTTGGAAACTGGAACTTATCCTGAAGTGTGGAGAACCACATACATATTACCTAAGCACAAAGCGGGGGCCAAAACCAATGTATGCAACTATAGACCTATCAATATAACACCGGTAATATCCCGAATAATGGAGAATTCTTTTTTGATTACAGCTTGATACCACACCATATTTTCAGTACAAGTATGGTATTTTCAGCATGGATATCGGTAGCCCAAATTTCACAGGCCGACCATAGATATCTGGTGTGCGTCGGCAGGGGATCGAACCCCAGACCATGTGTATGGTCGGCGAGAGTCCTAACCACTGTGCCACCGACGCACAGAGACCAAGTGGTTAAAGACCAAGTGTCAGACAACTTACTAGAACATGAACTTATCAATCCATCACAACACGGATTTCTTAAAAAGAGATCATGTGTGACCTGTCACATAGACTTTTTCAATGAAGTTGCACGAAGTAGGGACAACAGAGAACTAGTAATTGTACTATATTTCGATATAACAAAAGCCTTCGACAGAGTTCCCCATAATCTGCTAGTCAGCAGGTTATGCTCACTAGGGATATGTGACCCTCTCCTGAGCTGGATAAAATCATTTCTCTGTGGCCGAAGTCAGACAAGGAAAGTTGGCTCGATAACCTCAAGGCCTAAACCAGTAAGTAGTGGTGTGATCCAGGGAAGTGTATTAGGCCCACTCTTATTTATAATATATATAAACAGTATCTGTGAATGCTTTAGTGTAGGTAAACCAATAATATATGCAGATGACTTAAAAGTGACGTATAAATGCAAGAACACAGATCTTGGAATGACAGTAAACGCCATACAGCAAGAATTAGAAAAAAGGATAGATGGTGTGACACCTGGAATCTCCAATTTAATGTCGAAATATGTGGCTGGCTCTGCATAGGTTGCAACAATTTAGAACTTGACCTGACAATTCAAGGCCATGCACTTAAACGGCTGGAATCTGTACTGGACCCAGGGCTGAAATATTCACATAACTTATCATTTTCTGAACATATCTCCAAACAAGTGTCAAAGTCACGCAGACTTATCGGCTTTCTAATCAGGAACTTCTACAGGAATGAGTCTAGAATTCTGTTGCACAAGGTTTGTGTGCGTCCTTTATTTGATTACTGTTCATTCATGTATAGTAGTATACGCATAGAGGACAAATTGAAAGTCGAGGGAGTGCAGAGGTACTTCACGTTAAAATTACTCGGAACCGAAAATGGTCCACTAGATTTGATACCCTAGGACTAGAAACACTATGGCTAAGACGCCTGAGACTAAACTTGACACTTTACTATAAGCTTCTAAACCACTTAGTTTTTACCTCTACTAATGGCACTCGACTTTCAGATGACAATGGCTACAAACTAAGACACACTAAGGGTACAGTAGCTATCGAACAATGTAAAACAGTCACCAGGCAAAGGTTTTACTTGATTAGGTATGCACAGATATGGAATAAACTACCAATGGAAATGCATCAAGCAAGTACATTGGCCTCCTTCAAAAAGGTGCTTAATGACAAACTACAAGAGTTTGCAAACGATAGTAGTTCTAGTTCCTACCTGAGAGCTTCCGAAATCATAGGTCCATTTAATGTATAAGCTTAAATACTACACCTGTTGTTTTTTGCCTATATTTATAATTCTAGATAAAACATTAACGGTTAAGATACGTATCCTCAAACAGACAAGAAATCTCGTTTGTAAAACTACTACCCAACACAATAAGTGGAATAAAATGGACATAAACCGACAACATGAAAAAGGTATAACTCACCACAACATCACATGGACAGATGTACGCTCGTTGGGCACCATATATCCCACACCAACTGCAACCCACATTTCCTTAGATAATGTGATGAACTTATATCCATAATGTTGCTGAGCAGTTAATATTCTCAATTCCTGTCGGAACAGCTGAAATTCATAAACCTTCCTCACGCTAAGAAAATACCCACAAGCAGTAGAAATCCATTAATTAATGCGTCTGAAGCTTATGTATTTACTCCCAACAATGACATTGCAGATCAAATGAGATAAACATATCACCGATTTCAAAATAACACATCAATGAACTATAATTCAAGGATTCTGCACACAACGAAGTTATGTATGCAAATTGACTTCAAGCTTTATTTTTTTCCCAGGCACTTATAATCCATCCACCAAAGACCTGGTTTTTTGTTAATGCGAAGACAATATTTCTGTATTTCCTGATGTGTTGCACTCACTGACAATCTAGCAGATTTTTCCAACTGTGCACAGAAATGATTGTATATAAGTGAAAAGGCTGTTTTATACTACTGGGATTAACATTTATCAAGTGTATGTATAATCTCCAGCGAACATGTAAAGCATATCTTGCTACTGCCTGTAAATTGTGATTGAATTATATGTTTCTATTTCTGTAACAATTTGATGATGCCTGTAAACTGGCGTCCCTCATGTACTGTACTATGAGAATAAATTTATTTATTTATAAGCATATACAGGAGCGAAGGAGGTTAGTTTTCCAAAATAACCTCTACTTCCTTTAGAGGAACAGAACAAAATCCACAAAAACTTTTCAGGTTCAGAATGTCAAGTGTTTTGTGTTTCCTTATTTTTGCGAAGCAAAGTGTTATGGCCTCATAAAAAACATTACATTACCATTTTGGCAGAATTATTGAAGTAACAATCATGCTTTCCTAACTAGAATAGCTGAGGTGATTAAAGTTTAAATATTTCATTCATTTAACAGTCTCACGGTTAAACTGTGCGTTATCTGTTGGGAAATTAACGTATATGCTCATCCTAATGGACTCCGAAAAGACAGGAATAAGTACTACAGCACAACAGCAAAATTTGTTTCTGCGTTCTCTGTGTACCGGTGTAAAACGAAACTACCTAATATAAGGCGTAGTAAGTTAGGCGGTGTTCCAGTGTTTAAACTGTATGCTTGTCTAATTTTAGGTTGACCACCTAGCTTGAAAGGATTGGTCGCCCAATACGACGCGACGGATGACCAATAGGAAAACCCTTCCTCTCTCGCCTAATTGTATTATGATTGGTTGTACATACAGTCTTGATATTGAACCTTCGTTCTACAAGCATGCGACAATCTTGTGACCGCCATGTTGACGTGCGCTTCGCTCTATCTTTCACATCATTACCTGATGGGTGGCATTGCACTTTTAGAGGTAGGTAATTACCCAGAAATTACTGGTCACTACATTCATCGCTGAACATCGGATGCTTACCCTCACTGTTCTAGTCTATTTGTTTAACTGAGGGCCCGGTCAATCATCCACACCATTTAGCACGCCGTCGTATTACGTTCGTTCGTTCGTGAGCAATCCCTAGCTAGTTAAGCAATCATCTCGCACTCCTATTTGGTCTAAGGGATATTTGGTTACTTGTGCATTATTGGAAATGCTAATTTCTAGGTTCATGGGATTGCCTTCTAAGTAGGCCGGCCTCAGACGGTCAATGCTAACGGTGTCTTCGCGGCCAATTTTGTCTAAGACAAAGAATGTATCCATACGTTTAATGACTTTATGTGTTCCATCATATGGGGGTTCCAGAGGGCAACGCACAGATTCACGACGAACAAATACATGTGAAGAAGTTTTCAAATACGGGTGAACAAAGACGTCTATTCAAGAACTTCATACAACTTGTTCCCTTGATATATTTCGATAAAGAAAGGAAGACGAAATTTGCAGTATAAAATGATATCATTCTATTTCACAGGTTCTCATTAGCTGCAGACTACTTTAATGTTTGAGTAGTCTGCAAATTTCGTCTTCCTTTCTTTATCGAAAGACGTCTATGGACTGTGATCGAAGGGGAGCAGATCTAACTGGACTCATTGCGTTTGCAAGCCTGCTGACGTATGAGGCATGATCTACTGCTGGTGGGAAGGTAGAGGGAGAAACAAACTCACCTGGCAGTCGCAGTGTTGTGCCATGAACAAGCTCGGCGGTAGCACAATCAGCATCAGATTTCAAGGCGTTTCGTATCCCTAGGAGAACTAACGGTTGTGATTCAGTCCAATGTGCATTGTTTGCAGCTGATAACCCAGCCTTCAACTGTCGGTGTAGATGTTCTACCATACCATTAGCTTGAGGATGGTAGGCTGTTGTTCGAAAACGCATACAAGGCAAGGATTTTAGTTAGAGCGAAGAATAAGCCGCTTTCGAATTGCCACCAACGATCAGTTGTTATGGAAGATGGGCATCCAAAGTTTGCGATCCATCTTTCTACAAAGACGCGTGCGACAGTTTCAGCAGGTATATCCTTAAGGGGTACTGCCTCAGGCCATCGGATGAAGCGATCGATGAAGGTCAACATATAGGTATATCCATGAGATTCTGGAAGGGGGTCAACTAAATCTATATGGACGTGTTCAAAACGGGCATCGGGGATAAGAAAGGTGCCAAGGGAGCTTTTGGTGTGTCTTATTACCTTGCACTTTTGGCAGTCTAATCACGTCTGTGCCCATTCCCTTACTTCCTTGTTAATACCAGGCCAACAAAACCTGCTAGTTACGAGCTTGACGGTAGTTCGAATACCTGGGTATGATAAGCCATGCAACGTATTGAAGACGTTACGGCGATAACTTTTAGGCACGATGGGGCGAGGAGTACCAGTGGAAATGTCGCAGAGAATAGTACCTTTTCCTATACCTAAGGGTTTTTCGGCTAATTGTAGAGTTGTTTTCGACAACTCATGCTGATGCTTGGTATCTTCTTTTTGAAGACGAGCCAGTTTTACAAGGTCTATGCCGTCGATTTGGGTGAAGGAACAAATACGTGATAAGGCATCTGACACAGGGTTGTTTACTCTGAATACATGGCGAATATCCTATTTAAACTATGAAACGTAATCCAGTTGGTGTGATTCTCTAGGTGAATACTTATCTGAAGTTGAGTTCAGAGAGTACGTCAGAGGTGTGTGGTCATCGAAAATTATACATTGGAGACCCTCCACTGAATGTCGAAAATAACGTATAGCACAGTACATAGTTAGAAGTTCTCTTCTAAATGTGCTGTACTTTGTTTCAGCTAATTGAAGGCGCCTCGAGAAAATGGCAAGTGGTCGCCACTCTTTGTAAACTAGTTGTTGCAGAACTGCGCCGATTGCAGTGTCTGATGCATCAACTGAGATACTTAACGGTGTCGTTGGATCCTGATACATAAGAAGGGTGGCATCCGTAATAGCTTTCTTTACCTGAGTAAAAGCATGTCGAGAAGACGCGTCGAGTTCGATAGACTTGTTATTCCCTCGAAGGAGATCTGTTAATGGCTGAACCAGAGAGGCACAGTTGGAAATAAACCGTCGGTAATAATTTATTAAGCCGTTAAAAGTGCGAAGACTTTTCACTGTCTGTGGTTCTGGAAAGTTTAGTATCGCCTAAACTTTATTAGCCAGTGGGCGAATGCCCTTGCAGTCAATGGTGTGGCCCAGAAGGTCGAGTGAGTCAACGCCTATCTGATACTTCTGAAAATTATTGGTAACACCACGTCGGCGTAAGCTCTCGGATGCCAATTCCAAGTGTCTAAGGCGATGAGGCAGTCGTCTAAGGACGCGTGTACGAAGTCGGGACCGCAAAATACTTCGTCAGTGAAGGAATGGAGACCGAATGGCATACGTAGAAATTCAAAATGTCTGGAAGGCGTAATGATAATCGTTTTCGAAATATCTTCTGGTGCCACTGGAATTCGGTTATACGCTTTAACCAAGTCTATTTTCGAGAAAATAGTTGCACCAGGTAGATTTGCGGTCAAGGCGTGTATGTGAGGCAATGGATAGCAATCGGGGATTGTTTTTGCGTTCACTCGCCGGTAACCACCAGGGGGTCGCCAATCATTGCTCTTTTTTCGGTACCATTTTCAGTGGGGATGCCCATGGGCTAATCGATGGCCGAATGATGCCAAGGGTGAGCATACGGTCAAACTCATTTCTAGGTAGTCGTAGTTTGTCAGGAGCAAGTCGTCGTGCCTTAGATGTCATGGGTTGTCCCGAGGTTATGATGTGGTGCGTAACATTGCTGATTATGCACGGTAGATCGTTAGGCGATCATTTAAGTTCTGGGCACTTGTCAGCAATCGGCTGGAATGTTGGATCAAAGATTGCCCTCTTCTTATCGAGTGACAAGTTATGGCCTACGTAGGTGATGCCTCTTAAGAACACTCTAGGAGAACTGTCTGGCAGTCGTCTTCGGTGGACGTCTAGGAGTAAATCATGATGATTAAGTAGGTCTGTGCCAATGGTGGGCATTATGACGTCAGTGGGAAGGAAAATTCACTGAATAGATTTGCATAAACCTACGTTCAGATAGGCGTATTCACTACCAAAGGTTGCAATTGGTTTTCCATTTGCAGCCTGCAGGTTGAAGGTAGGTTCCTTCTATCGATCTGCTGCTGTAGCAGGAAGGACGCTGACTTCGGCGCCTGTTTCAACTGAGTACCGAGTATGGGTGATTACATCACGAGTGTAAAGTAGGCGACTAGTGCCACCAGCGACGGATGCCGCTAACGCGTGCTGGCAGGATAGTTTCCCACAAGGTTTTCGGTAACATTTCGCTTCCTGGCCATAGGTATTGTGATACCAACACCAGTCAGGGACTTTACTGAACGTGGCTTGGATTTAGACCGACCACGTCAGCTTTGCCAATGAGGGCAGTTTGGACGACTATAGGAGGAATTACAAGGTATGTTTGACCTGAGCGGCTGCTGTGTGGAGTTGCACAACCCTATCACTTCTGTGTCCCTACTCGAAGTCTGTTTGGCAACTGAGCATATTTCAGTAACTGGCCATTTTGTTATTTCTAGAATTTTATCTGCAGAAATAGCTAAGTCGTCTAAAATAACACCTTGAAGTGTCACCAGCACAGCATCTACTGACTGTGCTAGTTTGGATAAGAAGAGTTCTCTGAAGTCCTTCATCAAATTGACGTTGACCAATGACTTTCCTCATTATTGTAGGCATGCTTACTGCTGACTGATCACCTAACTCGACTTAGCGACCCGTGAGAACGTTTCTACTTGAGAGGGTTGCTTTAAGCACCTCGTACGAGTTACTTACTTCTGGGCTCGATATCTGCACAGTTACGCATTTGCTAAATTCCCGCGATAGGGAGTGGACAATTGCAAGGAACTGTGAATGTTGATCAGTTAACCCATGTTCGCTGAAATCGGACTCAGCTATCTGAAACCGTGATTCAGCATTATCTGGCCAAAATCATACGAGCTGAATGGTTTTGGCAGTTGAGCGAATACGGATGACCTTAGGAGCATGATCACTTATGACGAAATATATACAGTTCGAAAATAGTACAAAAACAAACACAAAATAGAACGAACTCACTGGATTTGTCTGTGTATTAACCAGAGATGAAGTTCGAGGTTGGGGATATTGACGTTCACGGATAGTACGAAGTATGCTAACGCAAGACCTAATACCCGCAACTTCTATGGTATTCTTTCCGTGTAAACCAAAGGCAAAGCAGAACACCAAAATTGACCGTCCAAATTAAGAGTTATATTTCGGGACCAAATCGGAGTGCGAGATGATTGCTTAACTAGCTAGGGATTGCTCACGAATGAACGAACGTAATACGACGGCGTGCTAAATGGTGTGGATGATTGACCGGGCCCTCAGTTAAACAAATCGACTAGAACAGTGAGGGTAAGCATCCAATGTTCAGCGATGAATGCTGTGGCCAATAATTTCGGGGAATTATTCGCCGCTACATGCCTTTATGTATCTTCCAATAGAACCTCTCAATTTCTCACTTAAGTCCTGATGTCTAGGTTAAAGCAGTTTCTGTGCACAAATTGGATGAGGAAACTGTAAACCGTCGTGTTTCTTGACCCATTTAAATCTCTACCCTTCCTTTTTAGGGGACTTTCGAAACTTTCTATGGAATTCCTATGAATCCCATTGGAAGAATTAACGAAGTCGTCCGCATTACTGACTTCATTGTGAATATAGCCCATGGATGATAGTTGGCTTCACGTTTTCTTCTTTCCAATGAGCTTGTTGTATAAGTAGCACTTAAATACTGGATATAGATAGAATTTACTACGCGATTCGCGTACTGCATCAACAAATCGGAGTATACACCGCGAACTCATCTGACTGGCTTTTCAAGGTCATAAGTCCGTTCATTAGGTTGTTTCGTTTTTAGCTGTTATAGTTTAGAGTCACCTATTAAGCACTTTTTCACGATGCACAGCAATAGATAATATTCTCTGTACTCGGATGAGGATGAGAGAAGAATGAAATCAATCCATATTGTTCTGCTGTGTTTCATCCTTATTAAGAGTACATAAAACCCGGAAATTCAAGGGTTGTCGTTACACTAAAATCAGTGCTCACTGGGATTTATCATTGGTAAGTCTCCATGTGGTATGCTTCTTATTGCTGTGGTCATTCCGACCCCTTTTCGGTAAAATAAAACTAGGGGCTAAGTTAAAGTATCATAGCCAAAGCCAATATCTTTCAAAAGTTGACCTTTAAAAACCAATCAGACACATCCCAAGCCTACTGTAATGCTGAATTAAATCTCACTAATTCTGAAATAATTATAACATTCTATACTGAGTGAATTCTGAATCTGTTCTGAAATGGATTCTTTAATGGCACAGACTACAACCCAGTGCTGGTTTTCAGTATGACTGGCACTAATTCAGCACCATGTTTTTTTCTAGGCATTTTCAGGAGTAAATCAGAACCTACTGGGTTTTCTTATCAGCGTTGTTCCAGCCCTCACAGGATATATTAAGCGCGGACTAGCGTTACTTCAGAACCAAAAGACTTAATTCAGCACTCAGCTCTCTTTTTAAGCACAACCAACGTTATTTCAGAACATAGTGGGTAGATACAATCTTCATTTAAAGGCATTATCGAAGAATAGGTTAGAATAAGTTTAGAATTGTTGTAAGCTTGGGAGGGAATGCTGTGAAAGGTCATTCCAAATAAAGTCATGCATGCCCGCCTGCCTTGACTTGGAAAAGGCAAATGCAGTATTTCACTTATTCTCTAGGTACTTTTTCTGCACTTTTTCTATCTACACTGTTAGATAGGGTTATGGCTTTTTAGATTAGGGTGGAATAATAACAATCTGCTTTACTCCAAAACCACTACTTATAATACAGCATGGGATTCTCAGCATTAAAATCTGGGAGCACTGGAAAGCATTTCGTCCTAGTATGGAACTCCCCAGAAGCACGGACTCATCGAAGTTCGAACCCAAGACCTTCCGGTTACAAGTTAAGCTTGTAGGCCATTCAGCCACTGGGATTAGTGGTTAGGCTAGGTCAAGGGACAGTGTTAGACTTATCAATAGATCTCAAAGTACCATGACATACAGTCACCTGGGCAATTACATCTATCGCGTATGGTATGATTTCTCTATATGTGATCTATGTAGTGACTGGGAGAACTTCCTACAACGCATAAGTGACAACTATATAGGACAATATCATGTTTGCAATGGTTTTTAGTGCATTTTTCAATGGCTATGAGACTTCACTGAATCTAAATTCTAATTGATTTTTCAAGCTGCCTGTAGTTTTGGCTATGATAGTTTAACTTTGCCCATCAGTTATCAGCAAAGGACAAATTTTTAAGGCTAGTGCTTTGGCCAGGGCATAAGCGATGCCTTCCCCGTAGTTTTAGAGCTACGATAATGGGATTAACACACGCTCAAAAGACATTCAATGTGGCATTGTGGTTGTTGCTGCTTGAAACTGATTTCGACTAGTGGTGCACAGGACCGTCTTTGTAAGAGTGAGGTTTCATAACGTGACAATTGATGCTACAGTATTTAACCGTCAAGGGCCTATGCTAGACAAAATTACTTTCAGTACTGTTGGTTTTCTTAATGTAAAAACTTAACTAATTAAACCATTTTCTTATGGAAACGTAAACTTAAGCCAGAGTAGTTTGCTTCAGGTACTTATTAAACAGTTAATTACGGATGGTATTTAAGTCAGTAACATTTGTCAGTTTCCGTTTTCATTTACGTTTTCTACATAAATACGAGTCATGAAAATCATGAATACTTCACTTATTTATATGTCGGTTGTCGGTGTCATTATTCATTCATGAAAAATTCCCATTCGAACATTAATAGACAGAAGACCAGTAGTTCAGCGAAGAGTCTCTTTTCGTCGAATTCATTTTCATAGCTGTACAATCGCAAAATACATATGTGTTATTTTGTATATATGTGTACATTAAATTTTTCAAGCGAAAATACAATTAGTAAGTTCAGATGAATTGGATGTTGATATAAGAGGGTAGTAACAAAAGTGATGAGTTGTCACAAACGATTGTTAAAGAAGAGTTACGTAATAACATGAATAGTTTGATGAGAGGGTTGTGCTCAGGGTGTACATGGGAACAAAATAACACGGAATTACGCAAGAGTTTAAAGTAGTTGGAAAAATAAGCATACAAACAAAAGTTAAGCCAAATCAAGCAAACAAGCAAAAGTTAAGTAAAATCAACAGAGTTGTTACCATGTTAGTAGAAGTGGTTCAGTAATTTTCTTTTGAACACATTTATTTCCCGACACAAATTTAAAACAAGCGATAAAGCTTGATAAAGCAGGATTTAATGAATTCATCAAATTTTGGTAGAACTCGTCAGCTGAATACTCTACATACACGGATATATATATATATATATGTACTTCTGAAATTACATTGGGAAATATAGGACTGATAAGTAAATAAACTACACTGAATTAGTCATGCAGAAAGACAGGTACGAATGTTTTCCAGGTCATTTTGTATTTCTTTTGTATGCATAGTTCTGCTTCTCCCAACTGAATGGCTACTGTAGTGCAAAGAAGAAGGAAACGTATTGTCTTTGGCAGGTTGTTCTTCACTTTGTAGATTACTTTGAAGGAGGCGTTTGTTGAGATGGAATAACTAATGGTGACGAGATGTTCGATTATTGCACTCCTTATACAGCCACTATTTCCTTTCTGCAGCCACGCTGGATAGTATTCTTTGACACGATGCGCGTCGAACGACTGATGTACCTGGCTCCAAAGCAACACGTGAACTGATATATACACATAGAAGTGGTCAGGTGCGGAATCTTGTTCATTATTCACTGCTACACTAATTCGAATTAGACCGACGGACACCATCAACACAAGACCTAAAACCACTGCTTTTTGACCTAAGTTGCCATAATTCGTAATTGCACAATAAGTGTAAGGAGACTGATGAAGAAATTCCATGTTACAGTTGGTGTGAAGATAAGTTTGAAGTACATTCACATCATACTACTCACAGTTCAGCGATAGGTTTATTGTAGCCACGTGGACCCCAACTGCCTAATTTACGTTTTCTTTAGTTTTCATGTCGTTATCACTACAAAGTATGATCACCTTTAGTATTCATCAACCTGAACAAATTCCTGTTAAGGTAGCCTTCTAAACACCTGCCAAACAAAAACATGGCATCAATCCATGAAATCCTTAACATTTAAACTGAGTCAGGTAGGGAGATGCAGACTTCCGGGTTGGGGCCCTCGAGACTCTAAGATTCAATGGCTGGAGACAATAGGTGACATGGCTCAAAATCGTTGTCAATGGCGCAGATGCATTCAGTCTCTGTAATCTTCCATATTCCTTTCTACCATTACTCACTCTGTTTCACTCTTATACTTGTGCGTCGGTGGCACAGTGGTTAGGACTCTCGCCGACCATGCACATGGTCCGAGGTTCGAGCCCCTGCCGGCACACACCCGATATCTATGGTCGGCCTGCAAAATTTGGGCTACCGATATCCATGCTGAAAATTCCATACTTGTACTGAAAAGACGGTGTGGCATCAAGCTGTAACCAAAATAAAAATAAAAAAAACTCTATTGATTTTCTTCACTCATCTTCTTGTCTACCTTTCTGTTCTATTTGGAACGTGGCAACTGGAACTGCTGCACTTCGGTGCCAAGTTCTATGTTGAATCCAGACAGACAGACCTGTCTCCGAGACGTAAGATGACATCAATGATTTCCTTAAATGATAACTGGACTAACTTATTGCTCATGTAGCGTGAAATATTTTTAGGCTTTGCTAATTTTTTGTCTTCAATTGGCATGCAGTGATACAGTATTGTTTACTGATGACATTCCAAACACAACCTGTTGCTAATTATCCTAATCAAGTACCCACATAATTAAAAATTTATTTCTAAGATTCCATTGATTCGTTTTTTTGATTTAGTTGGTAGCAGTATTTTCTGCATCTTTGTTGTCAAAGTTGTATCATCCCTAATAAACGTGTTAGGCGTTATTATTATTATTATTATTCACTTGAGCTCCTAATGGAACATAAAGCCCCAGCGACAAATCTCCATTTCACTTTGTCCCCTGCAGTTCTCATTAGCTGGCTCTACGACTCCCCATAAGCTTTCATTTCCTCCCCACCCAATATTTTCCATGTCATCCTCGGGTGTCTAAAACGTTTCCAACTTGGGTTTCACTAAAAGGTCACTCGCCCACCTGCCGACGGTCAATAGGGCTTTGAGTCTACAGAGCTTGTCCCTGAGTTTGTAGGTTTAAATCCCATCCTAATTCTTGCCGTATTACGAACCTTACGTAGGGCTTTAGATATCTCTTCATTACATGGTAAAACTTAATTCCTTAAATTCCTTATTGATATCATAGTTGATAGTTTCACTATCTTTTTTTATTGTGAACATTTCGAACTTCCTAAAGAATTTTATGAAACACCTATCACCAGTTTTAAAAAAATCTTTTTCACTTAATTATTCTGGTTTTCTGATGTACTGGCTGTGGCTTTAGGAGACTATCGATGGTGGCTTTTTGGCTTCCGTCGTTTTCAGTGCACACAGAGTGAAGAGGAAGTGAAGAGCCATCAAGTAGAGGAGTTGCATTAGTGAAAGGAAGGCAAGATAATAGAGATGAAGATGAAGACAAAGATGAGTGAGGATTAGAGAGGTTTCGCGTGCACTTCGGATTGTGGGGGCGATTGTTACTTCCCGGCTGCCCACACCGTGGAAGTTGGTTGCGTGACCGCAGAGCCCAGGGGACAACTTCTTGAGGCCGGTCACACACGGCCTGTTTTTGTTTGTTCTTTCTCGTTTGGTGTGTCTCAGTAGCATATTTATCACTTCTGCCCTGTGACACGGCAGCAGGAAGCGCGGTCGTTGTTAATCCGGGCCCCGACCGATCCGGCATGATATTGTGTGATTTACTTTGAACCATAGAATTGGATCGGGTAACTGTTTTTGTCTAACCGCTATCCAAACAACCTTTCTGGCATGGTAGGACCTCAAGCGACATAGGTCTCAGCCAGTATAGCTTGTTGGGTCATTGTGGTGTTCAAGCCCGACCACCACGTCAAGGTAGCAGCTTTCAGTCGGGTTTCTGATGTACTACTTAGACTTTTTTTTTTTTTTGGATACTTAGCCATGCCTGACTTTCCAGATAACCTATGAAATGACTTCAAGTTTAGTTATCTATCTATTTGTGCATTGGCTTCTTAAAACCACACGCATAATTTGCCTTCTCTTGTTCGTTTTATTTTACAACCTAACGTCATTAATTCTGTTTGTTCATTTTCCGACTCAAATGTAAACTAAATTCTCACTACTGTTGAGTTTATGTGTGGAGAAACTAGAAATATGTTCTGTTTTTAACATCGTAAGAGTGTCACACATATCTCCACCGTACAGTTGGAATAGTAAAAGTAGAAGACTAGTTCTCAATTTCTTGGAATTGTTAGTGAGTGTTTAGAATACTGTTGCTATTTGTCGTTCTAGGTTTTGAGCACTTTTTTTTACCTCTTGAAGGGTAAGGTGTCCGTGTTAATGCGCCTTTACTAAAGAATAACTGATTAGCAGTTGAGTTACTTCTGTGTTCCGCCCCCTGATAAACATGGACAGCTGTCTGCTGTAGCTTATCTCTATGTTTTCAACTGTCGCCACCCTTCGTTGTTAGTTTGTACTTAAGTCACCTTTGGAAATTATATTTCTGGAGGGTGTGTAAAAATGTGACTTTATGCGTTTTTTTATTTCTACGGAAGTTGCTCAGATATCATGGTTTTTTTTCTGATAATTAGATGCAGTATCTAACGCTATTCTTATCACAGACTGGAGATTGGATAAAATGTCAGGCAAACGTTAATTAGCCAATGCTCATTTTTGCTGATTCAGCCTTCTTTAAAAGTAAATAATACTATGTAGTTATGCATTTATTTCAAATTGAATACAAGTGGTAGAATAAGGTGAGCAATATTGAGGTTAGGCGTCGATTGCTAGGTAAGGAGGGGAAATCAATCGACGAGGCTGTGAAGCTACATCGACTGAGATGGTTAGGACATGTGTTACGTATGCCTAGTCATCGCCCTCCTCGACGGGCAATGGTAGCTGATATAGGGTCAGGCTGGAAAGGAGCTAGCGGCGGTCAAACGAAAACATGGCACCAGTCAATGAAATCTACAACAGTTAGTCTAGGCCACGTAGGAAGGTGTAGACTTCTTGACTGGTTGGAGTCCTCGGGATGGTAAAAACCAATGGTTGGAAACAATTGGTGACATGGCTCAAAGTGATCGTTGTCAATGGCTGGCGCAGATGCATCCACTCCTTGTGACTTATGATTTTCAATGAAACTGTTTTGTTCTTCGTTATTACTATTCCTTTGTCTCACACCTCTTTTTACTGTCTCTAATATGCATTTCATCTACTTTCTTCTCCTGCTTTGTTTGCTACAAGGAGTGAGTATGGCAACTTGAACTGCCGCACATATGTGCAAAGTTCTATGTCGAATACAGACAGACAGACAGACAAGCAACATGCAATAATTCCATAAATTTCACCCCCGATTAATCAACTCGTTGTTCAACATGTATAAATCATTATATGTACCATTGTGCAAATGTTGTACTCATTTGTATAATAGACCAGAACATTGAGTGGTGCTGAGTGACACAAGTGGACACTTCAGACAGGTTGCATTTAACCGGGCATAGGTCGAAAAAAAGTAATAAGTTGACAGTTAGGATTGACAAGAGTCGAAATAGATTATGTCTTTTCAGCAAGAATAATCATTGAATAGCTCGGATGCTTGGTAACAGTATACTACAACTAAGGAATCATCAGCCTTAGGTGAAAAAAAGATAATAGCCACAATGACAGTAGTTTTGATTTATGTGTAGAACGTGAATATCCTGGTAGTTTGTTGTTCCAGATTAATTTGTTTGAGATATGCTGCACAGTGTTATTTACTGAGTAGTGACATTTCATAAAATATTTGTTGTTTGTAATCATGTCAGTCGTAATTTTACAACCTTGAGACTTCGTCTTTACTACTTGTGTTTAAATTTTCAACTTGACTCGGAGGCTATAGACTTTTCCAGGTATCCAAAATAAACGTATGCATGTATTTCAGTTGATTCAGTAAATAGAACTGCACTTGTCAGTCTCTCCCTTCACTCTGCTATGTTAGAATTTAGAACTGTTATACTGTCCCATTCTTTTTTAGGATTGTGTGCAACTGTCTGAAGAGAACCCCCTGACCTTCCTCTAGATTTCCAGACTTATTAGGATCTGTTAGTCTCTTGATATCTGACTGACTGACTGGTTTCAACATTGCATCGATATGCAGCAGTTCGAGTCGCCACACTCCATGTAGCACACCAAGCAAGAGAAAAAAGTAAAAAGAAATGGAAAATAGGAACAGTAAACAGAGATATGATGCAAAAAGAATAGTAATATTGAAGAACCATATATAGGAAGCCAGTCTACACCTTCGTACGTGGCTTAAACTAACTATTGTGGATTTCATTGACTGATGAAGCCATGTTTTGGTTTGACCACCACTAGCTAACTCTTTTCCAACCTGATCCATCCTATGTCAGCTAACATTGCCCATCAAGGAAGGCGATGGCTAGACATACGTAATACATGTCCTAACGATCTCAATCGATGTAACTTCACAACCTTGTCGATTGGCTTCCCCTCCTTACCTAGCACTCGACCGATGCCTAACCTCAATATTGCTCACCTTATTATACCACCTAAGACATGGGCACCTATGATCAAAGACAGCTAGCTGGGCTTTTCATGTCTTCCACTCTCAATGGCCAAGTTTCACAGTCACTACTACTGAGCACTACACACGTCGTTTGGTTGACAGCCAGCCGAATATGACGTCTACTAAGTCAGAGATGACGTCAGTTGGCATATGTCAAACGAGCCTTCTGTATCCGTATCCATGCTGAGATTTTGTCAGTGATCAACCTGTTGGCACTGGCTGATGCAACTTCCCAAGTGAAAACATTGCGTCAGTCGACGAAATCTTTAAAAGTTGGTTTGAGTCAGTCACATAGGGAGGTATAGGCTGCTGTCTGGTAGGGGTCCTCGGGATGGTAAGGACCAATGGCTGGAGACTCGAAATAATTGTCAATGGCTCAGATGCATTCACTCTGTGATTTATCATATCTATCAGAACTCTATTATTCTTAATTATTACTCCTCTTCTTTCATCATACTTCTGTTTATTATCTCTCATTTGAATCTCTCTGTACTCTCTTCTCTTGCTTTGTGTGCTACAAGAAGGGAGTTTGGCAACTTGAACTGCTGCACATCTGTGCAAATCTCTACATTGAAACCAATCAGTCATTATGATAAGAGGTATGCACAGAGTTGTTGGGTAAACTTGCAATACACTCTCCGAACAATCCTAATATGATGAAAAATGCACAACTATATACAGTCTGGTTTTACACGTATTTAACATAATATTCGGCATTCGATCGAATGGATGCTGACTGAATGCTAGTCAGTTAATTTTTTAAAATTCTACTAGTTTATTCTTTTACGTTCCCAGTGGAATAGAGGGCTTCAAGCTAAAGCTATGAAGTTTCACTAGTCGTGGTATTTATTTTCACGGGATGAGGTTGCTAGCCTCATGCCCAACCTTTCCTCTTTACCAGTCTTATTACTGGCTTAGTGAGGTAAAGGAGTGCATCGGTGGCCGTTGATCGAACCCCGGACCAAGTGCATGGTCGGCGAGCGTCCTAACCGCTATGCCACCGACGCAGTCAGTTAATATTCATACATATTTTTTAATGCTATAGAAAAGTATTTGTATAAAGTTGCTTACACACACTCACATACAGTATGAATACCCGTCTAAATTTTTATTTGCTTTTCTATATTTTATCCTAGATGTTTTGTCTGCAATTGATAATTCCACTACTATTTATGCCTAAACCGTCCAATCCAGCCGCAGATATTCATCATACAATCTATATCCTCTTATTTCTTATCTGTTTTTTTCTGGAACGAAAACCATGCGGTATCTGTGCTATTATCTTGTTTATATTCATTATCCTTCCATGTTATAATTCCCTGGATAATTTGTGCATTTTCACTACATGCAGTAAAGATCGAAGTTTGGCGTAATCAGATCTGCTAATATATTTAATTATTTATTTATTTATTTGCTTCACAATTTTAAACCTGATTTTGTTTCTCTTTTGTATAGTTTATTTTACCCCACTATGATCGATCATTTTGTCTCGTCCCCCCCAACCGACCCACTGACTTCCAACCCCGACCCCCTCGCAACAAAATACTTTGTAAATAGTTTTTATTTTCCAAATGATCTCACTTGATTTTATCCTCCTCCACTTTGATGAAAGTGTCTTCTTTTTTATCATTCATTCTTCATTTTCAAATGTTCAGATTTTGTGAAATTTATCACAACAACAACAACAACACAGCAACAACATTATAATGCTTTGCTGTGAGAATGCCGAGTGATGAGTGTACATTTTGTGTTGATCTATCAGTGTTGATTTGGATAGATTGACCGTCCGTCAACCAGAAAGCTATTCATGTAAATACTGTTCCATCTGGCATTCTAAATGATTATCCTTTGTGTGCGGCATTTTTTGTCTTTGTTATTTTTTGGTGGCACTACTCAAGCAATTAATAAAATGTTTTATTGTTTACCAGCACTGGGATATATAGACTATATCTGAGTGTTTGTTAACAAACCATATATATATATATATATATGCGTTCATTTACTTAATATTATTGACTCTTCACTTTCAACATTCTTCAAGCTTCTTCAAGTTCAACTACCTTAAGCTTACTTGCACTCACAATCTCTGAAATTTAAACTGGGCAACTGTGATACCTTAATTACTTTCGTTATTAATAAATGATAAAACTTATGTGGTTTTGTTGCTTGTTCAGATTTTGGTAATGTGAAACAGGCGTTAAGCATCTAACTGCCTGGTTGGAAGTCACACCTTGATGATAGGAGAAGCAGATATGTGTACCTAAGCTGTGTTTGTAAACAGTTCTCAAAAGTCAGAGTAATATGATGTGCTTATGTGAACAGGCGTCAGTGGGGTGTTTTTATCATTTGAAGATTACATTATCACTAAACAAAGTTAATTCAGGTACTATTTATAGTTCTTTTTTTTATGAAACCTGTAAGAAATCGATGTGTGAAAGTCGGATTAAATGATGTGTGTAAAACTTCGGCACTGTGGTAGTAAGTAATTCCATATTAGTTTGTTTATTAGATATATCACACAGTCAGTGAAACAGTATTATTTACTGGATGACAAGGTTTCGAACAAAATTTATTGTGGTTCTTAATCATATCAATTGTAATCACACGACTTTGAAACTTGAGTTTTATAGTTTTCTTTGTCCTCTCCTATTTGTCGTGGGGGTAGTAGAATTTTCCAGATATCGGGGACAGGTGATGAATCATTCCTATTACATGTATTTGTAGTTGATTCGATAAACAAAGCTTCTGTTATAGATAGGTTTTTCGAACATCAACTCGAAGGTTGAAGCAATTCAATTCACTTATGAACTGGAAAATCAGGAAGAGGAGCTCCCAATGTTAGACTGCAGTGTAAAAAGGAAAGAAGATGGGAAGGTAAACACTAGTGTTTACAGGAAACCCACACACTCAAACAGATATTTGGACTTCCGATCATCCCATCCTATGTCAGTAAAAATAGGATTGGTGAAATGTTTAAATGACAGAGCACAAAAACTAAGTAGTACTAAAGAAAATCTAAAATAGGAATTGATACACATAAAAGAAGCCTTGAAACTTAATAATTACCCGGATAAATTAGTCAGGAAATATGTAAGGAAATGTAAAAATAAAATAAATAATGATAGTAGCGATATTGATAATAACAATAATAGTGATAATAATAATATTAATGATGACACCAACAACAAGGAATCTAAATCATCACTAGTAATTCCATACAAGGAGGGAACCTCGGAAACCTTATGCAGAATTTTTAACAAGGCAGGAATGAAAGTGGTTGGGCATTCAAACCCACAAACTCAATTAGAAACAAGCTTTGTCGGTTAAAGGATCAATCCCTTGGAGCCTTTAAAACAATACAATTTAGTCTATCTAATATCCTGCTGGAATGATTGTCAGGTCAAATACATAGGTCAAACTAGTAGAACAGGGGCAGTCAGACTAGCTGAACATAAAAACTTAGCAGCAAAATCTAGATTGGTTGACCCGAATAAGATAAGAAATCTAGAGAATAGTTCAGCTACAGCACTCACTAAACGTGCAATTACACACAACCATACAATAGGATGGATGGGATAAGATGACAGTTTTAATATTTAATGTAACACGGTGGAGGGTGAGATTGATAACAGAAGCTTTGTTTATCGAATCAACTGAGAGAGAATACGTGTAGTAGGAATGATTCAACACCTGTCCCCGATATCTGGAAAATTTTACTACCCCCACGACAAATAGGAGGGGACAAAGAAAACTATAAAACTCAAGTTTCAAAGTCGTGTGATTACAATTGATATGATTATGAACAATAAATTTTGTTCGAAACGTCATCCAGTAAATAATACTGTTTCACTCACTGTGTGATATATCTAATAAACAAACTGATATGGAATCGGATTAAATGAGTTCCACTGAAGAAACATTATCGTAGTAGATTCACACTGTTTTATCATATATGTGAATTAACTATTGTCCTATAAATTACAGATAATGTTACTTTATGTATTGTACAGCGTGTGATCAGAACCGATAATCCGTGATAATCATCATAGGCAGTTTTATATTTTCTTTGACTTTCTTATAATTGATACTGAAACTGTGTATCTATCTGTCCGTGGGTTGGCAGAACCCAGTTGATGTGCACAGGTGATGATTGAAGTTGAAGCAAGAATCTGGGTCGTGGCAGTCTGTGAATTAGTATCCTGCTGGTCATGACTTTCCACTAGAAATACTTGCAACTGTATTGTGTAGTCAGTGGGCACATAGACTGGACTGGACTAGTTTCAACATAGAACTTTGCACAGATGTGCAGCAGTTCGAGTCGCCACACTTCACTCTGCACACACAAAGCAAGAGAAGTAAAAAGAAATGCAAAACAGAGACAGAAAAGAGAGATAAGAGGCAAGAAGAATAGTAATATGGAAGAACAATATAGTTTTATTGGGTATTATAAGTCACAAGGAGTGGATGAATCTGCGCCAGTCATTGAGAACGACTTTGAGCCATATCACCAATTGTCTCCAGGCTTCATTAGTTTTTACTGTCCCGAGGATCCCATCCTGGAAGTCAAGCAGTCTACACCTCCCGATGTGGCGGCAGGCTTAAACTAACCTTAATATTTCCCACCGTATTATACCATCTAACACGGGGGATAGAATGCAGGTACCTATAGTCAGCCTTTTCATGTCTTCCACTTTCAGTGGCCTTGTCTAACAGCCGTAAAGGAGGATGGGGTGAACTGCTGAGCAGTATACATAACCTTTGTTCGATAGCAAGCCGGATATGACGTCTACGCGAGAGACGGTGTAAACTGGCATATGCGAAACGAGCCTTCTGTATCCGTATCCGTGCTAAGATTTCGTCAGTGACCAACTCGTCGGCACTGACTGATGCGAATTCCTGAATAAGTGAAGCAGTTTACGTGCTCTACCGCTTCACTCCCTATTTCTGAGTTAGGAGTCAGTATTGTCCAGTCCTGTAACATCATCTTACATTTGGCGGGAGCGAATCGCACGCCAAACATTCGTAGGTTGCAGCTCAAGAATAGTGAGTAAGATGTTTATTTTTTTTAGGTGGTAACAGTCCAATCCTGTAACATCATCTTACATTAGTCAAAGGGGACAAATCGCATGCCAAACATTCGAAAATTCCTCCTACTCCAGAAGATCAGAAAACTCTGCATCATGTCAGCGTCCCCACCTAGAATGACGATATCATTCACATGCGTATTCTAAGTCGACTAGATTATTCCCTGATGGTAACAAGTCAATCCCTGAGTCGCTGAAGTCACTTAAGGTTAAGTTCATTAGTACATCTATGATGAAATTGAACAGATATGGGGACAATGGGTAGGGCATCCATGACGGAAACCAATGGTTGTCACCACTTCAGATGACGACTCTGCGTAGGCTCTCACCTGGCTGCATGAGTTCGAGTAGAGAGACTTCATCAATGCAACGTATATCCATCGGTACCTGTTTCATAGCCAAACATCTCCAGAGTACCTCTCGGTCGATGGGATCGAATGCCGCTTCCAGGTCAAGAAATATGACGACTTTGGCGCGTCATAAAGAGCATCTCAAACAAACTATAGACCTTCATTAACAGTTGTCTCCGCTCAATACTACTCAAGATCAGATGGCCGGCCAGAAAAAATCTGCAACAAAGATCTCAGGCAATGAGCGAACCAACCAGGAACCGATTGTGAACAAATAGGCAGGAAGAAATGGAGATGGATTGACCATACTCTGAGGAAACCATCAAGTGACATCACTAGACAAACCCTTGAGTGGAACCCGAAAGGAAAGTGGCTAGTTGGTCGTCGGTGCAAGAGTGAGGGTGACTTGGATGAGGTCATGTGAAGAGGAGATGAAAGTGTGTGGGCCGACTTGGAGCCAGGTGAAGACTCTAGCCGAGAACCGAACGCAATGGAGACGCACGGCTTAAGCCCTATGTTCCCTCTAGGAATTAAAGGAAACAATAATAATAATGATAATAATAATATTAATAATAATAATAATTGACGCCAATAAATATGCCTATGTTCCAGAATCTGTCGGAAGGTGGAGATATGATCAATGCACCCTTTTCTTGGTCTGAAGCCTTCCTGATTCTCGCGTGTTTGTTCCTCCCGAGAACCACTTAGTCTACGCGTGATTATTGTGCCCAGGACTTTAGATATCATATTAATTAAGCTAGTCCTCCTGTGATTATCCCAGGAAGACTTGTTTCCCTTCTTGTATATGGGGATAATGAATGACTTACATGAACCAGACGGGACTTCCTCTGATACCTAGACCCGGCTCAATACCTTAGTTAACGCAGACAGTAAACTGTCTCCACCGTACCTATATTCCCCTTGAAGTTTTTCAATCGGGTCTTGCTGCTTTGCCTCGTTTCAGATTAGTGACAGGCTCATTAACCTCATTTAGGGACGGAGGCGTTGGATGTTCGGTAAGTTGAGTGTGGCTGCAGGCCAATTAAACTGCTCCTCACAGTGGTCATTTCAGCGTTTCAGTCGTCCATCCTTGGAGCTTATTATGGTGCCATTTTTCTCAGAGATTGTTTCACTTATCATTTGCTGTTTACCACTCGTTTCCCTGAAAAGTCTGAATAGTTGTCTGGTAATACCTATTACCGTTGCTTTTTCCATGTCTTTCGCTTTTGTCGCCCACCATTGTTCACGTTCGTTTCGAAGGCTTCTTTTATTTTGCGTTTGAGTAGCTTTCACTCCTCATCATAATTGGAGCTCGCCGGAATCAGTTTTCTTGTCTGAATCAGTTCGGATGAGGTGGTATAGATGCAATGGCTCTTACTAACTTTTGGTTCTAGATTATTGACAGCTGTTACAGCTGTCAACAGCTAAGTGTATGTTGTGCCAGCGAGGCTACCTCAGGAGGAGTATTGCTGTCGACCTGAGGTACTGGTTTCGCTATTTCGACCTTAAATATGGACTCTGAGTTTCGATCTAGTTGGGGACGTAACTGGTTCGGTGTCAACAGCTGTTTTTGTCCGTTTAGTCGTAAGCATAAACGTGAGCGGACCAGAGCGTGACCGGAGTCTACTCACGTGTTCCAGAGGGAGCGACAGTCCTTTACTAACCGTCACCAACGATACCCTATGGTTATGTGGCCTATCTGAGTCCAGCGTTGATTTGGTGATGGAGATCGCCAGGCTACGCAATGTCTCTCTTTGTGCCTAAAGTTAGTGCTGACTAGGAACAGATGATTATCTGAACAGAACTTTAGAAGACGATCGCCGTTGTCGGTTCGTCGGCAGGGAACTCCATACGTACCACCTGTATACTTCTCAGTCTGGCACAACTTCCCTACTTGAGCATTGAAGTCGCCTGCTAAAACAAATATATCTGAGCGTTTTGTGTTTACAGGAAACTAGACAGTGTCTGGTAAAAATCATCCTTTAGTTGATCCGAACTGCAGTCGGTTGAGGCGTCAGCGGAGACCATGGAAAGATGATGACGGGTAGCGCCGTCCTTCCTTCTTCTAACAGACCCGTTGGGACGGACCGCACACATACGACTATCTACTGGGGTGCAGTCAAGAAGTGAATTTTCTGCCCTGTCACTCAATGCTATCCCTACACCTGCATGTCCTCGCAAACTAGCTGATCAGTCTCCTGACATCCTTAATGTGAATTTCGCAGATTCAATTTGTTGGCTGGGTAGGATTAAGTGAATAACCACACTTGGGTCTTGTGTGCGTGTCTTCGAAACACAACATGCATACATGGCTCTAGACGTCAGAGTTCTTGCTAGTGATACCTGTTGTCCGATTTGGCAGAGGGTCCTGACGTTGAATGCTCCTATGTGAAATTGGTGGCATGACTTTAAGAGGCTGTTAGGGGAGTTTCTATGTCTCTCATCCTTATTTGTGGTCAGAGTGAAGTGAAGATGACTCACCAGCCTGAGGAATAGTACTGACTGTAGTAGCGGAGTAAAGTGATGAGAGTGACAGGGATAAAGGAGAATAATGCTCAGGATGGCTTTGTGTGCTTTTGGAAGTGTGTGTGGGCAGCTGTTACTTCCCGGGTGCCCACACACCGTGGAAGAGTCAGTCACCAATGACCAGTGAGGTTCACCACGTTGAGTATGCGGACAGATACTTGCCGATGACATTGGCTGGTGAATTAGTAGAATTTGGAATTGAGCGACGATTGGATTCCGTCTCAGTGGTTGGATGGTTAACTAGCCCACCGTGTAAGCTGAAGGTCCTGAGTTCTATTCCCGTCTGGCGGTCGATGAAGTGTCCTAAACTGAAACGTGACAGCTATCCAGTACTTTTTGGTTTTCAAAGGTTCTCTAAATGAAGTCAGTCCGTGACCAAACTTGAAATCAGTTTGACAGTAGTTTATCTATGAAATGTTGATATTAAATATTTGAAGACAATCGGCAGGAAGTCCTCAACGTAGGTTTCTTGATTCTTGGCACTCGGCAATCAACAAGGTGTATCTGCAATTCTGAGGGGACTCATATCCGTTTTGAGTTTATTAATTTTTTGATCACAGCTTGATTCCACACCGTATTTTTTGGTACAGGTATGGAATTATCAGCATGTGATATCGGTAGCCCAAATTTTGCAGGCTGACCATAGATATCAATTGTGCTTCGGCAGGGGATCGAACCCCGGACCATGTGCATGGTCGGCGACAGTCCTAACCACTGTGCCACCGACTCACATCTTACTAAATATCTGATTCTAGAAAGCTGTTTTCCAGTGAAATACATAACAAATTTAAGCTTATCATCTACAATGTTCATATCCTGGTGCAAACTGGACGACAGAGAGGTTTGGTCAGAACCCTGAAGGCCTTCCTATCGGTATATGGTTCATCTCAGAGACCTACATACAAGATCCGGATGAAGTACGTCAAAGAACTACCTACCTCCGAACATGCACTTATCCAGAGACGGTGTCAGAATAGTGTCCTAGAGCTTAAGCCACATTACTCGATTTGATTTTCACTGGCATTTTTTAGTGTGCTCTTATGTTAAAAGGTAACATTAGGGTAAGCAAAAAGTGTCCAGGGAGGCATTGTCTTTTAAACTTCTCCGTTGTGATACTGAATACCCTCCCTGGACTCGAACAGACTTGCATTCTTGTTGGCTCTCAGTGGCTTGTGCGCATACAGGGCTATCACCCCTTACAGGGGGTTTCTCTTCATTTTGATTATGCTGTAGTGTGTGGTAGGCTTTTCTTGCTTATTGGTCGTCATAACAGAAGTCATCTTAAGCAAGTTGACATAAGGAAATTGATATTCCTTACGTCTTTTTAATTAGTTTTCCACGATAAACTACAATGATATGACTGACTGGTTTCAACGTAGAACTTTGCACAGATTTGCAGCAGTTCAAGTTGCCATACTCCATGTAGCACACAAAGCAAGAGAAGAGAGATAATAAACAGAACTGGACGAAACAATGATCTGTAATCAATCCAGCCGCTGTGTCTGTCGATCAAGTATGTGATAGTGCCCGGTATTCACCAATTTTCCTCACAACTGTAATACAAATCGTACCAAATGTTTTTTGTGTTAATTGTTATTATTTTTTGAAAGAATTGACACGGAACAAAGAGAACTCTTTTCGATAAATTCATCATCAGGTTCTACAATTATATATACATTACAGTGAATGAATGAAATAGTCTTATGAACGACATTAATGTTTAAATAACCTCAAATCAATAATATTGATAGATTACAGCTGAACAGCATCAACATAAAATAAACTGAATGTCAGGAGAATTAGGAAAGGTAATAGTACAAATTCATGAGTTTATAGTCTCTACTGAGGGCCAGGGCAGTAGTAGGGGCTGGACTTGATTCTTTTGGAGACAGAGCACTGGTTGTTTGAGGCGAATTGCACTAGCCTCTGCTGTTTGGAGCAATCGGTGCTTCGACGATTTTGGTAGTTTGTTAGGCACCCGGTATATTATGGGGAAGGATTCGTCTACGCTGGCTTTGTGACCGGTTTGCCCCAGATGGTCTAATATCGAGCTGTTAATAGTTTTAACTACACCTTTACCTAACTATAGTGGGATATGTTCTCGAGCACGAAAAATCAATTTCCTAGAGCAATGGCCAACATAACTCGCTCCACCAGCGCAGTTGAATTGATAAATACAATTTGAAGTGGCTAGTCTAGGTACTTCATCTTTCAGTCGAGGTAGCACTATCGGTCTTGTAGAGAATAAGATGTGTAGTTCGCCAGCAGTAAAAGTCCTTTAATTGATTTTCTTAATTTCTTTGTAATTAACTCACTTAATATATCCCCCATGAGCTGCAGTCGTATATAAATTGGCTTCTTGTTTACAGATTGGACTATGAATAAGTAAAATTATGAATGAATCAATGTCCAATCGACCAATCTTCTTGTTTCAAATACGTGCATTTTACCTTGTATCTTATCAGACTGCTGTATGTGCTACAAAAAGCGATATTGAGTCTAATTTCAAATATGAAAGATTTTGGGGGTAGCATTCCTCAAAGTGGTACCCAGTTAAAGTACATGTAGTGGATAGGCTATTGTGAAAATGGATAAGGAAAACATTACCGAAATCAAAAGGCTTGTAAGGTCGTACGGTTAAGACAGAAGAATCAGCAAATACCTATTTATTACTAATGTATGTTCAAGGATTGGTTTTTAGGGATTTTGTTTGACTGGTCACAGGGTTTCATCATGAAATGACAAGGATTAGAGAACCATTGGAAAAACTGCAGGGAGTACTGGACAGCTATTTTGTCCTAGTTCGGGACTCTTCGGCAGTACACACCCACCGCCAGGGTTCGAACGCAGGACCTTCTGGTTACAAGACGAGCTAGCTCATAGACCATCAAGCTACTGAGACCCTACCCGATCCAATGGCCCATGAATTCTAAATTCTGCCAATTCACGATATACCGCGACCATTTAGTAATGTCTTCGATGAGTAACTGTCCTCACCTTCGACCTGCTGTACTCTACTGGTCACGGCTTCTCACTAGAACCCCAGGTTAACTGCCTGAATAAGGCCAGTCGTTAGTATTATTATTACTATTGTTTCCTTTAATTCCTAGAGGAACATAGGGCTTCAGCCGTGCGTGCATCTCCATTGCGTTCGGTTCTCTGCTAGAATCTTCACCTGGCTCCACACACGTTTTCACCTCCTCTTCACTTCACCTCCTCAAAGTCACCCCACCTTCGCACTGACGACCAACTCGCCGCTTCCCTTTCGGGTTCCATTCGAGTAATGGTTTGTCTAGTGATGTCACTTGATGGATTGTTTCCTCAGAGTATGGCCAGCCAATCCATCTCCATTTCTTCCTGCCTATTTGTTTCACAATCGGTTCCTGCCAGGTTGGTTCGCTCATTGCCAGAGATCTCTGTTGCTGATCTTTTCTGGCTGGCCATCTGATCTTGAGTATTGAGCGGAGACAACTGTTGATGAAGGTCTGTAGTTCGTTCGAAATGCTCTTCGTGGTGCTCCAAGTCTCTGATCCGTGTAGTAGCACTGACTGACTTCACATTGGAGTCAGTGAGTCGTTAATGAGCATCACTCGATTATGCTTGCTCACTATTTATCATCGGTGGATATTTCTGTTATTCCGATGAAATTGTATCTATGTGCCGTAGTTTATGAACTTAGAATATCCTGACAGATTCGGCTCATACAGGGACTAGTTACTGGTGAATAACCAATTTCACAGCATTTTTTCTTCAATACTCGCCGAGTTCTATCAGCCAAACTCACATTTTTGTCTTCGTATTAGAAGATTTACTGTTACTCTGTATATTTTCAGCAATATTCGCCTTCAGAGTAATTAAGACTAATACGAATTCACAGGTAGAGTGACATGGGATTCCTAATGTTTTGTGTTTCGGTGGAGATACAGTGTCTGTAAAATGACTAAAAGGTGGAGTAGAAAACATAGTTGAACTGTAGATAACCCACTTATAAACCTGGATTCAACGTGGTTAGCAAGACTGCACAGAGTGCTGTATAGTTCTCAATGAAATAGACAACTTCATGGTATTTAGCTCTGGCAGCTGATCATGCTCATAGAGCTGTATTTGTCAATTTACTTGCTCGTGTGGAGCCAGGTATATCTGTCGTACGCAATGTCAAGTCCACAAACGTATTCTGGAACACTGTCCAGCTTGGTTGGCCGGAGGAGAAAAGAAGAACAGCAGCAGCTCTAACCTCGAACACCTTGTCAACTCTGGGCATCGAGCACCCCCACACGAATGCTTCGCAGTGCTACACAGAGTTCCTTAATCTCGTACAAAGGGACTTCGCATACGCTATCTGTACACAGCTGAATCATTCCGGACATGTGAATTCAAAAGCACTACATGCATTCACTTGCCGTACCGTGGTCAGAGTGACGTCCCTACTATAATTTTGCTTCTTCTTATTATGTAAGTTTACTATTATTGTTGCTTTTATTATTATTATTATTTTATTCTCATTATTGTTCCCATCATTCATATTTTATTATCACTCCATTACCGTTTATCAACAACATTGCATTTCCATACAGATTTTATACAAATTCACTCTATTGTCTTTCCACCAGTTCCTGTCCATTCCACACAATATTACTGAATAGTCATTGCTTCACAAGTATTACGTCATGCCAACTTCTGCCTCTTTTCTAACTTCCAGTTAGTCACCTCACCTAGGTTACACATTACCTCACATTACGTAATACGTCTTTCGAGGATAAAGTTTACCAGTATCTGAAAGATCGTCTTATGATTTCTTTGTTAAATATAATTACCATGATTGTACAGCAGATTATGGAAATGAATCGTCGAAAAGACGACTTTCTTCGTTGTTTACGCCTTTTTGTTATGACTGTAATAAATAGTTTGAAGTGATAATAAAAGTCCACTGGGTCTTATCCATCTGCAATACGTTGTTTGTTCTTATGGTAAAATTAAAGAATACACATCAAAGTCAGGCGGCTTTGAGCCGACGAATCAGATGTTTGAAGTGTGAGTGGAACTAACAACGAAGATGTTGAAAAGCATCCACTTGTAATGCTGGGTGATCTGATTGGTTGACTGAAGGTCGTCTACCCCCTACTGTTGCCGTTTTTACTATTTTCTACAATGTATGTAGACATAGCCAATTTGGTCAAGATAGAGCCAACAGTGTTCACAGTGTAGGAATCCAGAATAGCAAGTTATAGTGAATAAAATTTAGCATTATTTATGAATGATTGTTAAATGCTAGAGAATCAAATTATCAGTATCAAATACACTCTTTACTAAAGATTGCAAGAATAGCATTTTGTCCAAATCAGCTAGTATAGTCACGTTTAACTATCGTGGAATTTTACTTTCGCTATCCAAGTTTAGCCTTACTTCTCCAGTTGGATTTCTTGTGCTTTTGGATATTAGGCAAACTAAAATAATTCTTCGAAATGTTTTACTACACTTATTGTGTAATAGGAAATTGAAAAAAGTCTATATTACCCATAATTTGTGTTATTCATTAGTACTGATGAAATCAGTGCGTCGATGGCACAGTGGTAGGATGCTCAACCACGCAGGTCGTTCGGCGTTCGATCACCGTCCACCAACGCACTCCTTTACCTTGCTAATCCGGTAATAGGACTGGTAAAGAGGGAGGGTAGGGCATAAGGTTAGTTACCCCATCCCGTAAAAATAAACACCACTGCTACCTAAAGTTCAAGCCTCTAGCTTGCAGCCCAATGTTCCACTGGGAACGTAAGAGAATAAAATAATAAATTTATTACTTATTGTTTAACTACTTATAAAATTAATAGTAGTTTATCATTTTATGGAATAAATTCCGTATAAATGACCACGAAGATGACATAATCTTTGAAGATAATAGTAAGTTCTTGTTTCAGTTTGTTAATTTAATATACAGCATTACCTAAATTAAAAAGAACAGCAAATAAGAAGTGGCTTCGAAGCTAAGCAACAAGTTAGACACTTCTAACAAACAATTGCTTTGGACAGTGTTATTGCCAGAATAATAATAATAATAATAATAGGCAGTCCTCCGAATTACCGAAACACTTGTTATTCAACGTTTAAAACCTGACTTATGTGCTCAGAAAGATTCACTTTCTTTTCCTTGGTGACCCAACATTTCATCTCTTCGTTTCAGTTGATGACACAATCTTCTACGATTACCCCTCCTCCTCCGCCCCCTTGTTTTTGACGACTCTGGTGGAGCTATGTGACTTCAGTTCACCCAGTGCTCGTGAATTGAATTAGTAATTGTCTTGCACTGTCCTTTTGCTAACCATGCTGGATAATGTTCAGATGCGTTTGGAAGGTGTGCGCTTTGTGCGGCCAATATAACTAGCTCCACACCAGAGGGTGAATTTATAAACACACATTGAAGTGGCCCAAAGCGACAGTTTATCCTTCACACATCCACTGATCATTTGTCGGCTGTAAAAATTGATCCATAGCTCAGCCGTAAAGAAGGCTTTCCTCAGTGATCTGTACAAGCGATTCTTCAGGATATCAGCAGCGGTATCACATTTAAATTCAACGCTCATAAATAGCAGTTTCTTCGCAACTGTCTGGGTTCTTTCAGGCTTTTGGTCGGTCGGTCGGTTTTCGACATAGAACTTTGCACCCGATGTGCAGCAGTTCAAGTCGCCACACTCACTCCTTGTAGCACACAAAGCAAGAGAAGAAGGTAGAAGAAATGCATAATAGAGACAGCAAACACAGAGGTGTGAGACAAAGGAATAGTAATAACGGAGAACAAAACAGTTTAATTGGAAATCATAAGTCACAAGGAGTGGATGCATCTCCGCCATTGAGAACGATTTTGAGCCATGTCACCAATTGTTACCAACCATTGGTTTTTACCGTCCCGAGGCGTTTGCTTTAACTTCATGTTTTTCTTGATAACTCTTGCAGGGTATCCATTCTCTATGAGGACTTGTCTGAGTCGCTCCAGTTCCCCGTCGATTGTATCACTGAAACATATCCTTATTATTCTTGAGGATAAGGAGTAAATCAGGTTTCTCCTTCTTCTCAAAGGGACCCAACTATGGAAATTCATGTATTGACCATTCCATGTTGGTTTCCTGTGGATCGATCTTTGAAGAGAACCAAAAAATGGAATTCCGACTTCATCTCTGATTCCGACGTGAATTGGACGGCATGATGGCAGCTGTCGAACTCTTTAGTTATCATTTCAAATTCGATATTCTCGTCACATATGGTGAAAGTATCATCCATGTATCTTTGATACAAATGGAAACTATTGATAGTAGGTCGTAACATACTATTCTCTAGACTTGCGAAGAAGCAGTCTGCAAGTAAGGGACCCGATGGCGACTCCATTACCAGTCTAACTCTTTGTCTATTTGGGCATATTTTTGAACTTGAATTGAACATTTAAAGTGCACCTCAATAGTAGTTCCTTTAAGTAGTGGATCGGAACACACACACACACACGTCTACATTATTATCCTCAATGAATTTGCATATAAAGCAAATAGTTTAAGTGAGAGGAACATTGGTGAAAAGGGACGTAACATCCATAGATATTATAAAATAAGCGTCTTTCTTGAACTGTAATCCCATTGTGATCTTACTTAACAAATATATAGTATTTGAAAACACCAATATTGCTAATGGTGATTATCCTGGAATATTCTATATATATATATATATATATATATATCGGGAAGGCGAGAAACACATTCATCAACCTGAAACCAATCTGGAAATCTTCGTCACTCAACTCAGCATCAACAACAAAATTCGGATTTTCAATACAAACGTCAAGTCGGTCAGTTCTCCTATACGGATCAGAAACTTGGCGGGTCACAAAGAATATTTATTCCCAACAGCCTGTTGCAGACCTTTATCAACAACAACTGTCTTCGCTTTATACTGAAGATCAGATGGTCGGAAAGAACAAGAACCAACAAGAAACTATGGGAACAAACAAAACAAGAACCAATCGCTCAACAAATATGCAGGAGAAAGTGGAGATGGATTGGACACTCGTTGAGGATGTCGCTGGGTGACATTGCGCGTCAGGCTATCACTCGAGTGGAACCCGGAAGGGAAGTGACGAGAGGGACGTCAGTGCAAGGGTGACATGGAGGAGATCGTGTGAAGAGGAGTTGAAACAGTATGGACTAACATGGAAGCAGGTGAAAAGTACGGCAGAAGACAGAAGCAAGTGGAGACGTGCAGTTGAAGCCCTATGTTCCACTAGGAACCCGAGGGAACAATAGATAATAAAATAAAGTGGCAGAATCAGAAATTATCAAAAAGTATATTCTTTGCTCATTTTTTTCTAAATGTTTGAATGAGTATTTTCGTTTTATTCCTTAAATTTTATTCCTCCCCATTCAGAATGGACAATAAGCCTCCAAACTTGCTCTTCGAAGTTTCAGTAGCAGTAGCATTCCTTTTTTAATGGACGTCCAACCTTCCCTCTTTACCAGTATTTACTACCTGATAAGTGAGACTTAGACCTGAGTCGTCCACCACTCGAAGCTCGAACCACAGGCGTAGTTGGCGAATGTTCTAACACTGAACCACTGATGCCTCGGTGGGAACATCATCACTCACTGGAAAATGCAGGTGCATCCAGATGACGAGTCCCAAATAGGACGAAATGTGCGTTGTCCTGGATTCCACTGCTAGTCACCATCTACAAATTAAATTCTAATTAAATGCCCAGACATCGTCTAAGCATCTGCACAAGAAGCCGACATGTCAACCTGAGACCGAGCACTTCGGTCCAATCAATCGACGGGAAAATCTAAAATTCAATAAAATAATTAATATGACCCGTTGCACAAGAGGTGGCTCTCGTGGCTCAAGTGGTCTAGTGGATAACGCTTTGGCGTTCGAAACTAAGGGCACTGGGTTCGACCCCCGGTGGGAACATCATCACTCACTTGGGAATGCAGGTACATCCAGTTGGTGAGTCCCACTGCTAGTCACCATCCACAAATTAAACTCCACTATACTGTTATTTCACTTGTACAAAAGTGATTCGATGACTTTTTCTCAACATCAAAAGGTGTTTACTTCACATTCTCCTGTTTCGCATACACACAGACACAAACATACACACACGCATAAAGACACGAAAGAAGGAAGTCGGTTTCAAGCTGTTATTTATAATTCGTATTGAAATTCAACTATTCGCCTTACTATTATTATTATCATTATCATTACTGTTATGGTAAAAATTCCAATGTTTCTTGAATTAATACGGAATAACTTATCACAGCACAGCAGGATTCTTGTCATGATTTCAGTTCGTTCTTTGATATTGTAATACATATCATCATCATCATCACCACCGTCAAGAGTGTGTTAAGTCTTATCATGTTTCACTTATATAAAGAAGGCATTCTCTCTAAGATGATTGACATTCACTGTCACTAGTAAGTACTATTATATGATTTTAAAAGGTTACTGTGATTATGTTTTTAATATAAAATGCCTCTCTCTATACCTAAATTCTAACTATTTTGAATTACGCGGTTTATTATTTGTTAAAGTAAAATACCAAAGTGTTCAAGTTGTTTATCTTTCAACAAATTGACTATTTTCAGTGTGAATAAAGTGTAAATGTTTCTAGATTAATTCTAATTTTAAAAAAAAATAAACAAATATTATCTTTTGAACTACATTTTGTCGTTGTTAAAAAGAAAATAACTCGATAGTGTTGTAATTGAATTTAAGAGGCACTTTCGTTCCATCTTCAACGTGACTATGCTTGAAAATTCGTCAACTCAAACGCCAGACTGATGAAATAGTTAATGTAAGAGTTATTATTATTATTGTTTCCTTTAATTCCTAGAGGAACATAGGGCTTCAGCCGTGCGTCTCCATTGCGTTCGGTTCTCTGCTAGAGTCTTCACCTGGCTCCAAGTCTGCCCACACACTTTCATCTCCTCTTCACATGACCGCCTCCTCCAAGTCACCCTTGCACTGACCACCAACTCGCCGTTTCCCTTTCGGGTTCCACTCGAGCGATGGCTTGTCTAGTGATTTCACTTGATGGCTTCTTTAGAGTATGGCCAATCCATCTCCATTTCTTCCTGCCTATTTGTTTCACAATCGGTTCCTGCTAGGTTGGTTCGCTCATTGCCAGAGATCTCTGTTGCTGATCTTTTCTGACCGGCCATCTGATCTTGAGTGGTATTGAGCGAAGGCAACTGTTGATGAAGGTCTGTAGTTTGTTTGAGATGCTCTTCATGACACGCAATGTAAGTCTCTGATCCGTATGGTAGCACTGACTTTACATTGGAGTTGAAAATCCGGATCTTATTATATTCATGCTGAGTGCTGTTGACCTCCACACAGACTTGAGAGTGGTGGAAGCTTGTCTTGCTCTTCCGATTCTTGCTTTGATATCTCCTCGTCATTTCCGCCTGTAGTTGAAACGATGCTACGCAGGTGGGTAGATAGGTAAAGGAGGTTGCTACTTTCAGGTTCCTCCCATTTATGCTGATTGTTGTCTGTTGTTGTTGTTGCTGTTGTTGATGTTGCCCAGGAATCTTCATCACCTCTATTTTCTCTATGTTCACCTGAAGTCCTCACTATCTTTGATGCTTCTTCTGCCAACTTGTTGCTTTTCGCTTGCATATCTTCCAGTTTGTTGGAAATCAGACATATATCATCGGCGAAGTCCAGATCCTCCAAGTTTTTTGTGTGAATCCATTTTATTCCTGTTTCCTCATTGCCCGCTGTTTGTCGCATTATCCAATCTACTGCAATCAGGAAAATCATTGGCGATAGTAGGCAGCTAGCTTGTCTTACTCCTGTCCTCACTTCGAAGGATTCCGTAAGAGTTAACTCTGTACTATTAGTGACATGCAGTTTTTTTTGTTTTTAATATGAATAGAAATATTGTCACTGTCTCTGTCACTGGCTGCGATTAAAACACATCTCAACCAAGAGTGAATTGCCCTTCTGAGTGATAAGTATTCTACACTATCTCTTAACGGAAATTGTCCCCTAAATCTCACTGCTATCAACTATACAGCAAATTATATCAGAAATATCCCAGATATCTACTAAATATCACAAGTGAAAAGTGACCAATTAGTTCGAGTGTTACTGAGTTATTATGATTGGTAACACTTGTGTGCTGATAGATCAACTGTGCTGTTCCACTTTGAATCAGCTTGCCGATTAAACCTGGCTACTTCCCAGATCTTCGAGAGATTACTTCACTAAGCTTATAGGTTTCCTTTCCAAATGCATATCTGATACGTGGAAGATAAAGAAGTTTATATTGCTTAGTTATCTCAAAACTGTGAACAGTGAATGTTTCATCAGTCACATGGGATTATAGTATAGGTACTTGCTTAGTACAAATCACCGTGCGGTATTATTTTCCACTAAGTTGCTTCATATCAAACTTAAATGACTTTGGAGTTTGCGATTATTCATAAGACGTTTAAAAGACTGATGTTGCAAAAAACACAGTGATATCTCTCAACCTGATGGAAATAAAGTGGTGATTTCAAGAGGTTTGTTAATCCGTGGGTAAAGATTTGGCCTTTCGAAAGATTTTAATAGAGAAGAAAATATCCCATTTGGGCGTTCAGAAGACAAAAGGGTTAAGCGAAGAAATATTTACTTTTCAACTAGATCCTCATCTCTCTCTACTTTATATATATATATATATATAAGAGTAGATGATGACGTGTAAAAGGCTTAGGGGGAGGGCCGAATTGTCAGGTTTCTACATCCATTTACGATGACCAAGGTAAAGAAAGTGGCTGCACCAATTTCTTCTAAGCGCACAGGTGAAACTTCTACAGGTAGATTCCGATGACTTCAGCTGTGTGTGTGTGGAAGACGAACTCGTAAAAGAAAACTAATATTGGTCAGAATGACATAAATGACTTTAAATGTTGTATTAACACCAAATTTATGCTCACTATCAACAAGGTGGGATAAATCAGAGCTACGAATACATCTCGTTTGTCCCTTGCTTAATCACAAGGCAGGATGATGTTCGAAAATACGATGATGAACCTGTCTAATTGTACACCCAATGTAGCTGACTGTGCAGCTGCAGTTAAACTGGTAGATACAGATAGAGGATGAGGGGAAATTGGGTAGTTCGTCCTTATTCCTCTCACGTATATTCGGAGTGGTAGTAAAAAGACAACGTGCCTTTGTTGCATTGAATGCTTATTTAACTGCATTCTTCAGACGCTGTTACGTTACTATTTCTCAGATGAACAATGGCTTTGTTTGGAGCTGTTTCCATACTGACTCTCCTTGGTGCTAAATTCATATTTTCCTCACTGAACTTATCTGGATCACGGATTTTACTGAGTAATTCTCTGACAATCTTATGCTCCTCATTGAGAGAGAGAGAATCGTTTGAGCAGATTATCCTACCTCTATGAACCTCAGACTTTGCCAAGTTCCATTTATATTTCATAGATGGTAAACTGACCTGTCGTTGTATGCTTCCACTACACACTCCTTGCTAGTGTACCACGTTTTTTGTGGTCACAAAGACGTCTAGGAATTAGGTATTAGAGTTTCTTTCTCTCTCTATGCTGAAGTTTATTTCTGGATGCACAATATTAAATTTGTCGAGGATGTTCGTTGCTTCATTCTCATTTTTCATAATCAGAAGTGCATCATCCATATATTGACAGTAGAATTCAAAGTGATTAATTACTGCTTTCAGTGGTTCATTGTCCAATATCTGTGTTTTATTTTGTGTAATTTTTTGTGCTGTATTTAAAATACTACTTTTATATATGATTAGATACAGAGATGAGGATCTAATTGAAAAGTAAACATTTCTTCAGCCAGTCTTTTTGTCTCTCAGAAAGGTTGATGATACAGACATTTTTACAAATAAAGTGGACAAACTTATTCCATGTCAACTAGATTATGCATTCGAATTGAGACTGAGCATCAAAAATCGGAAAAGCAAGACAAGCTTTCACTACTCTCAAGTCTGTGTGGAGGTCAACAGCACTCAGCATGAATATAATAATATCCGTATTTTCATCTCCAATGGGAAGTCAGTGCTACTCAACATACGGATCAGCGACTTGCACTGCGCGTTAGAAAGAGCATCTCAAACAAACTACAGACCTTCATTAACAGTTGTCTTCGCTCAACACTCAAGATCAGATGGCCAAAACAGATCAGCAATAGAGACCTGTGGGAGCAAACCAACCAGGAACCGATTGTGAAAGAAGTAGGCAGGAAGAAATGGAGATGGATTGGCCATACTCTAAGGAAACAAACCATCAAGTGAGTGACATCACTAGACAAGCCATGGTTCGAGTGGAACCCGAAAGCGAAGGAAGCGGCGAGTTGGTCGTCAGTGCGAGAGTGACATGGAGTAGGTCATGTGAAGAGGAGATGAAAACGTGTGGGCAGACTTGGAGCCAGGTGAAGACTCTAGCAGAGAACCGAACGCAATGGAGACGCACGGCTAAAGCCCTATGTTCCTCTAGGAATTAAAGGAAACATTAATAATAATAATCAGTCCCTAAATGGTTCTAGCACGAGAAGTATTGTGTAAACTATAAGCAGTTTAATTGTTCTTGTGAAATTCGAAAGCATGGTTTTGTTGATGTGTGTGAGGATCTGTCTGTATGTGGTAACAGTTGAACTGTTAGGATGCATCTCTAATTGCCTCATCAGTCTACCTTTTGACTTTTGCCTGTTACTCAGTGATATACAAGTTGTTCAACACCTCAGATACTTTAACAAAGGTACTGGTCCCTATGGTCTTATTTTATTCGAAGATGAATATAATTGTGATGTGACTTAGGACAGTGAACAAATGGATACAAGAGGTTTTATCATTATTATTGTTACTAATTATTATCATTATTATTTTACATTCCGAGTGGAACATAGAGCTTCAGTGGCACTTCTGTATTGCACTCAGTCCTCTGCGATTACTTTCAACAGGTTTGACGGTTGCCCACAGCTTTTCATTTTATCTTCACATGCTATCCACCTATGTCACCCTCGGGTGCGCGACCAGTCGCTTTCCATTCGCATCCCACTGTATGGCCTACCTGGTGTATGTTGTCGCCTTAGCGTATATCCGATCTGTCTCTATTTCCTTCCGTACATTCATTGGTCAGTGCGAGATTGACATGGAGGAGGAGGCGATGCAAATAGTTGATGAAAGCATGTGGGCAGACGTGTAGCCAAGCAAAAACGTTGTTGGAGAACCGAACGCAATGTAGACTTGCGGCTGAAACCCTATGTCCCTCCAGGAACTAAAGGAGATAATAAGAATAATAAAAACCAGTGATTATGTTTCTTTTACAATATCAACTTATTTTTCTCACCCTGTTAGGGATAAACTTTATTCAGGTTATCTGTTCCTTTTCTGTGCTTCAATTCACATCTGTAAACAAAAGCAGTAACCAAGCCTTTCAAAGCAAGCTTACTTTTATCCTCTCTGATTATGGACATTGGGTATTTTCTATTATTAGGCTCCAGAATGCAATTGAACTCATTTTATCCTTCTGAGGAAATTTTCACGAAATGTTCAAATTACTTCACATGATTGATTGCATTTGTTAAATTTCGGATTGAACGGTAATACTTAAAGATTGACATTCGCTACCTTGTACTTACCTGGAAAATAGTCAATTTATCTATTTTTTTTGACAGGAGAATGCACACATATAATGAATTATACAGAAATATAACAATATAATCATTTTATAAATCAAATTAACAAAATATCTTCTAACAACAATAACTCACCTGACCTAACACATGAATTAAATGCTTTTTTATAGTACCTGTAAAATTTTGAATTTTATGCTTAATAAGTAATCAGCGTAGTCACTTTATGGGAGCTAATAACTGCGTACTATGATGAGAGTTGTTAGTGGAATTAAATAGTCTAATATGCTCTGGAATAATAAAGAAGATTTGAAGTTCAGGTGGGGATAGTTTCTTATATCACATCAAGAACTTGATATGATTATGAGCAATAATTTATGCTCGAAACGACATAAGTTAATATTACTGTACAATACTGTGTGATTTATCAAAATAAAATTTCAGATTCTGAATTTGACATCTTCATGCGTTCCGAATTCGTGTGGTTGAAACGACGCTTCTTAGATAAGTGAGAGAGGCAACCACTGTTAAATCTCTCCCGTTGATGGTGATTGGTGCTGGCTGCTGTTGGTTGGATGGTTATCTTCATTACCTGTGCCTTTTTTATGTTCACCTGCAGTCCTGTCATCGCTGACAGCCTCTCATGCCAGTTTATTGGTTCTCGCCTGTAAGTCTTCGAGTTTGTGTCACATTAAACATATATCATCTGCAAAACCTAGATGTCCTAGAGTCTTCTTATCGGTGGTCAGGTGTATTCCTGTCCCCTCGCTCCCCACAGTCTGACTCTTGACTGGAAATCGTTCTCAGAATTTCTCATCTACTTATTATAAATACACGAATGTACAGAGAGTTGACGACTTCGTCAAAAAGAACATTTTCTTCACCGCAACAGCCTTTTTAATACTTCCTATGATCTAATGTGTAAGTTCCATGATTAAATATTTTTTTTCATAAATTCTGTTATCTGTTGAACAGTTATAAGCACTTTGCAGTCAATTACTTGAAATAATGAACCCGCACATATGTGCCAGACAGAAATGTTTATACTTTTGAATGACTTATGTATACACAGAATATTTATTCGGTTAACAACTGCCTAGGTGTTTATGGAGCTTTCGTGTTAGCATCAAACTAGCATAACTGACTGACTTTAAATGACGCATTACTAATTCGGTCAAAAGACACAAATTATGAGTTAATTAGTGTATTCTAGGACATTGATTCTAGTGTATTTGAATCGCCATCCACGCCTCACGTGGTTAGGGGTTCGATCCCCGGCCACCAACACACTCCTTTACCTCACTGAGCTAGTAATAAGACTGGTAAAGAGGGAAGGTTGGGCTGGGCATCAGGCTGGCAACCCTATCCCGTGAAAATAAAACATCACTACTAAGCCTCTAGCTTGAATCCCTATGTTCCACTGGGAAAGTAAATGAATTTTGTTTAAAAATGTCGGTTAATTTCAGTCGAATAATTCATCCGTCTACAGAGACGTAAGTAACCAATTCAGTGGTATGGTTGGTGGGAAATTAATCCAATTTAAGTTGGCTGTTATTAGTCCAAAATAATCAGAGGAACTGTTGAAATCCAAGGGGGGTATTTGTCACTTTAGTTTGAGTTTGAATTGTTATCCAATAACCACTCTGCTTCATATGCACTCGGTAATAAACCATACCTAATGTATGATTCTATCTACAAAGTTACTTAGTAGACGGAGCGAGAATCGAATCTGTGACCCATTGATTCACTGTCGAGTGCTTAGACCACCAACGAGTCAAAGCAGAATTATTGAGACAGTATGTTGTGTGACAGATGCATCACTCGGGTTTATCAGCTTCATCTGGATTGATTTCCTTTTGCATCCAGGGAATTGCATATCGCTTTTAGCCATTACATACATAAATGTATTGCTTTTACAACGGCAGGCAATTTATAATATATATAGAATTCTTGAGTATAGTTGGCCTCAGTTCAGTGTTGAATGCGTTGTTTTAACTCCATAAAAAGCACATCTTGACAGATAGATGCATTCTTATACTCTGAAGGTGTATTCGTGTGCACATGCGTGCATACACTCATTTTCATGCTCATCATAAACACTAACTGGTAAAGCGTATAAATACTCATGACTTACATTATTTAAGTAATGCACAACAGTAAATGTTTGGTCACTGTTACCTCTTCTATGTTTTCTTTTGGTAAAATCATCTTCTAAGCGATACGTGAACGTCAAGATGGTGGGATGAAGATGTGTGTGTGTGTGTGAAAAATTTTGGCGAGTCACGAAAATCACTTCTGACAGTCCGCAGACTTTTATTAACAGCTGTCTTCGACGGTTGAAGACTATTTTGAAGATCAAGTGGGCAGAAAGAATTAGCAACAAGAACCTGTGGCTGGGAAAAAACCCCAACTAAGAGTCTATAGCCGGACAAATAAACCGAATGTGTATTAGGAATTTGATGTACACATACAGGGAAATTATGAAAATCGTCATTTGCTGGGATCTTTCGTGTTGTGCTACTTCTATCCTTCCTTCGCATATTGTGTTACTTTGTCTTCGTTTGGTGTCTCCCATGTTTTGTTGCAGTATTGGTTCATTTGCTCTCTCTCTCTTTGACATGAAATCTATCTCTCCACTATTTGATATTTTTGTGTCCCAATGGACGTCTCTTTACATACTACTGATAAATCTTTTGTCAATAGCATACACCGCACTGTGGAACAGTGATAATCAACTATTTGCCTCAGACAATAACTGATCTTCAATGATACAATGGAAAGCCAATCACCAAAGGAGTAGAGCAAAGGAAACACTGGGGTGAACACTTGAAACGACTTCTAAATCGATCGTCACCTACAACGCGCCCAATAATGCCAACAGCGGAAGCAGAACTACTAGTGAATAACAAACCTCCGATGAAAGCAGAAATCCTGAAGGCCATGATAATGCTAAAAACTGAAAAAGCAGCAGGACCAGGCGGAATCCCGGCAGAGGCATTGAAAATCGACCTGGAGACATCAGCGGACTTGATGACACCACTACTGGAGAAGGTGTGGAAAGAGGGCAATGGGACCCGCGAATTGGAAGAAAGGCTACTTATTCAAATTGCCACAGAAAGGGGACTTAGATCAATGCAAGAATTGGAGCGGCATTATGCTCCTGTCTGACCCAAGCAGAATACTAAGCCGCATCATCCTGGAGACTATAGCTGGACAAATAAACCGAATAAAATAGATGTTCAAAACAAATGATTCAGCGAAGAGACTCTTTTCAACGAATTTATCATCAAGCTGTACAATCGTATATATATGGTTTTTAAGAAGTTATATCCGGTGAGGGAATTGAAACATAGGTGTGAATGCATGAAATAATAATAATATGAAGTGCAATTAAAACTAAAATGTTTGTGATTATAATCGTAGTTAAAGGTCAAGTGGCAAAGCAAATTAATGTCATATATAGAATAATTCATAGGATGGATAGAACTTGGAAAAAGGTGTGCAATTATAAGATTAGTAGACAAATCGAAAAAATAAAAACGTTACGTAATATTGTGTGAAATTTAATAGCATAGAATTTAGTGTTGCATAAAGGAATTGATTTAGAATGACAAGTGGAACAAGTGAAATAATACCGGGGACAATTAAAAGTGAGAGTAGTAATAGTAACAATTGACTTAATAAGGAAGAGTATACAAACTGAATAGACAAAAATGAAAAAATGAAAAACTGAAAAAATGGAGAGTTGGTAGAGCTAAAGTATGATTGGGGATTACCATACTTTAGCATAGAGGGATTAAGACCATGAAAGTTGGAGGGGTTGAACGAACTTCTTCTGTACATAGAGATCTGGCTTTTCTGTTTCGATAGCCAAAGCTTCAGCAATACAGATGAGTCAGGTACGTAGGGATTTGGGTAGATTACCCTTTGCCTTGTAGATGACTTTGAAGGCGGAGGCTATAGAGATAGGGTGATCATTATCGACCAGATGTTCAATGATCGCGCTTCTTATTGCTCCACTACCACCTTTTCGTAACCATGCAGGATAGTGTTCTTGCACCCTCTTGGACAAAACTCGTGTCGAACGACCGATATACCTAGCTCCACAAGAGCAGGTGAATTGATAAACACACATAGAGTTGGTCAACAGCGGGATCTTGTCCTTCAGGTTATTGAACAATAATGGTCGACTAGAAAAGGCTATTCTCAGGGATGCAGCAGGGAATGTTCTTTTCAGGGATTGTGATATCCTCCGTTTCATGATATCGGAAGCTAAGTCCCCTTTGAATTCCAAGTCCATGTAAAGTGTCTTCTTGGGTGCGGTTGATAACTCACGTTTTTTAGGATTTGAATGAATATTCTTATCTATAAAACATGGTGGAAATCCATTTTCTATTAGGATTTTCCTCAAGATGTATAACTCATCTTCCACAGTATCAGGGCTACATATGCGCCGAATACGAGTGGCAAGCGACCGGATCAGGTTTCGTTTTCGACCAATGGGTACCCAACTGTAGAAATTTGTCATTTGACCATTCCATGACAGCTTGCGATAAATCGATCTTTTCAGGGTTCCATCGGTCCTTCTTGATAAGTTCACATCGAGGAAATGCATGCTAGACTCGTTCTCCATTTCGAGTGTGAATTTTATCGCCGGATGGCAGCCATTAAATACATCTAATATATTATTTAAGTTACAATCACTATTACAAATAATAAAGGTGTCATCTACGTACCTTTTATACATTTGAAAACTTTGGATTATAGGCTTCAGCTGATCATTTTCTAGACTGGACATAAAACAGTCTGCAAGGAGAGGACCCAAGGGAGAACCCATTGCAATACCATCCTTCTGTCTGTAGATTGCTTCATTAAAAGTAAACTGTACATTCAATGTACATCTCAGAAGTAGTTCTTTCGGATCTGTAGTGGGTATACCTATATTCAATTTGTTGTCTTCTATATATTTGCATATAAAACATATAGTTTCTGTCAGTGGAACGTTCGTAAATAGGGATTCTACGTCCAAAGACAACGTATGTTTATTCCTTATTAAGTCAATTGTTACTATTACTACTCTCACTTTTAATTGTCCCCGGTATTATTTCACTTGTTCCACTTGTCATTCTAAATCAATTCCTTTATGCAACACTAAATTCTATGCTATTAAATTTCACACAATATTACGTAACGTTTTTATTTTTTCGATTTGTCTACTAATCTTATAATTGCACACCTTTTTCCAAGTTCTATCCATCCTATGAATTATTCTATATATGACATTAATTTGCTTTGCCACTTGACCTTTAACTACGATTATAATCACAAACATTTTAGTTTTAATTGCACTTCATATTATTATTATTTCATGCATTCACACCTATGTTTCAATTCCCTCACCGGATATAACTTCTTAAAAACCATATATATACGATTGTACAGCTTGATGATAAATTCGTTGAAAAGAGTCTCTTCGCTGAATCATTTGTTTTGATTTTCTATATGTTACAATGGGAATTTTCCATGATTTAAAATAGATGTGGATCAGACGTACGCCGAGGAGACCGTTGAGTGACACTGTATGGCAGGCCATCGGTGGAATGAAACCTGAGTGGGAGATGACGAGTTGGGCATGTGTCTGAGGGTGACACGGAAGATATATGAGGAAACGAAAACAACCATGATCATTCACTGTTCTTCTAGCCTAACCTACTACACTAGAAATTTTACATATTATCCCAATAAGACTTGTTTATAAGTTAAACTTTCAACATGTGGTTATCTGCAGGAGTACTTTTGAATGACTCCGTTATCAGTCAGATTCTGTAGTCACGCTGATTAGCTGTACAGTAAGACGGGGAGGTGTTCGATATATCCTCCATGAAAAAAGTTTTTTGTTGAAGTAAACACGAAGCAGTCTTGAGATGTTTCAGTTTTTGCTGTGGTCATCTTACTAATTATTATAAACGATCTCTGACTTTGACTCAATGTGTATTAGATGAAAGTGATTTAACTTGTGCCTTGGAAACTTTTTATATATGCATGTGTTTATACATCGGTGTATTGACTTAATTTTTTTCGCTCTAATGAACATCTGGCTTGATATGAGTAAGTGGGATACGTTTATAATAGGATTATAACTAAGTCTTTTTAGTAATACTTATACTGATGAAATAGACATCTTCCAAAGACTCTGTGGATTAGTGAATCCAGCCTATGTTGATGTGAAGGTTTCATTTATCAAAATGTTCTTCAAGTTTTTCATTTCACCTAACAGATATGTCGCATTTTCAGTTATCTGTTATTCCCAATTAGCTTATCGTGTATATGAAATACACAAGTATGATTGATTGAATTACTGTAGATGATTGTTATTATTATTCCCTTGGTTTCTAAGTGGACTTCAGAAGTACATCTTCATTTTAGGGAAAATATTCCTTAAAAAAGATTTTGAACAAAGCAAGAACTACAGTTTTTGCAGAATAAAGTGGTTCCATCCTTCGTTGCTTTCTCGTCAGCTGCTTACAGGGTAAAGACATTATTGAATATATCTACAAAAACAGTTTTAACATACTTGCACAGAGTTCATTTTAAACAAAAACCAATCGATCAATATACGCATATGTATATATATATAATATTAAACACTATTCCGAACAATAATAATCATACACAATGAAAACGTTTCAGCATTTCACATTCAGATGAAAGAGAGATGAAAAATATACAGTTACCAGGCAGGGCAAACAAAGACTGATAACCGCTTCTTTCTGCACGCATAAATCAGGTTTCAGGCGGTTGGTGGGAAAGGCTTCAGCAAACTTAAGGAGAATTGAGCTCTTTTGCCTACTGATAATTTTGAACGACTTTTCGACGTCCACCTCATGACCGACCCGTGTTGAGGAGATGCCTGGCGATGGCACTGTTCAAAGCATTTGTTCCCTTTAGACATAACCTTTTCGGTACATGTTTAGAAAATCGTAGATATGCCCTTCTTTCTGTTCTTCCAATGTAACTGCTCCCGCAGATACATGTAAATTTGTATATACAGTTGGAGTTAACATGAGAAGTATATCTATCGATTTTTGATTGCACCAAAAAGCAAGTTGTTTGGTAGATGCAAACGAGCTTAGCTGCAGAATAGGTTATGACTAGTGATGTACTCAGCCTTCTGGTGATCATCGCTGCAATGTTTTCACCTTTATAATCAAGCTGAAAGTAGATTGGCTTTTTTCCTACTGTGATTTGTTTTACATTTGTGACTTCAAATCTTCCATACTTGTTGATGAACCTTTGAGCGTACCCTTTGCTCTTCAATATCTTTTCAAGAAAATCAAATTCTTCCTCTAATTTCTCTATAGAGCATATTCTCCTCGCTCTATAGTACAGAGTCTTGACCAAACCAAGATAGCACGAAGTTCAGCAAAGATATCTTTTCGGCGAAAAGTAAATAAGTAAGTAAGATCATTGGAATTACAGTTCTCGAAAGATACATAAATTGTAATATAAAGTAGAATATGAAACAAAATTAAGGGGATTTCCACAACAAATTGAGGATCATTGAAACCTTGATTGACGGCCATGGTAAGGACACTGTTTGAACCAGTCCCGAAAATGACCTTATTCTTACAACTTCAGTTCTTTGGAGTCAAAATCAGTGAGATATTAACATGCCGAAGGAATGCGGCAAAAGGGCATCCAGTGCTGCTGTATTATGCTGTGTCTTCAAAACCACCCCTACGTTGCGTCTGGCAGTAAAAGATAAACTGCCTAATTTCGCTTGTTGTATGTGTATCTACCAATTTAACTGCTCCTGTGGAGTGAGCCAGTTACATAGACCGTACAACTAGGCGTGTTTATCGTCGGATTTGCAAACATCATCCTGCGGGGTTAAATAAAGGATAAACAAAATCCACTCATAGCTCTATTCTATCTCATTTCGTGGATACAGAACACAAGATTGATGTTAACGAGGCTTTCAAAGTCATCAACAACATACGAACTAATCTTAACTTCACCTTAAGAGTTCGTCTACTACATACATATTGCTAAGGCTGGTTGTTTGGGTCTACATTAAGAAACCTAACTTATGTATCGAAAAGAAGAAGTTGGTTCAAACACTGTCCTTACCTTGGCCATCAATCAAGGTTTCAACGATCCTCAATTTGCTGTAGAAATTCCCTTAATTTTACTTGATATTCTGTTTTGCATTACTATTTTTGTATCTTTCGAGAACTGTAATTCCATTGTGATCTTACTTAACAAATCGATAGTATTTAAAAATACATCTATAGTGTTAGTGGTGATTATTCTAGAATATTCTATGTATATAAACATATATATATATATAATTGTAGAGCCAGAAGAGGGAATTATGGAAAAGGATATCCTTTGCTCAATTATGTCTATAAAGGTCTTCATTTTGTCTCTTTTCTGTGCAGTCCTCTATAGCTGCTCAATTACTGTAAATATTTATTCATAATTACTAATGTTATAGAGGATACACAATGGCAACAGATGTGTTATCCGAACTCTCTGCCTATGCAAATATCTACGGGTTTTTACCGTCTGATTTGGGAATATTATTACACGCTGACTAATATTAAAACTTGTGCTTTTTCAATTCTGAAAAACTTATTCTTAAAGAAGCGATAAGTCAAATACGTTATCTCTATCATTTTCATTATCGCTTGTGAATGAAAGGCCATTTTCACTCTCACTCTCTCTCTTTCTCTCTGTCTGTCTCCCCCGGATTGACTCAAGATGAAATTAAGTCCAACTAGGAAAATTTTGAACTCTGATGTTAAAGTCACTAGATAGATGATATTCATGAGGAATGTAATACTCCTGACTCCATATTAGTGTGTTTATTAGATGTATGACACAGTGAAACAGTATTATTTACTGGATGTAGGGAAATGTAAAAATAAAAATAAAACAAATAATGATAGTAGTCATAGTGATGATGATAATAATAACAATAATAATAGTAATATTAATGACGACATGCATGTCAAACATGCACAAGGTAATGACAACACCAACAATAAGGAATCTAAATCATAAGTAGTAATTCCATACAAGGAAGGAACCTCGGAAACCGCACGCAGAATTCTTAATAAGGCAGGAATAAAGGTAGCTGGCATTCAATTACCCACAAACTCAATTAGGAACAAGCTTTGTCGGTTAGAGGAAAGATTATCTAATACCCTACTGGAATGATTGTCAGGTCAAATACCTAGGTCAAAGTAGTAGAACAGGTGCAGTTAGACTAGCCGAGCATAAAAATCTAGATTAGTTCACCCGAATAAGATAAGAAATCTGGAGAATAGTTCAGCTATACTACTCACTACATGTAATTACACACAACCATAAAATAGGATGGATGGGATAAGATGACAGTTTTAAAATCTAATGTAACAGCTGGGTGGAGGCAGAGATTGATAACATAAGCTTTGTTTATCGAATCAACTGAGAGTGAATACGTGTAATAGGAATGATTCAACACTTGTCCCAGATATCTGAAAAATTCTACTACCCCAACGACGACAAATAGGAGAGGACAACGAAAACTATAAAGCTCAAGTTTCGAAGTCGTGTGATTATAATTGATGATATGATTATGAACCACAAAAAATTGTGTTCGAAACATTGTCATCCAGTTAATAATAATAAATACTGTTTCACTGACTGTGTGATAAATCTAATAAACAAACTAATATGGAATTACTTACTACCACAGTGCCCAAGTTTCACACATATATTAATACCGCTGACCTCTAATGTTAATATTTTCAGATGTATGTGGTTCATCTATTCTCTACTGCTTCTGCTGGAATAGCGTGATTAGGAAAAAAAACAAATTATATTATTTTATGAGTTGATGAAAGACTAAAATCAATTTAAACAATTGATCAACTAATTCGGAAGATGTGTATTGTTGATCCCTGATTAATTCATGACATTATACTTATTTGAATTCCTTTAAATTAACCGCTTCCCTTCTTTTTATATGTCCTTAATAAATTCCCTTTAATGAACTTAAACAAAATACTACTACTTTTAATAATAATAATAACAAATGAAGTGGGATAAAATAGATCTTTTTTTTTCGTCGGTATTTCGTCCACTAATGACAAGGTAAATAATGAAAGTTAATAGTTCAATTATAAACTTTACGTACTTTCGTTCATTGAAGCAACAAGTATCGAATAATAATAATAATTAAAAATGATTATGGTATATTGATGAGTCAAAGCATTAATTATCTAATGAAGTATAGCAGATTGATACAAATTTAAAAATGGGGCAGTCAATGTTTCTCGATGAAAGAAAATAAGGCTATGTGCTACTGATACGATTTATTAGTAGTATATAATATTAATGATTTACTTTATTCCAAAAACAGTACTTGTGATACAGAATGGAATTTTCAGCATTAATCACAATATCTTGCATCTAATTTCCTCAAATTACAAATAAAAATTAGTCACACAGGAAATTTTACACATTTACAATAGGAGTAATGTGAAAAACATACAGCATATAAAATGGAAATAACAATAATGATAGCAGCTAAGATAATGATGATAATACAAGTGGAAATTGCCGTGGGCTTGTTTCACACAGTATTGTCGATGCGGTATACAAATCCTTGCATGATTAAAAATGTTGAATATAATGTTCTCTTTACATGATATGGTGAGGGAAAAAACAAAGATCACAGCAGTCATACAGATAAGTTGGTGTTTGCAGTTATGAAAGTGAGAACAAGAAGCAACAGGACCATAAATATAATAGAAATAATAAAAGTAAAACTTGAAGGTATATAAGGATGGATAGAGGAGATTGTTTATATACTAGATGAAAAAAGGTTAGTCAATTCTTGCCTGACGCTATTTTCATCACATAAAATACGGGACAAGTATGGTATCATAGAATTTTTGTACTTAGACGTGCGAGCATACAGTTTTCTGAAGATACTTCTTGTTCTACCTGAGGAGATGCAAGGTGAAAGCTGAGGGTGAAGTGGATGCTCCAAGTCAGACAAAATCCCTTTAGCAAATTGGTTGCACGAAGTCAAGTGCCTACTGACAACGACGTTAACTATGTAGTCCACTGGGACACCACTCATCCTACTAACAGTCTTCAGCATTCTACGAATTGTGACATAGTCCTTTTTAAGCAAACCAGGAAAGAATAAGGGTGAACAATAAAGAAGAATAGGTAGGATGCAAGAGTTTATGAACTGTAAGAGGAGGGGTTGAGTTATACTCGAGTGCCTTAACTTCTTAATGTAAAATGTCAGGCGGAATATTTTACTGGATATCGCTGAGACATGGGAAGACCAGGAGAGACTGGAAGAGAGAATAAGTCCAAGATACTTAATTTCTGATTTAATTCCTGTATCATTGTCGTCAATCTGACAACTGTATTTTACATCTTAAGCTGAAATTAACAGTTTGACATTTAGAAGGATTCAGTTTAAGACCGTTAGACTCAGACCATTTACTGACTCCCGACAGAAAGCTATTTATTTTGGTACAATCTAGCTGGGAGTTAACAGCCATTGAAACTGTTAAATCATCAGCGTAATTCACAAAGTTTATATAGAGAGACGTTCGTTGGCATAAAAACATCAAATAACAGGGAGATAGACTTGACGTCTGAGAAAGCAAATGATTCAGCGTTGTGGAGAAACATGGGAGACGTGAAAGGAACACAAAGAAACACAATATGAAGGAAGGCCTGAAGTAGCACAGCATGGAAGATCTGTGCATATGTTGACTTGAAGATAAGGTGTACGTAATCTTGCTGCATAGAGATACCGAATTCTTTTATAAAGTCTCTTGTCTTTTACCGTAACAAGGGTAGTAACAAAATCCTTATGACTATAAAATATGAGGTTACCTAAGTCATTAGAAATTATTTAACGGCCCCATGAAATATGCAAAACAAGTGTGAGTTAAGCTTCTTTAGTTTAACAACAGCCATTAAGTGTGGAGTTTAATAAGTGACTAGTTAAATGAGTTAGATTGAAAAGAGATAGTCAAGAACACAGCCATTGTATTCACCTGTTTACACTCCATAAAAATTTATCCTTTTCTTGGTGAATTAACAACACTTTAAAGAAAAGCTTTCTTATATGAAAGCCTTTTGATGCATTATTCCGCATTCATCGAAAAGAGACAAAATTAAATACATATTCAATGTCTAAATTACCCGCGTAAACGACCAGGTACAACTGAAGGTCGGTTGGCTTTCGTTATCATCTAGAAATACCTTCACGTGTTCATATCCTTTGCCAGGTAAATCGTACTCACTGCCTTCACGCGACGTAGGTGTTCCCCATAAAAGTAAAATAGCAAATGCGAACATTTATCGCTTACAACCAGATTGGTGAACGTGTAAGTCTACCTAGAGGCGCTGGAAAACCCTGATTCTAAACCTATGGTGTACATAGGTTCCAGAATCCTAAGGGATCGAATGGCGTTTAAACTGTTGTTTAGTCACTGACAACCAGGGGGAAGCAGCTCCTGAAGCTACTCCAAAGGCTCGTGAATGATCCTTTGAGATGGTCACTTGTTTCGTTCTGAGCTAACAGGCAGTATCCGAGGTCTCGCACAAACTATGACATTTTATGTGGCGCATCTTTTGGTGTGCGTCTGTGGCACAGTGGTTAGGACTGTCGCCGACCATGTACATGGTCCAGGGTTCGATCACCTGCCGACGCACACCTAATATCAATGGTTGGCCTGCAAAATTTAGGCTACCGATATCACATGCTGAAACTTCCATACTTGTACCAAAAATACGGTGTGGAATCAAGATGTAATCAAAAAAAATAAAAATAAAATAAATAAATCTAATTTGCGCTTCATAAATGGCTTGGTTTCAGGAAAAGTCCCACTATTGACGTTTAATGTGATCACTGACATCTCTTTTATCCCTTACGTTCCCAATGGAACATAAGGGGCTTCAAGCTGGAGCTTTTAAGTTTCAGTAGCAATGGTTTTATTTTTATGAGGTGGGATCGCTAGCCTCAAACTCGGCCTCCCTTCTATACCGGTCTTACTACTGTTTTAGCGGGGTTTGCGAGTACGTAGGCTGGAGACTGAACCCCGGACTACATGAGTGGTTGGCTAGAGTGCTACGGCTGGACCAACGACTCAATCCTGGACAAGACATAAATAAATTGTAAAGGCTTTCGTTATATTTACAATAGTATTGCAATAAAATTTCTGTTGAATGAAAATGACACCCGCCTAGCTAAGAATCTCCAATTACACAAAGCAATAAGAAGACATAATTTGTCTGAATCGTGTGTGTAATGTGTATTTGCGCAACAGATTTCGAACAATCCGATCACACACGGACTTGTCATAGGAATTTATATTTGGTGAAATTAGTATAGAGTTAAGAGGTGAGAAAATAGACTTAGGTCAAGTTAAAAGGACATATTGAAGGTCAAAATAACAATGAACATCACTAATAGTACATCCACTCTGGCTGATATCAAAACAAAGTTTACCAAGGAAGGTTTAGTGTGATGGCGAATTGTTGCTTTGAACGCATAAAGGTAGTTTAAACTTCTTAATCGCTAGCTAGGGCTTCCACAAACTTTAGGATACGCCCCAAACACGTTTTATAGATAGGTTTAAAAGATGTGTTAGCGTCAATTCTCTCTCCTGTTCTCACCATTAATGGATTCCGAAGATTATGTTTGCTTCTTGAGCCATTTAGGAATATGCTCTGAAGCCCTTACTTGCAGAGATCGATGAGTCCTCCCTATGTATGTGTGTCCACACGTACATTCAAATTGGTAAATACATTGGGATGTGACATCATTTTTCTCATGTTCAAAGGGCTTAGATGGATATATAGACTTAACATTCTCATGTATTATTCTTATATTAGCTACATAAAAAGTCTTTTTAACCGCCCGTAGCTTTCAATCTCTATCTAGTTATCAAGCTTCTATGATGCCCCATATAGGGTAGCTTGATGTACACGTCTTTTTTAGGGGCGAGTTGGAGAGTGGGTCTTGGTGTTCTGACTACTTTATATCTCCTGATGAACTTGTCTGGATAATTGTTACCAACCAGACTTTGTGTCAACTCTCTTTCTTCCTCATCAAGTGTGTCTTCAGTGCATATTCGTTGGATTCTACTGAAGAGACACCTTACTACAGCTCTTTTGTACTGAACAGGGCAGAAACTGTGGTATTTAAGATACTGTCTTGTCCAGGTAGGTTTTCTATAAATAGATAGTCTTATTGATCCATGACGCCGTCAACTAAGGAACATGTCTAGGAAAGACAAGCAATTATCTTCCTCTTCTACAGACTTAAGTGATATACTATTCTGAACTTCATTCATACGATTTAGAATTGAGGTGCAGAACAAGGCTTATCACTGATGATTAGAATATCATCTACATACCTTCTATAAAGTGGCACATTTTTGATTAAATCCTCCGATAAATTCTCAATGTACGACATATAAATATCTGCTAAAAGGAGCCCTATCGGACTTCCCATAGCAACACCATCAACTTGGCGGAAACAGTCGCCTTCAAACGCAAACCTAACATTGCTAGTACATTGAAGTAATAAATCCTTTAAATAAGATATACGGAACGGGATGAAAAAATTGTGTGTGGAAATGTAATCACACAAAATATCAACTGTTTTGAGCAAGGGAACGTTAGTGAAGAGTTTACATCAAAAGAGTACATATTCGTATTCATAATATTAATTATCGTCAAGAAAATTAGCCAACTGAATATCTTCTGAAGAGGGATCACGGCTAAATTTGCTTTTATCATCAAGAACAGATAGAATTTTAGATGTGTAGTCACTTTTATTCATAATGACGACTCCAGAACCTTTATCAGGTCTCGTGATTATTATACTAGAGTTTTCCCGTAGCTCTTTCAAGGCTTTGAAATGCTGGGAAGTTAAAATACTTTTCTCTTTTGGGTTTTTGTTTAAAAACTGGTGAGCTATATCCACCATGTTGGCTTTAAACCAACCCCAATCTTCATCGGAGGTTGCGGCAAGAAGTTTGAGTTGGTCATACAAGTTTTCAAACTCAGAATAGATGGCTAAATCCGTAAATTGCGTGCAAGGAGCACAAAATTAGCCTTGTACCTCAAATCGAACTCTTTACAGACTCAGATGGAAGTGGCCTCTTCTTGAGAGATATAAACCCGTGTGTCCCGATTCCTATTGATGCTCGGCATCAAACAAACATTATAATGAGTAAAGCCTCTTCCACCCCGCATCAAAGGTAACTAAATATATAAAAATAAGTTTTTCACTAGTAAACTTGCATCAAAGAATAATGGGCATTGTACAATATGACGAAGTCTTGACTAAAAATCCTTTCAAAGTTAAATTATCATATGACTTCAAGATTTGATGTTCTACACTCGAATAGTTTTGCTTTGTAAGGAAGAAAATTGGTTCATACAAACAGTGTTTAACTTCATATTTTGGTTTTACAGCATGCATAACACCACTGGTGAATGTATCATGTGTTAGAAAAGATTGAGGTTGATATGTGTGTTGTCATTAAATTAGTATTCGGTAGCTTTTAGCTTTTAGAATTTACGAGGCATGGTTCAACATAAAAGTACATACATATATATATTTATATAAATAGAAAAACTAAATAAGGGCAAATTACTAGTTTCTAAAACGGATTTAGGCTAGTTTAACAATAACTTGACTTGATCTAACGTTTAAGCATTTCAAGCGAGATAGAGTGTGATGATTAAGGGATTTTTCAAGTGTCTAAACTGAGTGATACTTCTATTACAGGTGAAGATACATTCGACCTACATACACAACACTTATTCTCTTAAGCATTTAATAGGACTTTAATTCATCTCATTGAGAATCGTCAAAGGAAGACAGGTTAACTTAGATGTCTGTATAATCGGGCTAAGAGCCTAACAAGTAAGCCAGAAGACTTCAGTGATGAAATCAATCGTATAAGTGAAAAATTAATGGTGTGCGTCGGTGGTATAGCGGTTAGGACGCTCGCCGACCATGCACATGGTCCCGGGTTCAATCTCCGGCTGACGCACTCCTTTACCTCGCTGAGCCAGAAATAATGCTGGTAAAGAGGAAAGGTTGGGCATGAGGCTAGCAACCCCATCCTGTAAAACAAACACTGCTACAGAAACTTCAAGCCACTAGCTTGAAGCCCTATGTCCCACTGGGAACGTGAAGGAAAAAAAATTACCCACCAGATTTTATTCAGAAATGTATTAGAACCATTGGGGAAATATAAGGTTACCAATGAAAATGACAAAAATGCTATAGATTTCCAAAACTCTGTAGTACTGCCGTATAAAGAAGGAGCGTCAGAGGCCTTACGTAGGATTCTCAATGAGGCTGGAGTTAGGGTGGCATTTTAACCAACCAGATCTCTGAGAGATAAACTTTGTCGGTTTAATGACCCAAAAGATCCAATTAAGAAAAATCAGATATAATTTACCAAATACCATGTAATGACTATGTGGTCAATTACATTAGTTAAACTAGTAGATCAGGATCAACTAGATGACTGGAACGCGAAAATTCAGCTACCTCTAGAATGGTTGAATTTTTAATATATTTGTGCGTTGAAGTTTTTGTAGCAATTTGGTTAAGTTTTGGGGGTGTAGTTGCTAGCACCACGCCCCAACCTTCCCTCTTTATCCGGGCTTGGGATCGGCTAGAAAACTAGTGTGAGCTAGTAATGTAGGCGAGGTGAAAAGCATAGCAGAAGACAGAAACAAGTGGAGACGTGCAGTTGAAGCCCTATGTTCCACTAGAAACCCAAGGGAACAAAAATAATAATAATAGAATGGTTGACCCTGCTAAGTTAAATAATCTAGAAAAAAGAGCTCAGCCATTGCACTGCATTTGGCTTGCATGCAATCACAAAATAGGGTGGGACAGGGTGGAAGTATTAAAAAGTAATCAAGTTAGATGAAGAAAGAGGTTAATCACTGAAGCTCTGTTTATCGATTCAACACCTCACACGTACAATCGGAATGACGCAACGCCTATACCGGAAACATAGAAAGTGGCAACAAACCACAAAGCAATGTTGGAGAGAGAAAGGGAGTAAACATATATGAAACAAATTGTGAAACCATGTGACTAAATTTGAAATGAGCAATAAATTGTGCTCGAAACCTTCTCATCCAGTTTGTTATTACCGCATCACTGTTCGATAATTAAAATAAACTTTCCAGGTATTGGTTTGTAGGGATTTTGTTTGATTGGTTGGAGGATTTCATCATGAGCTGACATCAACTAGAGAACCGTAGGAAAAACTGCAGGGAGTACTGGACAGCTGTTTTGTCCTAGTTTGGGACTCTTCATCAGTACGCATCCACTGCCAGGGTTCGAACCCAGGACCTTCTGGTTACGAGGCGAACTCGTAAACCATTCAGCCCCTGGGACCCTATCTAATGGCCCATGAATCCTAACTGTTGCCAATTCACGACATAGCGCGACCATTTCGCATCTTCTTCTTCGATGAGTTACTGCCTCATCTTCAACCTGCTGTACCCTACTGGTCACTGCCTGAATAAAGCCAGTCACTAGTGAGCATCAGATTAATTTTCAAATATTGGTTTCGTAGGGATTTTGTTTGACTGAATGGAGGAATCCATCACGAGCTGACATCAGTTAGAGAACCATTGGAAAACCTGGGAGTACTGGACAGCAGTGGCTTAGTGGTCTACGAGTTCGCCTTGTAACCAGAAGGTCCTGGGTTCGAACCCTAGCGGTGGGTGCGCACTGATGAAGAGTCCCAAACTGGGACGGAACGGCTGTCCAGTACTCTCTGCAGGTTTTCCAATGGTTCTCTAATTGATGAAATCCTCCATCCAATCTACTTACATCACGATTTTTTAAATTTCTCAACCGGTAATAATGTTATTTTTTTATTTCTAAAATTCACATTTCTAACACTAATCTTTCAGTGTCTTCTGTTTTATTATTTTTTTAAATGTCATTTCTGAAGTTGATAGACATCTGAAAGGCTCAGAGCAATGACATAATCGCCTATTTTTGTACTACTAATATTTACAGACGTTTTGTCTACTCAGCAAATTGAAAGTGATGAAAAACGAGACTAGACAGAAAATCTGTGTATGCGAAACAGGCGACAGTCAAAGATCATTAAAATATATATATATATATATATATATATATATATATATATATATACGGGAGAACAAAGCTGTTGCATTAATGTCAGTCTGGGTAGCAATAAAACTTTGAGTAACCATAAGGACGGAAAAAAAATAATCTGTCAACATTTATGTTTTTTTTAAAAATTTTTGATCCCCTTTCAAGTAGTATGGGGATAAACAGATTCGGGCTGAATGACAGGTGAACAGTAGACGAATTCAGCGAATGAATTTCATCATTCAACAGATACTGTCTGATAAGGACAGTAAACTTTTTAATTCAGAAATGCAGTAATTAGAATTAACAATGTATTGAGAAAAAAAATGTAGTTTGTATTAATTTGGTCATTTTTAACTGCTTGCCTCAATGACTCAATAAGACATGCTGATTCAGTGAACCTCGAAAGTGAGGTTTGAGCAGCAACCACCAAGCTTAATTTATTCTTCCAGAACAGATGAGAACAACGATTAATACTTTCAGATGAACTGTCGTCAAGATTTGACAGAATAGTTCTAAAATATTTGGGCGCCGAGTGAGAAGTAGACATTTGTAAAAAATTATATTTGTAAAATCTCAGCGAGATTGAAATGATTAATTCCAACGTTTCGTTCGGCAATCTGATCCGAACTTCTTCAGGGAAATTAATCAAAATTAACATAACAGAGGTTTTATATATGAAAGGCACATCTTTTGTTTTTAAAAACTTTGTCCAATCATGATTCATAAACACAAGTATTAACAAGTATAATAAACAAAATTGTATGAGCTGTGATCAAAATTTGACCTCGGACTTACAAATATCGGTCTACTTTTGTTAAACACTTTAGACAGAGTGTGTATGTTTGTGTGGGTAAACAGTTGTAAAATATTTCTTAACGTCTCCATAAGAAGATATGGACAGTCGAGAATTTTGACCAAGTATTAATAATTAGTGATACATATCCATTTTTTATTTATTAATCAGGATTTCCTATGCATCAGCTAACATCACGCCTTCATGTCCGTTCAAACTGTTAGTATCTAGAATTTTATGACTAGACGTATTTTCAAAATTATGGTGTTTAGGATTAATACTGTCTTTTTTAAAAAAGGTTCCTTCCAACACAGCATACTCTCTATATTCATTTTATAGTGACATTTGAATTTTGAGAACAAATATTAGTGTTTCTTTTGTTGTAGAATAAAATAAAAATTATGATTTCAGATTTGTCCAAACTTTTTAAAACCTATGAACTGCCGGGGGGAGGGACGTGGGAACAAGTAACCGCCGAATGTCTTTCTCATAAAGAGTTCACCGAACGGCCGTTTCATTTGTTTCGGGCCGAGCTTAAATACGTTCTAACCGGTTTGCCTCAGATCAGAAAGGCGAATCAGTTAAAACTATCCGATATCCAGCTAGTTACTTGGTAGAACTTATTCGACTCTCTGAGTAATAATAATAATAATAATCACTTTATTCCACAACAATAACAATTTACAGCATGGAATTTTCAGCGTTTCATTTTACATATTGCATTGGTTTAGCTCTTTTTATAATTATATAAATGTATAAAATGTTAAAATATTGATAGTTAATAGGAAAAAATAAAAACCCCAACAAAATCACACCATTTCTAGGTCATAGTGAATAATAAATAAATAATATAACAAATAACTCATGCATTAACTCCATAATGGATAAGATTTTATTTTGATAAATCACACAGTGTTGTACAGTTATACTAACTGATGACGTTTTGAGCACAAACTATTGCTCATAATCATATCATATTGCTCATAATCACATCATGCATTAATATGCATCATTACATTTTATAGTTTAGTTAATGATTTAAAAGTTGTAAAAGTTCTTTTCTGATATTCATCTCTTCACACAATACTCGTGCCAAATATGGTACGGTCGAATTTTTATATTTTGTAGTACGAGCATAAATGTTTATGAAATTTCTTCTGGTCTTACCCGAAGAGATACATGGAAACAAATGTGAATAAACAGGATGTTCACTATCAGACAAGATAACTTTAGCTAAGTGTTTACAAGAATTCATATGCCTATTGACAACAGTGTCGGTTAGTTGAGTCAAAGGGATAGCACTGACCCTACTTACAGCTTTCAATGTTCTTCGTAGTATTATATGGTCTTTCTTGAGTAGCCCAGGGAAGAATAATGGAGAACAATAAAGAATGATGGGCAAAACACATGAATTAATAAATTGTATGAGAAGAGATTGGGTTATACCTGAGTGCCTCAACTTCTTTATGTAATAAGTCAGACGGAAAACTTTCTTAGAAACTATAAGAATATGAGACGACCAGCAAAGGTTTGAAGAGAAACTAATGCCAAGATAAGAAACACTTGACTTACTCTCTATCATGGTACCATCAATATTACAACAATCATGAGATTGGATCAATCCATGCATGTCTTTTTCACTTCTCAAGCTGAAATCAACAGTATTACATTTAGTTGGATTTAGACATATTGATTCAGGGAACCTCGAAAGTGAGGTTTGAGCAACCACCTAGCTTAATTTATTCTTCCAAAATAGATGAGAACAACGATTAATACTTTCTTTTAAAAAATGTTCCTCCCAAAATGGGAACATGAACTGCTGAATGTCTTTCTAATGAAGAGTTTACTGAACGGCCGTTTCACTTGTTTCGAGCCGAGCTTACATGCGTCCTAACCGGTTTGCCTCAGATCATAGAAGCGAATCACTTAAAACTATCCGATATCTAGCTAGTTACCTAATGGAGCTTATTCGACTCCCTGAACTGAGTCACACCGCGTACAAAGCATATAAGCTCGGTTGTAGACGAGTGAAATGGCAGTCCTGTGGTGAGATCACCTTGATCTGGCTAGCAACACTACTGGTTGGTATCAGTAGTATACAACTACTCATCTCGATCGATAAGTAGTATATAGTTTTATGGAAATATGCTTGCTTCCTTGATTACCACTTATGGTGTCAATCAGATCACATATATTGATCTGAATAATTTCCGCTCCTAAGGGGAACTGTCAACCAAAATTCTGAGTCGCATCATCCTGGAGAGAATAAAGGACGCACTGGATACCAAATTCCGACCAGAACCAGCTGGATTCAGGAAAAGCAAATCATGTTCTGACCAAATTGCAACTCTACGCATCATCATCATCGAACAAAGCATGGAATGGCAATCAAACCTCTACCTCAACTTCCTTCATAGACTTTGAGAATGCCTTCGACAGCGTTGACCACGAAGTAATTTGGAAACTACTCGAGTACTACGGCGTACCCCAAATATTCATCAACTGTACGACAACGGCACATGTCAAGTGATCCACAACGGAAAACTCAGCCAGGCGTTTGAAGTATAAACAGAAGTCAGACAAAGGTGCTTATTATTATCACCAATGATATTCCTAATTGTGGTGGACTGGATTATGCGTCAGACAGTGGGAAACCAGAAGACAGGGATATCCTGGACCGACGTGAAGAATCTAGAAGACCTGGATTTCGCGCGTGGATGATTTATGTGTGATGTCACACAAAATCGAAGACTTACAAGCGAAAACCGACAAACTGGTTGAAGAAGCAGCCAGAGAAACAGGACTGCAGGTGAACATAGACAAGATGGAGGTTATGAAAATAACCAACCAACAACAACAACAACAACAGCAACATCCAGCGGCAATCACCATCAACGGGAGGGATTTGAAAGAGGTTACTTCATTCACTTATCTAGGTAGGGAGCATTGTCTCAACTACAGGAGGAACGGACGAGGATGTCAAATCGGGAATCGGAAAGGCGAGAAACACATTCATCAACCTGAAACCAATCTGGAAATCTTCGTCACTCAGCCTGTATCAACAACAAAATTCGGATTTTCAATACAAACGTCAAGTCAGTCAGTTCTTCTATACGGATCAGAAAGTTGGCGGCGGGTCACAAAGAATATTTATTTCCAACAGCCTGTTGCAGACCTTTGTCAACAACTGTCTTCGCTGGCTCTATACTGAAGATCAGATGGCCGGCCAGAAAGAATCACCAACAAGAAACTATGGGAAGAAACAAAACAAGAACCAATCGCTCAACAAATATGCAGGAGGAAGTGGAGATAGATTGGACACTCGCTGAGGAGGCCACTGGGTGACATCGCGCGTCAGGCCATCACTCGAGTGGAACACGAAAGGGAAGCGGTGAGTGGGACGTCCAAGTGTGGGTGACATGGAGGAGATCGTGTGAATAGGAGTTGAAACAGTATGGACTAACATGGATGCAAGTGAAAAGTACAACAGAAGATAGAAGTAAGTGGAGACGTGTAGTTGAAGCCCTATGTTCCACTAGGAACCCAAGGGAACAATAACATGATAATGATAATAATAATAATAAGTAGAGCTGTGATGAAATTCCACCTCGAACTGTGTACACTGCAAATTTTGAATTCGAATGAAGAGTTCTGTTTGATTAGTATAATTTGTTGAAGAACAAAACTTACACAAAGTTATGTCACAAAATATACACATTTGATCATAGGAATTATTAAAAAGGCAGTTACAGCGAAGAAAATTTTCTTTTCGGCGAAGTTATCGACTAGGCTGTACATTCATGTATTTATGATAAGTGGGTGGGAAGGTTCCAGAATAATTTCCGGTCAAGGGGCAATTAATAAAATTTAATTAGGAATTAAAATGCCATAATAAACAGGGGGACGGATAAAACTCAAACAAAGTAGCATTATAATCACTGAGACGATTGACATATTCTGCAATTAGGGGTTAGAAATGTAGAAATAACAAAAATAAACAGGATGTTTGTATAAAAAAATCTAGTGGGATCATAACTAATGTGACGAATAATTGTTTATGCAATCACGGATTAAATATGTAGGAATAATAAAATAACAAAATAGACAGGAAGTTCGGATATGAAAATATGGTAGTGTAAATAGGGATTAGGAAAAAACTTAAAAATAACATAAATAAACAGGAAGTTTGGATAAGAAAGGCAATGGGATAGTCATTACTAAAAGAATTACCTGTTTATGATGGCCATGGCAAGGAAAAGGATTGGATGTATTTCTTTTGGATACATAGCATGGGTTTGAGCTTTTGGATAGATAGGGTCTCGGCTATGCCCAAATGTCTTAATTTCACTCCCTTTAATAGGTTTGATCGAATCTTGTATATTATTTTGAAGGATTTTCTGAATGGAGCTGAATGTCCTGAATTGACCAGATGTTCTGTCACTGAACTATATACACGTTTTCGATATCCTTTTACTAGCCAGGCTGGATAGTCTTCACGAGCGCGTTTTCAAGTTGGGGCATGGTACGGCCGATGTACTCAGCTTCGCAAGAGCAAGTAAACTGGTATATGCACGCTGAAGTGGCCCAATGCGACAGCTTGTTTTTCGCGTTCTGGCTGAATAGTTTCTTGCAAGAAAACGTCAGTCGTAGGCTCGCGGCGAAGTATGTTTTCCTTAGGGATTTGCAGAGACGTTTGCGAAGGATTTCTGCTTCGATATCACCTTTGAATTCTAGATTAAGCAGAAGTGTTTTCTTTGGAACGGATTGGACTTGTTCTGAAGTCTTAGTCTTAGATTTGAGATTTCTGTCTATGAACCTGGGCGGGAAACCGTTTTCCATCAAGGTTTTTCGGAGATTACGCAGTTCTTCTTCAATCACTTCCTCGCTGCATATCTTCCGAATCCTCGAGGAAAGAGCGTATATCAAGTTCCTCTTTCTACTTTGGGGCACGAAGCTTTGGAAGTTGATAAATTGTCCATTCCATGTAGGCTTTTTGCATATGAACCTTTTCAGAGAGTTGTTGGCATTTCTTGTCAGATGGACGTCGAGGAATTATGTTTTTATGTGTTTTTTTTTCAGTCAACATCAAAGATGTGCCATAGCTCTGCTAACAGAATACTGACCAAATCTAACAGAAGCTATTACTTATCACAGTATCAGAGTTATTCTGGCCGAGTATTTCATGCAAAACTGCAATAATAAAAATGATTTCGTTTTGCTGAGCTATTTGAATTTCCCCAGAAAATACTGGTTGCGATGTGTTTTGTCAGCTAGACGTATGTGGAGCTTCCAGTGCTACAAACAAATTTAAGAAATTAGCATCCCTTTTGGAAATCATATCACTAATAACATGAGGAATTATTAACTGCTGGTTAATTCGGGTAAAGTAGTAAAGATGCAGCTCATCATGTTGACCACTTTCAAATCGTTTAAAAATGAGGTATTTGTGGAAATGTAAAGTACAGTTACACGTATGACTGTCTCGAAGAGATTTTGAGGCTAGAACTACTGACCTAAGCATTCTAGTAATCAGTGAGATCACTTAGCTGCCTCTAACATTTTTGGCGTTTGAAAATATTCTGACAGATTTTAAGACTTCTAGGTAAAATGTACAGCTAGCTGCTTTTTTTAAGTTGTATGCAATGGTACACCATCCACAAAATAGTCAAAGAGACTTTACAGTAAGTTTTGAATGGACACTTTTAGAAAAACCGGAGCTGTGCATACAAAAGAGGACTACTCAACCACTTCTACTGTCTTAGTAACAACTATTTTTGATTTTTTTTTATTCTGATGACTTAATTTTGTTTCTTTGCCTGTTCCTTTAATTGCTTATAATTCTTGTATTCATTTAGAACTCCTACGCAATTTCGTATTATCTACTTTGTTCCTATGTGCATTCTGAGTAAAACTCACTCATCAAACTATTCATATTATTACATAACTTCTTTTAACAACTGTTTGTGACAACTCATCACCTACCTTGATTACTACCCTAATTTCATAACACCAAATTTTCTTGACTGATTTTGTATTACGCAACTCCAAATACCAATCTTCACCTGTTTAGTTGAAATAACTATAACCAAATGCATTTTCGTTTGACAAACTTAATGTACACATACAACTGGGAGACCAGATGCGCCGTTTTTAGCCAGACCACTGAAGTCAGTAACGCATAAAATGAACTGTAATCTCCCCGGTATCATTAATCCTATACATTTGTGACAACAATGAACAGATCTATAAATTGTTGGTATTAGGTGGTTGGAGGCAATCGGCCACAAGAAGCCTTGGACCTAGGTTTCGTGCTAGCTGGCACTCGTCAGCAAGGGGTATCTGCAACCTTGAAGGAACTCATGTCCCCTCTGAGATTCGAACCCGCATCACCCAGTGCTACCAGCAATCAGAGACGTTAACACTGAGCTATTCAGGCTCACGACTGACCTCCTGTAGGACTGTATTGGATATTTTTGATTGCACACTAGTCAGTAACTAGTGAAATGTGTCTAGTCCTATCTTTGGTGCAGACTGAATTGCCGTTGCCTCCAACCATCTAATACCAACAGTTCACAGTGCACCGTAATGGCGAGCCACCTAGCATGGTGGCCACATTGCAAACATGACTGATAGAATTCAGTCTGCACCGAAGATAGGACTAGACACATTACACTACTTACTGACTAGTGTGCAATCAAAAATAGATCTATAAAATAAGTCATTGAAAAATGATGCTCTGTTGCAAGTATAATTTCCGTTGAATTTGGATCGCTATGCGTAAACAAATATTGACGTATAATTAATTCCAGTGTAAATATATATATACATATATTAAATATATATATGATGACACTTTACAAATAAATAAAAGAGTTGCATTAAATTTAGAATATTTATTTTGGTACTCTGTAGTGTTTTTAAGCAAACACAATGTCATTTATTCAAGTTATTCAGAATACTTTAATGGTTTCATTTTACCAGGTATCTGTCTATCTGCTGTTTGTTTTTCTCTAGAAAAATTGCACAATTTACAAACGCATTTGGCAATGCAATACAATATTTAAAATTAAAGATACAATAAGCATATTCTGGTTTGATTACAGACTCTATTGTCTTTCTGTCTATTTCAGTCTATCCGATACAACAAGTGAATGTCAGAAAAATTAGGAAAGATAACAATAATACAAATTCATGAATTTATAGTCTCTACTGAAGGCCAGCCAGGGCAGTAGTAGTGGCTAGCTGGACTTGCTTCTTTTGAACACAGAGCACTGGTTGTTTCACGTTGATTTGCGATAGCCTCTGCTGTTTGGAGCATGCGGTACCTCGATGCTTTTGGCAATTTATTCGGTACCCAGTAGATGATGATAGAGAAGGATTCTTCAATGCTGGCTGGCTTTGTGGCCGGCCAGTATGGACTAGGTGGTCTAATATCGAACTGTTGATGGTTTTTGCTACACATTTATTTAGCCCAACTGGTAGATGTTCGCGAGTGAGCACGAAAAATCAAGTTCCTAGGGCAACGGGCAATATAACTCGCTCCACCACTAATGTGGTTGAGTTGGTAGATCCAATTAGAATTGGTTAGTCTAGGTACTTCATCTTTCAATCGACGTATCACCATCGGTCGTGTAGAGAATAAGACGTGTAGTTCACCAGCATTAAAAGTTCTTTGAACTGATTTTCTTAATTTCTTCGTAATTATCTCGCTTGGTATATCGCCCATGAATTGTAGTCGTATATATAAAGGCTTCTTGTTTACAGATAGTGAGTAGTCCTTTTCCGCTTTCTTTGTCATTTGTTTCCTGATAAATTTGTGGTGACAGCTATTCTCAATCAAGGTATCATATACAATCCTTAGTTCATCTTCACTTACTTCTTCTGAGCATACAGCTCTAACCCTGTGGCTGAGGGTCCTTACTAAATTTCCTTTGTACTGGAGGGGAACGAAGCTGTGAAAACGTGTATATTGTCCTGTCCATTTCCTTTTCCTATGCAAATTTCTCTTTATGCTACCATCCGGTTTTCTTGTCAGAAGGACATCTAGGAAGGCAATTCTCTTTCGGGATTCCTCTTTGCACGTGAATTTCATATCAAAATGTACTTCATTGAATTCAGCTATTATTGTGTTCCTTTCCAAATCATTACCACAAAGAATGAAGTTGTCATCCATACACCGGCAATAAAATGAAAATAATCTCATAATTTTCTCAAGTGAAAGATGAAGTACCTAGACTAACCAATTCTAATTGGATCTACCAATTCAACCACACTTGTGGTGGAGCGAGTTATATTGCCCGTTGCCCTAGGAACTTGACTTTTCGTGCTCGCTCACGAACATCTACCAGTTGGGCTAAATAAATGTGTAGCAAAAACCATCAACAGTTCGATATTAGACCACCTAGTCCATACCGGCCGGCCAGAAAACCAGCATTGAAGAATCCTTCTCTATCATCATCTACTGGGTACCGAATAAATTGTCAAAAGCATCGAGGTACCGCATGCTCCAAACAGCAGAGGCTATCGCAAACCAACGTGAAACAACCAGTGCTTTGTGTTCAAAAGAAGCAAGTCCAGCTAGCCACTACTACTGCCTTGGCTGGCCTTCAGTGGAGACTATAAATTCATGAATTTGTATTATTGTTATCTTTCCTAAGTTTTCTGACATTCAACTGATTTTATGTTGATGCTATTCAGCTGTAACATATGAATATTATTGATTCGTTGTTATTTAAACAACATTAATTTTGTTCATTACACTAATCCATTCACTACTATCATGTATTTATAACTGTAGAACCTGATGATGAAGCTATCGAAAAGAGTGTTCGTTGTTCAGTAACCATTCTTTTGAAAAATATAAGTTTGAACAATTATCAATGCGTTGCAGGTTTGATCACAAGGTGAAATCAGTAAGAGAACCACTGAAAAACCAGGTGGTACTGGAGAGCTTTTCCCGTTGTTCTCGTTTGGCACCGGCTCTTCAGTAGTACGTACCCACTGGGATTCGAACCCATGACTTTCAGGTTACAACGCGAACCAGCTCACAGACCATTAAGCCACTGGGACCCTACTCGATCCAATGGCCCATGAATTCGAACACCACCCAATTCGCGACTTAGTAAACCACTCTAGTTATAACTTCTCACTAGAACGTACTCTTAATTTCAAGAAATTTACAAAGCTTTCACAAACCTTATGTACTAAACGAAAATACTTTCTTCCGAATTTCATTTCCATTAGTTTTTGTTAATTTGTCTGCACTGTAACTAACTATCTAACTAACTAACTTTTAACTCATTATAAATTAGAGTAACTAAACGACCACAAAAAAGGGATAGAGAGAAAGACAAAAACAAATAAAATTTAAATCATTCATTAAAACAATTTGTGCAATTCTTATTTCAATAAAAGAAAAATCATTTTCCTAATGGAAAAGAAGTTGAGAAGATTTTGTGAATACCGCTCATTCCCATTACGTACACACACACACACAAACAGGAGTAGGCAAACAAAGGATTCAATTTTCGAAGGCAGTTAAATGTTTACGTACATTCATATATTCCTAACCATGTTTCAATCAGTGATTCAATGCTTACTTATACAGTTCTAAAGAGACTATATATATTATTGTTCTCTTGGGTTCCTAGTGGAACATAGGGCTTCAACTGCACGTCTCCACTTGCTTCTGTCTTCTGCTGTACTTTTCACCTGCATCCATGTTAATCCATACTGTTTCAACTCCTATTCACACGATCTCCTCCAAGTCACCATTGTAAGGCCCACTCGCCACTTCCCTTTCGGGTTCCACTCGAGCACTGGCCTGACGCGCGATGTCACCCAATTGCCTCCTCAGCGAGTGTCCAATCCATCTCCACTTTCTCCTGCATATTTGTTGGGCGATTGGTTCTTGTTTTGTTTGTTCCCATAGTTTCTTGTTGGTGATTGTTTCCGGTCATCTGATCTTCAGTATAGAGCGAAGACAGTTGGTTGATAAAGGTCTGCAACAGGCTGTTGGAAATATATTCTTTGTGACCCGCCAAGTTTCTGATCCGTATAGAAGAACTGACTGACTTGACGTTTGTATTGGAAATCCGAATTTCGTTGTTGATGCAGGGTGAGTGACGAAGATTTCCAGATTGGTTTCAGGTTGATGAATGTGTTTCTCGCCTTCCCGATTCTCGATTTGACTTCTGATATACATATATATATATATATCAGAAGTGTATCAGGCTGATTTGTTCAACTCTCCTACTGATAGTGACAGCTATTTTGACGCAATGAATGCATACATCTTCAGATTCGTTTTTCGCTGAATGCTCCTCCATTTGTAATAAAAGCCTGTTGAAACCACCTGAATGTCAGTTTTTGATGTAGCCTGAGTTATTTTTCAGTCAGCTGACATTTTATACTCGTTACCAGGCTATGTTTTATAGCTTTGTATGTATATACGCAGCAATGCATGTTTGCATCGTGATGTGTGTAGCATAAATTCCCAAAAGAAATGCAGGTTAATTATAAATTAACTTACAAAATAACATACTAGGTCAGCAATCATTTTTTAAAGTCACTTTAATGTTTACAATTATTATTATTGTTTCCCTTAGTTTCTAGAGGAACATAGGGCTTCAGCCGCACGTCTCCATTGCGTTCGGCTCTCCACTAACCTTTCCACGTCTGCGCACATGTTTTCATCTCCTATTTGCATCACATCCTCCATGTCACCCTCGCACTGATGACCAACACACCACTTCCTATTAGGGTTCCACTAGAGCAATGGCCTGGCGTGTGATGTCACTCACTTGATGGTTTGTTTTCTCAGGGTATGGCCGATCCACCTCCATTTCTTCATGCATATTGGTTGCACGATTGAAACCTGCTAGGTTGGTTCGCTCCCAGACATCCCACACTGTTGCTGATCTTCTCTTGCTGGCCATCTGATCTTCACTAGCATTGAGCAAAGACGGCTGTTGATGAAAGTCTCTAGTTTGTTCGAAGTGTCGTTCGTGGCGCTGTGCCAAGTCGCTGATCCGCATGGTTGAAGTTGAAAATCCGGATTTTATTTTCCATGCTGAGTGCTGTCGATCTCAAAACAGACTTGAGAGTAGTGAAAGCTTGCCTTGCTTTCATGATCCTCGCTTTGATATCCTCATCAGTTTCGTCCGCCTGTAGTTGAAACGATACTTCCCAGTTAGGTAGGTAGGTAGCTGAAGGAGGTTGCTTCTTTCAGATTTCTCCCATCGTGTTTAAATTAATGGTGGTTAATTGGCCGTATGTTGTTGTTGCATATATTCTTCGTCAATTTTGCAAGTGTATAGTGAAAGATACCAACTGCAATTGCTTCTCAGAAGGTGTTATTTACTTCAGCTGATGAAAGACGATGAGTGCATAAGAGCACAAAAGCTCTTATCAGACAAATTACAAAACTGATCAATTTAACCGTTTCTTGTTAACTCAAAAAAGAACTCAGATTCTTTTGTCTACGATACCCCTTTTTTTTATAATAATAATTTGCTTTATTCCAAAACAGTACTTGTGATACAGAATGGAATTCTCAGAATTTTTACTACAGTATTGCATCCAGTTAGTACATTATCAATAAGTAGAATCCGACATAGATTAAGGAAATCTCAGTTCATTATGACAACAACATATTGGCATGTCGGTAGCAAAGCCAAAGTTGAACAGTGTTTGAAGGTGTTAGAAAAGTAGGTGCTGTCATATTTACTGGATTAAGCGAAAGAAAGAAACAAAGCAGCACATAACAGAAAAAAAGAGAGAAAAGGAAAAGAAAGAAAACGTTGCACCTATAAATGATATGAGTTGGAAAGACGAGGTCCAGTTGTTCTACTGACTATTTAATGAATCATACGTGTCACGTCTAATGCTTTCCTTATCGCACAGAACACGAGCTAAGTAGGGTATGGTTGAGTTATTGTACTTGCTAGTGTGAGCATAAAGTTTTCTATATAGGCTTCCGATCCTGCCTGATGAGATACAAGGGAAGAGTTGTGAATGAAGAGGGTGGTGTAAGTTAGACAGAGTCTAAGTGTCTGTCGACCAGAATATTAACAAGCTGGTTAAGTGGCACGTTGCTTACCCTGCTGACAACCTTTAACATCCTGCGTAATAAGGTATAGTCTTTCTTCAGTAGCCCGGGAAAAACTAAGGGGGAACAATAGAGAATAATAGGCAGAATGCGAGAGTTAACGAATTGTAGGAGTAAGGGTTGGATTGTACCAGAATATTTTAACTTCTTGATGTAGAAGGTAAGACGGAATATTTTCTCAGAAATCGCCAAGATATGAGACGACCAGGAGAGATCAGCAGATAGAATGACGCCTAGGTATTTAATTTCCGACTTGGTTTCTATTTCAGTGCCGTCTATGTTGCACACCTCGTGAGAGCCAACCAGTTTGTTTAGGTCGGATTTATGCCTAAAGTTGAAATTGACTGTTTGGCATTTGGAGGGGTTTAGGGTAGGACCGTTTTCCTTGGACCATTGGCTGATTTCTGACAGAAAGCCATTAAGTTTAGAGCAGTCGCTTTGACATTTGACAGGCAAAGATACAGTCAGATGGTCAGCATATTTGACAAAATTAATGTCATTTGAGGATGTTAAGTCATGTAGAAAGAAAGAAAAGAGAAGTGGGGCGAGTACAGCACCTTGAGGGAACCAGCTTCAGTGAGCACAGCAGAGGAGGATTTACCTATGTATACGGTGTACTGCATTCTGTTAGAGAAGTAGGAACGCAACCAGTTAGTGACACAGGACTCAGTTTTTGTCAAAGAGAGATTATTTAGCAGGAGACATCTGGGTACAGAGTCGAAAGCAGAAGTAAAGTCGAGAAACGTGCAGCGGACGTATTTGGCACCTTTATTTAATGATGAGACGATGTTGTTGTGTAGGGCGGCTGCAGCGTCTAAAGTGCTCCTACCCTGTCTATAGGCAAATTGCTTGGGGTCTTCAAAGTTTTCAAGGGAGGGTTCAAGTTTAAGAAGTATTAGTTTATCCATAAGCTTTAGAAACGGGGAAGTGATGGCAATGGGTCTGAACTTTACGTTCTTGCTATTTCCAGGTACGACATTTTTGGAGAAAGAGGCATTTAGGATGTTAGTTAGTGGAGAACATAAAGCATCTGCACATTGTTTTAGAACATATGCAGGTATACCATCAGGGCCAAGGCTACGCGAGGGCTTGAGCGTTTTAAGACATTTTAGAACATCGAGAGTATTAAAGTCATGAAAGTTATCAGCTACATGATTGGTAACACTAGAAGTAGTTATAGTAGAAGGACAGCTTATAAAAGACTGATTAAGAGCATTAACATCATAAGAGGGAAAAGCATTACAACGCTTACTATTGCCAGTAATTTCATTAAAAAGTTTCCACATGCTGATAGGAGATTTGCATGAGAAAAGTGTATCATTGTAGATAGCATTAAGATTTTTGATTTCAGATTTGATTTGAGCATTAATCTTTTTGATTCCTAACTTATCTTTGGATTTTTATAATGTTTCTTTTTTCCTGCGAAGTTGTTTGAGATAAGGAGATGAGAAGCAGTCGAGGCGTTTGAATAGTGTTCTATGGTCAACTGTAACTGCTTCTCAGAGGGTATCATTAATTTAAGCTGATGAAAGACGATAAATGCATGAGAGCAAAAAATCTCTTATTAGACAAAGGACGACAGTGATCAATTTAGTCGTTTCTTGTTAACTCAGAAAAAATAATACTGACATTCTTTAGTTTGGGATATCCTTTTAGCATCAGAGACAAAATGTTTGCACCCAGAAAGGATAAGCAAAGCAGCCTAGTGATGCGATGGAGATGTAAAACTTTATCAGCTTAGTAATATATAATTCCATGGTAATTTGTCTACTGAATATATTACACAGTGAAACAATATTATTTAGTGAAGAGACATGTGCTTCTGAAGCCCTACTGCTCCACTCGGAACCCAAGGGAACAATAATAATCATGATGAACAAATTAATGACTCAGTTTTTTTTATTCCTTCACGTTCCCAGTGGAACATGGGGCTTCAAGCTAGAGGCTTGAAGTTTCTGTAGCAGCGTTTATTTTACAGGATGGGGTTGCTAGCCTCATGCTCAACCTTTCCTCTTTACCAGCTTTTAGTTCTGGCTTAGCGAGGTAAAGGAATGCGCTGGCCGAGGATCGAACCCCGGACCATGTGAATGGTCTGTGAGCGTCCTAACCGCTATGCCACCGACGCAATGAATCAGTTACCCATACTGATATCTTCACTGATTATTTCAATGTGTGTAAAGGACTCTTTGGAATATTTGACATTTTTCAACAGCACCAATCTTCTTTTTATTCGTAAGAGATTAAGAAGATTTAATTCAACATACAGAAGGAAGATGCCACTCCTCTTTAGAAGCTACGATCATATTTGTAAGTTTTAGTTTGAATTAGATCGTGGAGAACACCCATAGGTACATTAGAAAGAAGAGAACACGAAGTTCAGCAAAGATATCTTTTCGGCAATTTCAATTTCAAAAGCTGTACAATCGCATTTAAATACATAATTTTACATAGAGACAATTCTTGTAAGATTCTACCTAACTACGACGGCGAGTAAAAGGTGATAATTATTTCCAACTAGATATGGTTTTTACGAGAGGCTTAGAAACAAAATTACACAGGATTAGAACGGATATCAAGTGTGTAAAAATGAGCATGGAAACGAAATTGAAATAATAATTTTCAACTTGAGATGGGAATCAGGAGGTGCGAATATAGATTACAAGAGCCTTAGAAATAAAATTTGAATTCACGGAAATCCATTTTTCAAAAACAGCACATGAGGACGGATCTATGATACCACCGTTTGCAGAAAACGACATTGAAGGATAGATAACTGTATTCAGTATTGATGAAACACTAGAGACTTGGATTTACTACCATCTATGGAGTATTTGTTTTCTTTATTTCTTGAGTTGGAAACTCATTCAGCCCCTCTAGATTGCCTGATGGTATTCTTCACTTCTGTCTTCAGAAGTTCTAACAGTTCTCTACGCACCTTTTCTTGCTTTCACTGCTGATTTTGTACTTATATGCATTTTCCCTGTGCATCAGACACTATGCACAGGTATAATAAGTAAGTTTGCACTACTTTTAGCTACAATTTAGAAGCACTTCAAAAGGTCTTACTTCAAATTATCCACACCGACTTGTATCTAGAGACTAGCCTTTTAATTCCATCTGCCGAGTGAACTTTAATGTGACTGATGTCTTCGTAATATGTATTACCAAGTGCTTAGTGGTTCTGCACAATCAAAGGAAAGTTTCGAAGTAAAACAACAGAAATAATTTAAAGTTTAGAATGAGGATGGAGATCACTCAGTTTTTTTTAGACTCTGATATTCGACCATAAACAAGTTAACATTCAAGCGATTACTTTATTCCTTTACATTCCCAGTGGAACATAGGGCTTCAAGCTAGAGGTTTGAAGTTTCTGTAGCTGTGGTGTTGATGTTTACGGGATGGAGTTGCTAGTCTCATGCCCAACCTTCCGTCTTTATGTATTCATTCCCCTTGGTGAATTTGAATAAAGCAAGAACAACAGTGGTTTGTGCAGGATAATATGGGCACCATCATTTATATCGTTGGCTTCTCATCAGCTGCTCACAGCCTAAATGAATTATGAGGTTTATGTTTATTCCGTCTTTATCAGTCTTATTACTAGCTTATCGAGGTAAAGGAGTGCGTTGATGGCCTGGGATCGAACTCCGAACCACATGAGGCATGAGTGGCGAGCATTCTACCGCTGTTCCACCGGTGTACAACATTCAGGGAAGGTCCAACTGATTTCAGTTTCTTACTTATTGGTCGGATTCAAATAGAAAAGAATGAAAAAAACGATTAGTTTCGGTGTAATGAATTTATACTCTGAAATTCCGATTACTACAGCTACTGAGGGGGTTTGAAGTGAACTGGACGCTGATCCTGAACACACAAATAGAACTAAGGTCTCAGCTGAAGAAACAGTATTAGGCGTTGAATTCTGTTTAACTTTAACTGTGTTCAGATTTCAAAATAAAATATGCAAACAAACAAAGATGGTAGCAGTGAGATAACTAACATCTCCAGTATTAACAGACATCCATGGATGATGACACATTCGATGTGTTGGAATTTGGACATACTCCTAAGTTCTTCACAAATAAAACGTCAGTAGCGGATTAAAAGGTCAGTTCACTATCCTAGACTGTAAAATATAACGAAGACACGATGTCCACTTAGGTACTAGCATCTATAGAAAACCACCACAATTTATTGAGTACTTAGACTTCAATTCCATTGTGGGTAAAATTTATTTTGCAGAAGTCTCACAGTGTTAAACAATATTATTTACTGATGACCGCGTTTCGAGCACAATTTACTGCTCCTCATAATCATATCATTACAGTAGAAATACTCTGTACAATATTACATAAACTTATGTAATAAGGAATTCAACTCTTCATTTGCAGGGATATGATTCATCTCAGCATTTCATCATGAACTGACATCGGTTAAAGGACCATAGGAAAACCTGTAGAGAGCACTGGACAGCTGTTTCCATTGTCCTACTTTGGGACTGACTCTTCATCAGTGCTCACCCACCGCCAGGGTTCGAACCCAGGACCTCCTGGTTACAAGGCGAGCTAGCTCATAGACCATTAAGCCACTGGGACCCTACCCGATCCCATCCAATAGTCAGCCTATGAATCCCAACTTCTGCTAATTCATGATATGGCGTGACCACTGGTGAATATCATCGCTGGCGAGTATTTGTCCTCACACCCGACCTGCTATACCACACTGGTCACAACTTCCAACTAGAACCTAGTGGCCTGCAGTGACTAAATTCCAGTCTGGCATAAACAACTAGATTTTTCGATAAATTCGAAACAAATTAAAATCTTCCGAGACGCTGTCAATGGGTGTGGTAGGTAATCTTGCATTAAAACTTGCAAGTGACAAATGAGCAGAATACAGGAGATTAAGAATTTTCATTATTGTGCATGCATAAACTGAATGTTGTCCTCTAATGTTAAATATTTAACTGTGCGCATAAACCGGTAGACCGACTGTCCCAGTGTGTTATTTCCATTTCGTCCTAAGTATGACCTTAACTGGTCACACGAAATTGATAATTTTCGCAATGTTTTAACTTTATTAACACTTTTTTTTGTTGTTGTTGAAAATGTAACGGTCACTACGATTTGTACATTTTTCATAAACATTTTTAATAAAAATATTTCATATTGAAGATGTAACAGTTATCAAATTCACTTTGTCTCATTTGTGATTCAAATGCAGAGAAGGCATCATCATTGTGTTTAGTTAGATAATAAACTATGCCACCAGAATATGTTGTTTACCAAGGGTTGGTTGATTCAGTCAGTCTGTCTCTAAACAAGCTAAAACTGACTCAATCAAATAATTTAAGTGTTGGTTGGATACAAGTCTTTTCTTTTTATTTGTTCCGAATGTTTGATTGAAAAACTGTGTCTGTTTTTTTCTCCATCGTTGTTGTTGTGTATCAATCTCAAATTACGTCTGGTCAGAATTGTGTGTGTGTGTGTGCCACAAACTGTTTACGTCATCATGTCATAAAAATGCAATAAGTTTATCAGTCCAGTTCATCACTCATATTCGTAATGATGTGCATACATGAAAGAGTCTTCGACTGGTGCTTACTCAAACAACAGCCACACTGAAAAAAATGACCAATGAGTCAGACAGAGTTTACTTAAACAGAAATTCTGACATACACACACGGAACATGTAAACGGTTTGTATAGCAGCCTACTTGTGAAGCAGGCCTATAAACAGGTTAAGGTTAGTTTTACTATTTTAATTCTCTAAGATTTTCTTTCCAGTTGTAATAAATAAAACACTTCCATATTATAAAAATATATCAGTCTCGTTAAAGTAACAATATTCGATTGTTCAAGTATTTTCTATAGTTTGGTTTGTAAGGGTTAGTTTTGTTTTTACGAGTTGATCACGGATTGATATCAGTTAGAGAACCATTGAAAACCAGTACTGGAGTACTGGACAGTTGTTTCATCCTAGTTTGGAAATCATCGGCAAGTATTGGTTTGTACGGATTTGATTGATTGGTTACAGGATTTCATCACGAGCTGATATCGGTTAGAGAACCATTGTAAAACCTGGGAGTACTGGACAACTGTGTCATCCTTGTAACCAAAAGGTCCTGGGTTCGAACCCCGGTGGGTGAGTACTGATTAAGAGTCCGGGATTTTCCAATGGTTTCCTAACCGAAATCAGCTTGTGATGAACTCCAGTATTCGATTGTTTTGAGGTTCTTAGAAGAAAATGTTGTCATTCACCAATCTGGAAAGAAAGAATTCAAGTATTTCGAATTCTTTAACTTCTTTGTCCTCACTAGTGATTAGTTGTCAGATTGATTTAAGGATGACAATAAAAAGTCAAGACTTGTGTGGCCCATCATCAAATGAAATCTGGTCAGTGTGGCCTAAACTAAAAGAAGTCGGTAATGTTCAGTTGCCGGATTTCACTTCTTTGAACGAATGGTCAAGTGTCTCCTGTATGGTTGTTATGCAGAGCGCTAAAGTAAAATGGGGCAGAAGTTCAACGCTTCCCAGATTATAATCGTTCTTCGAAAGTTGTCTGTTTTTGACAAAACTCATACTGGAGTTATATTAATTATCTAACTCCTGTTTTACAAATAAGCTATAAAATCAATCAGGTCAACACTCAGGTGAAATTAATGATCAGGTCAAATCTGGAATTTTCAACTCCAGACTTTAATCCTGTTATTGTATATTTTATTAACAGTTTAAGGCAAATCATATGCTGACCGAATTGCAACTCTACACACAGTCATCGGACAAAGCATAGAATGGCAGTCAAACCTGTCTCTACCTCAACTTCATCGACTTGGAAAAGGCCTTCACCAGACAGTGTTGACCAAGAAGTAATTTGGAAAGTACTTAAACACTAAGGCGTACCTCAAGTATTTACCAACCTCATTCAACAGCAATATGACAGTGGAATGCATCAGGTGGTCCACAATGGAAAACTCATTGAAGCGTTTGAAGTGAACACAGGAGTAAGAGAAAGCTGCCTGCCTATTATTACCCACGATGATATTCTCAATTGTGGTGGACTGGACTATGCGTAAAACTGTGAGTGGAGAGCGAGGAGACAGGAATACGCTGGACCACCGATAAGGAGACTCTAGAACATTTGGATTTCGCGTGTGGATGATTTGTGCTTAATGTCACACATACTCGAATACTTGCGGGCGAAAACTGGCAAAAAACTGGCAAAAGAGGCTGGCTGCCTGGCAGCGAAGACAGGACTCCAGCTGAACACTGAGAAGACGGAGTTGATGAAGATAACCTAACGAACCGTGCTAACAACCAGCACCAATCACCATCAACGGGGGAGATTTGAAAGAGGTTCTCTCCTTCACTTATCCGACTAGGAATCATCGTTTCAACCCCGGGTATCCGGAACGGATGATATCAAAATCAGCCAGAATCGAAAAGGCAAGATACTCACACCTTCATCAATATGAAATTGGTTTGTACATCTTCTGCACTTCACCTCAGCATTAACAACAAGATTCGGATTTTCAACACAAATGTGAGGCCAGTCAGTCAGTTCTTCTATATGGGTCAGAAACTTGGCCAGTGTGTCACGAAAAAGGTTTTGAACAGGTTGCAAACTTCCATCAACAGCTGCTGCCTTCGCTGGCTCCATACTGAAGAGCAAATGGCCAGAAAGAATAAGCCACAAGAACCTATGGGAACAAACCAACCAAGAGCCGATTGCTCAATAAATATTTAGGAGCAAATGGAGATAGATGAGGCATACATTGGGGAGACTGTCGAATGACGTCGCGCGCCAGGCCGTCGAGTGGAATACAAATAGGAAGCGATGACTGAATTGTCAGTGCGAGGGTGACATGGAAGAGATCGTGAGAAGAGGAGATGAGGGATTATTGCCAATCAAGAACCCAGGTGAAGAAAATAGAACAAAGTTGAGATGTGTTGTCGAAGCCCTATGTTCCGTTTGGAATTCAAGGGAATGATAATACATCATATAATTAACGGTTTCCTTGCATTATCACTGACAAACGTTTCTCTCAGATTTTCTGCATGAAAACTATGAGTTTGGCTAGAGATGATGGTACTGCTCAGCTACAATAACCAGTTTACAATGTGAAGATAATCAACAATTCACAATGAAGAACATTACGAAGCTTGGTAACGTGCTACTGACTGATATAAATAAGTAGTCGGAAGTCACTGTAGTACTGCTTGCTAGACAGATGATATAATTAACCTTAAATGCTGTATTAGCACCAAATTTATGCTCACTGTCAACAAGGTGGGCTAAATCAGAGCTATGAATACATCTCGTTTGTCACTTGCTTAATCACAAGGCAGGATTATGTACGGAAATACGGTGATGAACCTGTCTAATTGTACGCTCAATGTAGCTGGCAATATAGCTTTGGAGGACGAGGCGAAATTTGGTAGTTCGTTGTTATTCCTCTCATGTATATTCGGAGTGGTATTGAAGGGACAACGTGATTTTGTTGCACTGAATACTTATTTAACTGCATTCTTCAGACGCTGTTACGTTACTATTTCTCAGATGAACAATGGCTTTGTTTGGAGCTGTTTCCATACTGACTCTCCTTGATGCTAAATTCCTATTTTCCTCAATGAACTTATCTGGATCACGGTTTTTACTGAGTAATTCTCTGACAATCTTATGCTCCTCATTGAGAAAGAGAGACAGTCGTTTGAGCAGATTATCCTAGCTGTGTGAACCAAACACTTTATTAAGTCGCTTTTACATTTCATGGGTGCAGAACTGAAGAGATGTGTGTATTGACCTGTCGTTGTATGTTTCCTCTACACACTCCTTGTTAGTTAACCATCCATTTTTCTGGTCAGGAAGACGTCTAGGAATGAGATGCTGTCAGTCTCTCTGGTGAAGTTTATTTCTGAATGCACAGCACTGAACTTGTCGAGGATGTTCGTTGCTTCATTCTTTTTTGTTTGTTTGTTTGATAATCGGAAACACCAGAATGTCAGAATTTATTTTCTTTGTATTGTATTGTATTGAAAATACTACATATATATTAGAGTAGATTCAGAGATGAAGACCTTATTGAATAGTGAACGTTTCTTCATGCTATGCCTTTGGCTTCATACAACTACACCAATGGTTATTTACTCAGTGGACTGTCTATTCTCTTTCTAACTGCTAGAGTTTTTTAATAATGAGGTGCAAGTGGTCGTAAATTGGTCGCGACCAGCTGTGCATTGTACACATCATTGTAACCTAAAAGCTATGCGAATTTAAGGCTAATCAACTTCTCTGAATCACTGATCCTCATGTAGTTCTCTTTTTCTGTCAACAAAGCAAATATTTTACTCTTTGTTTCATAAAATCTCTAGTCGATCAGCAACTTTCTCTATTGACACTGAGTGTCTTGCTTACAAGATGCATTTCCAACCATTAGGGATGCGGATTTCTCGTTAGATATTCGAATCTCTATTATTATTTATCATCACAGTTGATGATTTCACCGATAAGCCCCTCAGCTGATGACTAATGTCGTATGTTTGGCATGCGATTCGCCCCTGTAAGATGATGCTGCAGGATTGGACTTCACCGACCCCTAGATTAGAAATAGGAACTGAATTGGTAGAGCACGTTGACCACTTCACTTACTTGGGAAATACCATCAGCCCCAACGGGTTGATCTCCGACGAAATCTCAGTACAAATACAGAGGGCTAGTTTCGAATATGCCAATTTACGCCGTCTCTGGCGTAGACGCGATATCCGACTATCGACCAAAGGGCGTGTGTACTGCTCAACAGTCCGCTCCGTCCTCCTTTATGGCTGTGAGACCTGGCCACTGAGAGCACAAGACATGAAAAGATTAGCTAGCTGTCTTTGATCATAGGTGTCTGAGTTCTATCTCCCGTGTGAAGTGGTATAATAAGGCGAGCAATATTGGGGTTAGACCTCGGTCGAGTGCTAGGTAAGGCGGGGAAATCAATCGACGAGACTGTGAAATTACATCGACTGAGATGGTTATGACATGTATTACGTATGCCTAGTCATCGCCTTCCTCGACTACGGGCAATGTTAGCTGATATAGGGCCAGGCTGGAAAAGAGCTAGTGGCGGTCAAACCAAAACATGGCACCAGTCAATGAAATCCACAACAGTTAGTCTAAGCCACGTAGGAAGGTGTAGACTTCCTGACTGGTTGGGGTCCTCGGGACGGTAAAAACCAATGGATGGAAACAATTGGTGATATGGCTCAAAATCGTTCTCATTGGCGCAGATGCATCCACTCCTTGTGACTTGTGATTTCCAATGAAACTATATTGTTCTTCGTTATTACTATTCCTTTGTCTCACACCTCTGTTTACTGTCTCTAATATGCATTTCTGCTACTTTCTTCTCTTCTTTTGTGTGCTACATGGAGTGTGGCGACTTGAACTTCCGCACATATGTGCAAAGTTCTATGTCGAAAACCGACCGACCGAATACTATCGTCATGCACTGATAGCCCGTATAGGGGAAGATATGCTTCCGTTAAATTTCCAGCTGACGACGACTGGTTACATTTCTGTGAATGGTTTATCGTAAAGTTAAAGTGCATTTGAAAGTTCGTTAAAAATCAATCAGTCCACACGTATTGTCTCTCTCGATGAGGAACGCAGTTAAAAGAGAGAAAAAAAGGAGTACAGAATGACTTCTCTTTTTTTAAACTTTGCCTTGAATACACTTCTACTAGGAAGTGATTTCCACTTGACTTAACACTTATAATTTTAGTTAATATTGATCCAGAAAATTATTTTAGGCAGTCAAGAGTCATTAAGAAGGGCGTAGCCTAGTTTTCGTTATTCCATACTTATATGTTGTTGTTAACCTGTCTGTATAAACAGTACAGTATAGTACAGTACAGTACACAAAGGGCGTTTGCCACACCTGTTCAATGGGCGATGTATTGTCGTTAGTGCTTTTTTTGTTTTGTAAACGTTTTGTTCACAATGTTGTAGACCTAAAGCAAAATGGGACTAGAAATTCACGTATGCAATCAATCAGGTGACTACTGCATGCATAACCACTTCCTCAAATCATCATGACTCATAAACGTCATCATCTTACATCCCTTGTAGAGAGAGTTATGAGAAGAAATAACATAATAATCCTATCGAAACAGGTTAAGCATTGATTGTCTTTTTTGGAGGGAAAACAAAAACAAATTCGAGGCAATTGTAGGTGGTAATGCATATATATGTATATTTAAGGACAGAGGGGAAAAGAGAATAAAGATCATGGGGAAAGTCACCATGCCTACATACATACAAACATATATGCATATGCATTTCTTATGAATAATACAAGTGCATGATCAATATGTTGGCAACAATTTGGCATAAAAAAATGAATCACACAAGTATTTCAAAAATTCCACCACACTGAGAAGCGCTTCACAAGCCCCCGGTCGTTAAATGTACTTGCCATAATACAAATGCATATATTTATACAAAAACAAATAAACATTACTAACTAGTAGGGGGAGTTGAAATACCAAAGGAAGTTCAATTGTGAAGGGAGTGGAAAATTGTTGACTCAGTATTTTGTTGTTTTGTCGTTTGTTTGTTGTTTTTTTAAAAATTTATTTTTGGAAGGAAAATTTACTGACACACATACATACACTACAAATAAAGCAGAGAAAAAGGACAAAATGTGTTTTTTGGCAATAGGTAGATATATAAACATATGTGGCACACCTCTAAGTGCAAAAAAAAGAACGGGGTAAAATAGCAATAACTAGCTGGGAATGTATGATTACTGAATCAGTCTGGGATAAGTTAAAAACTGTAGCTAAAATCTTGAATCATTCAATAAGATTTTAAGTGATCAATCAAGGTGATGATATGGGTAGATGCATCAAAATGGTACAATACATGTGCTCAAATAATTTAATATCACAATTAATTAACTAGTACAAACTCTCTCTCTCTCTCTTCATAAGTCAAATAAGCAGTCTAGGCATCTTGGTGGGAAGTGCACAAAGTAAATGATCAATTACAAAAAGGACACAATCTCAAATTTACGATGTAGTATATGTATAGCAATAGCAAAGGTTTCTCTCACTTCTCTTGGTGTAAGAAGCTTGTTTGTGTGTGTATGTGTATATGTGTATCTCGATTAGTGATTAGTGAGCACTAATGATATCTAAGTATGGCTAAAAAAACACAAGACATTTATTGATTTCTTCATATCACAGCTGTACAATATTCCAGTGTAACTAGAACAACAACAATAACAGTAACAACAACAACCAAAACGAGGAAGTGAAAATCAATTTAGCAGTCTCTGAGACAAAAATTATTTCCCCAAAAAGACAATCAAATTTGTGTACACCATTATATGTCAAAAAAAAATAGAATTTAAGCAAGTTAACCCGAGAATTCAGCAGGCGGTGGAAGTAGCAGTTCTGAATTCGTTGGCGAGACTCCTCTGCCTGTTCCCCTGGCTTCATTTGTTACAACAGTTACTACTGTTGGCGTTAACGTGGATGTCGATTCATTGTCCGATACAGAAATCATATTCTTCTTTCGTGTCTCTGGATTCAACGATATCGGTCGTCTGATAAGGTGGGTCGGCCTGCCTGTAATTATTGGAGAGGATTGTTGATCGGATACTGGAAATGATCGGTGGCTGATTGCCTGTCTAGAGGATATTTTAGACATTGTATTCGACGGATAATCATTGCTAAGGTTTCTGTGCAGTCTGCCGTCAGTTATACGTAGATCATCAGTTATTGGCTTAGATGACTGAGTAGAATTCGAAGGGGAATAAGACGAACCTTGAGAGTCATTTGAGCCGACACGATGAAATCTTGGATGACGTGGAAAGTATAGTGAATTGGTTAGAGGAATACCAGATTTATCCAAATCAACCTATTAAATTTTTTAAAAAAGAAAATATTTACGGTGATTAAAAGATTGACATATTTTTCCTTATTACAAACCCTTACAAATCAAACTATAGAAAATTAATCTGATACTCGCTAGTGACTTGCTACAGGATGGAGTTTCCTGGAGTTAAAGTGAGAAGTCGTGACTAGTGAGGTCCATCCAGATGTCAATTGTGAAGATGGATGTCCCACCGACAACATTGGTTGGTTCCAGTCGCGCTAAATCACGAATTGGTAGAAGTTAGAATTCATGACCTGGCCACTGAATCAGGTCTCAGTGGCTGGATGGTATACGAGCTAGCTTGGCTTGTAACCAGAAGGTCCTGGGTTCGAATCCCAGTGGGTGCGTACTGCCGATGATTCCCAAACTAGGATGAAACAGCAGCTGTCCAGTACTCCAGTACTGGTTTTCAATGGTTCTCTAACTGATATCAGTCCGTGATCAACTCGTAAAATACTACTACTATAGCCGTAATTCAAACTGTGACTTTCTCACACAACCAGTTTGTGTTATAATTAACAAATAAATCCACTTTCAACTATTGGTTTTGTAGGGAATTTTGTTTGATTGGTTGAAGGATTTCATCATGAGCTGACATCGATTAGAGAACCATAAGAAAACCTATAGGAAGTACTGGACAGCTGTTTCCATTGTCCTAGTTTGGGACTGACTCTTCAGCATAACGCACCCACCGGGGCTCGCACCCAGGACCATCTGGTTATAAGGCGAGGTAATTCATGACATAGCGCGACCACTTCGTAATTTCTCCCTCGATGAATTACTGCCTCACCTTTAACCACGAGGAAACAGCTCTCTAGTACTCCCTGCAGGTTTTCCGATGGTGTCAGGTCATGGTGAAATCCTCCAATCAGTCACACCAGATCACTACAAAACCAATACTTGAAAATTGACCTGGTGCTCACTAGTGACTCGCCCTATTCAGGCAGTGATCTGGGATTCTAGTGGAAAGCCATGACCAGGAAGGTACAGCAGGTCGGAGGTTAGGACAATTACTCTTCGAAGATATTGTCAACTGGTCGCGCTATGTCATAACATGACAAAAGTTAGGATTCATGAGCTGGTCATTGGATCGGATCCCAGTGGTTTGATAGTCTACGAGCTAGCTCGCCTTGTAAAGAAAAGGTCCTAGGTCCCAACCCTGAAGAGTCCCGAACTAGGACAAAATAGCTGTCAAGTACTCCATACAAGTTTTCCTATGGTTCTCTAATCGATGTCAGCTCATGGTGAAATCCTCCAACCAATTAAGTCCATTGTCTTTAAACACTGAAAAGATGTGCCACCATCTTTTTTTTATTGATTTAAAGTTGAACTAATTGTGACGATAACAGTAAACTCTTCAGGAGAAAAAAAGGCACACAGACTAGTACACCGCATATTTTGTGTTTGATTTTTTGGAGGGTTTAGTGTCTGCTCAGTTTTTATAACAGTTTGGCGAGAATATGTGGACTTTCACAAACAGAGACAGTGGTAATTTACTGTATAGTTAGTTATTAAAGGTTTATCATTAATAACCGGACCACCTATGTCCTCAATACAAACTAACATCGTGAGGATGTCTACGATCGTTTAACCTCTAGGTTATTGTTAGCTTCATTACTGATTACAAGTTTAAGATGGGGATAAATATATTTTTATCTATGAATACAACCTGAAATTGCCAAAAAAAATATAAAACAAGTTCTTGAAAGTTGTACTACCACTTACATTTGATATACCCGTGGTGGTTTGAGATCTTGGTAAACCACGAAATCGTACTCTGTGAGATTGTATTTCAAGATTCTGTTTACTATTTGGCATAGAGGACTGTTGTAGTATGCCTGGATTTATAGGGAGTTTCGTTGTGTTCATTGTCGGTCCTTGTCGACTACTGGAAGAACTGCGGGCAGATACATTTGTACTCGTGTTCGGTGACTGGCACCAAATACCTTCATCTAAAGAAAGTTAAACAATAAACAAAACTATTATAGTTGTTTTTTTTCAAATTTATGCTAAATAACCCCCAACAGGATTATGTAAGTTTGTTAGAGTTGTCAATTTGACAGTTGGTGTCAGCGGCCCAATGGCTGAGTGATTACCAGCCACATGGAAGGTCCGGATACGATACCTGTCCGACTCATACCTTGACTTCGCCTAGTTCACTAGCCCGCAGTTATACTCCAAAAAAGGAAAAGGATGGGCGTAATCGTAGCAGTCCAACCTGTAAAAGCAACACTACCGCTACTAAGACTTCAAAAGGCATGAAGCCCTTAAGCAATGACAGAAATTAGACTCTGGAGCAGTATTGTGTATGCTAAATGAAAGCAGTTGAGGCTGACTTGAAACCGGTGTGGATGTCATTCAAAGAGTCGATGTTGACATCTGCTAACTAAGACACACTTCTTAACGGTCCATAGCTATCAATACTCCGGTACTTACAATAAATGACCTCAATAAACACCTGAGATGATATGGTCCATTTATTCTACTCTACTTTAAGCACTGGTTAGAAAGAACAATGGTAATATATATTCAATTGTCAGAAGACAGTAGGCCTGCCAGTGATAGTTGTACAAAATCAGCTAGCTGGTAATATATTCTAGGTACGCATTTCATAGCAACACAGAACCACAGAGGCATTGAAACGATCAAGGAGATGACAGTGGTGGTTTCGAAACGACAGTAACAATTATTTCTTCGTTATATGTAATACCGCTGATATGTATGACTGCACCTTTGATTTCTTTGTAATTCGATATTTGGAATATTAAAATTTAAGAATTAAAACAGTGAAAAAATTATTTCTCTCAATTAAGATCTCTATCAATATTCTAATATACATATATATAATTGTTCCCTTGAGTTCCTAGTGGAACATAGGGCTTCAACTACACGTCTCCACTTGCTTCTATCTTCTGCTGTACTAATAAACCTGCATACATGTTAATGCATACTGTTTCAATTCCTCTTCGCACGATCTCCTCCATGTCACCCACACTTGGACGTCCCACTCGCCGCTTCCATTTCGGCTTCCACTCGAGTGATGGCCTGACGCGCGATGTCACCCAGCCGCCTCCTCAGCGAGTGTCCAATCGATCTCCACTTTCTCCTGCATATTTGTTGAGCGATTGGTTCTTGTTTTGTCTGTTCCCATAGTTTCTTGTTGGTTCTTGTTCTTTCCGGCCATCTGATCTTCAGTATAGAGCGAAGACAGCTGTTGTTGATAAAAATATGCAACAGGCTGTTGGAAGAGGAAGTCTTGGACCTAGGTCTCGTGCTTGTTGGCACTCAAGGCGTATCTGCAACCTAGAAGTAACTCATGTCCCTCCTAAGATTCGAACCCATACAACCAAGTGTCACGGTCAGAGACGTTACCACTGAGCAGCTATTCAGACTTACAATTGACCTCCTGAAGGATTGCATTGGATAATTTGATTGAACACTGTTGTCAGGCGTCTAGAGTTCCTTCAAGATTGCAGATACGTCTTACTGACTAGTGTCCAGGGCCTCCTGGCCATTACCTCCAACCGTACACCGTGATGTTGCGCCACCTAGATTGGTGGCCATATTGCAAACTTGACTGACTCACAGAATTCACTCTTCACCAAATAAAATACCAGACACACGATACTGGTTACTTATTACCTGGTTAGTGTTCAGTCAAAGTATTTATCCTCCTTTGATTTGAAGAGACATTACCACTACTGCTGCCATCAAGATATATTTAAGAGTTAAGTAAAATGTGACTACAAGTGATGAAAGGTCGGTTAACGCTGAACAACTACATACATACGGAACTTTGATTCTCCTCTCTTCGAATAAGAAATCATACTGAATACTATGCATATTATAATTTTTGGAAATAATAAAGTGGGCTTATTAGCACCCTTGCTAGGCTGTCCTGCTTATAACCCTAAAATCGTATAGTAAACACAGCATAAGCTATATAGACGATATGAGCGTGAGTTAAACGGTTCTCATGGCTAGCTTATATGACTGTGTATGGTTTTCTGTAGTCTTGGCAGACGTATAGAAGCTATTTACATGCTAAATTGGTTGGGAGAGGGTTAACGATTTCATTGAATTTGGTGGCTGCTGGCTTCGTTTATAGGGGCCTATTGTCACTATAGCGTTGCTATGCGTGCTACTTTTGCATATAATAATACGTTTGGCTAGTCTTGTATACGAGATGAGTTCTATCGGGCTTGTCAATGCAGTGCATAATTGATTGACGCGATTAATGATCGGCGTAACAGTGCTTACCTATCATTAGTTTACTAACGGTGCGAATGGTCCACCGAGACAGAGGGCTCTCGAGTGGTTGCGCCACAGGATGATCCTACATGCCGGCAGGGAAAACCAGTACCCAGTCAATGGGTTTATCACTGTGTGAATAAACTGGTTGATCCTGCCAGTAGTCATATGCTTGTCTCAGACTGGTTTTAGCATAGAACTTTGCACAGATGTGTGCACCAGTTCGAGTTGCCACACTCCCTTCATGAAGCACACAAATCAAGAGAAGAGATTAAAGAGAGATTCAAAACAGAGAGAGATAATAAACAGAAGTGTGATCGAGGGAAAAAGAATAGTAATATGTGAGAAAAATAGAGTTGTATTAGGTATAATAAATCACCAGGAGTAAATGCATCTACGCCACCACTGAGAGCGATTTGCAGCCATATAACCGATTGTTTACATATATGAAACCTAGGCCATTAGTGCACTGTGATTATTGCACAGTGTATGCATATATCAAGCACTTCAAAGATACAACGTAATAGATTGTGAAAAAAATATATATAGGTGCTTCTGAGATTAACTGCAGTAGTAACCGCGTAATTTGATGCTTTCAGTGCTTACCATTGAAATCAATAAGTTCTTATATAAAAAAATTCACTTTTCTGAAAATCTCCCTTTCTCTCTTCCTTATACAACGAAATTACTTTATTCATCCAGTGAATTTTGACTAACACTGGTGCGTTGCTATGACCACCAGCAGGCGAAATGACAAAAGACTTCTGACCGGAAATAATTCTAGAACTTTCTCACACATGTAATATATAAATACACGAATGTACAGCCTAGCTGACGACATCGTCGTAAAGAAATTTTTTTCGCTGCAACCGTCTTTTTAATAATTCCTATGATTCAATGTGTATATCCTGAGATATGCAAGTGCAAAGTTTCAAACGTTAAAGGTTTGAAGAGATCTGTAGTCATGATAGAGACGTTTTCGGCTAACGAAAACTGCATATATCACACTGCAATGCATACGAGATAATTTCTGTAGAACACCTACACTGTCTTCGTGGTAAATGTGACGGATAAGTGCCGACTGTTTCGTAAGTGATGCGTCTATAGAGGAGTAGACTCAAAGACTGTTTCTGTAATCGATGTTTTTGTTTAGAAATGCTTTCAAGTTCTTTATTGTCTACAAAAAAGTATTAAAATAGCATCTTCGTACTGTTAATACTTGCTCTGGGATTGTCACTGGAGTAAGTTTCAGCTCATCAGCTTTGACTATAGTCAGCAGTGTAAACAAATGTTTTCGTGGCATACAGAAAAAAAAAGCCAAAACCTTACAAATTACCCATAAGTAGCCGAGTATTTTGACACAATTTTAAATTTTAATTTCAATTTCATAGCTAAAAAGTTATGAATGCACATCAGTGCCAAAAAAACACTTTATTTGAATCTGGAATTCAGGGCAGTCCTAGCAGTAGGTACTTCTTAAGAGGAGAATCTCCAATTCTCTGAAGAAGACTTTTCCTGCTGCAACTCTCCGAGTGATATTCTCTAGCCGCCCACTATTTCGGAGCAACGCAAAGGACAGACTTCCGCATATGACCACTTCAGTGTGCATATATCAGTTCACCTGCTTGTGCGCAGCTAGGTACATAGGTCGTTCTATGCAAATAGTATCGTGTTAGAGAACATCACCCGGCATGGTTGCAAACAGGAGGCACTGGTTCAATCAGAAGTACCATAAATGAACACCTCGTCAACACCTGTCACAGCATCTCAACTGACTCATCATTCAGAGTCATTTACAAAGTAAACAAAAATCTAACAAAGGCAAAGGCAGGAGTTCGCTCCATATGCATCGAAAAGCCGGAGCTGTATGCTAAAAAAAGAAATTAGTCCAGCCTTTACAACTACCGTGGACCTAGTTCGGTATATTCCCTTAGCCTTCACTTTTTTGTTTTGTTCTCTGTGTGTGTATTTTCTCTCTCTTTGTCTTCATTCAATTCATCCTATTTTTTCAGTTATAAAATCAGTTATTTTAAGTTTGTTTCCATGCTCCTCCTGATCACACTTGCAATCCGTTTAGAGTAACTATTTCACAATTATATTCTAATCCTGTGTAACTTTTCGTTTCTATATCTCCTGTAATCAATATTCACACCTCCTAACTTATATTTCAAGTTGAAAATTTTGTTTTCAATTTGTTTCCATCCTGATTTTGTTCACAACTGTAATTCTTTCTATCCCTGCGTAATTTTTGTTTCTAAGCCACTTGTAATTCATATCAAGTTAAAAATAATTGTCACCTTTTATTCGCCTTTAAAATTATCTCTCCAGTTATCAAATACTAATTTTGCATGCGTTGTAAGATTGATGTTAACCAGGCGGCTTTCAGGGTCATTTACCGCATACCAACAAATCTCAATTTTGCCTTAAGAGTTCGACTACTAAACATTGCTGAGGCTGTGGGGATTCACATTAAGAAGCCTAATTTATGCATCCAAAAGAAGCTAATTCAGACATTATCCTTACCTTGGCCATCTAGGTTTGAACGATGCTCAATTTTTGTGAAATTTTCCTAATTTTAGTTGATATTCTATTTGCTACTATATCTTTATTATTACTATAAAAATTTAAGCATCTTTAATGAATTGTAATTCCATTGTGATCTTACTTTACAAATCGATATTATTACTTTAAAAACACTAATATTGTTATTGGCTACTATTCTAGAATATTCTGTTTATAAATATATATATATATATATATAATTGTAGAGCCAGAAGAGGAGTTTGTCGAAAAGAATGTTCTTTGCTCAATTATTTTGTGCTTTATCAATGTAATCTCGTCTCTAAGCCCCGTGTAATCTATATTCATACCTTCAAACGTTTATATCATGTTGAAAATTATTATCTCCTTCGCTACTATGTGGAATTAAATAAATAATAATTGTGTCCATGTAAACTAATGTATATAAATACGATTGTACAGCTTTTGAGAATGAAATTGCCGAAAAGATCGACATCTTTGCTGAACTTCTTGTTCTTTTCCCTTTAATGTCCTGATGAGTATTTTCGACGAATTTAATAATATACATTATAAAAAATAAAATATAAACAATTCACAAATACGTACCTGTCATGCATGAATCTCTATTCAATGAAGATACATTAGTTCTCTCTGAACTTCGTTCCGATGAAATCGGCGAGACTGTTGAATGTCTTACTAACTTTGTACTTCTCACTGTTTGGATAGACTTGACAGGTTGTGCAGGCAGTGTGAATTTATTGATTAAATGGATGGAATTACCATTACTGCCGCCTTTTGAGATTACATAATGCTCACCACCACCACCACCACCTCCACCGACCCCAGCACAATCCTCGTCAGTATTTCCATTGTTTATATTGAGAATAGACGGTGATAAACACTTCGGCGATATCAGTGTTAAGGATACTCTATCACTTGTTGAACTCGATAACAGATCAACTACTTGATTTAGCGATGCTCTTGTCACATCTGTACCATTTATCTATCAAATAGAATTGTGGGAAATTTCAATAAAATTAAGTATATATATAAAATAACAAACGGATTGTTTGCAGAGTGAGTTGGTACTTCATAATAGCTACAAAACAAGAACCAATCGTCCAACAAATATGCAGGAGAAAGTGGTGATGGGTTGGACAGTCGCTGAGGAGGCCGCTGGGTGACATCGCGCGTCAGGCCATCACTCGAGTGGAACCCGAAATGGAAGCGGCGATTAGTGGGACGTCCAAGGGTGACATGGAGGAGATCGTGTGAAGAGGAGTTGAAACAGTATGGACTAACATGGATGCAGGTGAAAAGTACAGCAGAAGACAGAAACAAGTGGAGACGTGCATTTGAAGTCCTATGTTCCACTAGGAACCCAATGGAACAATAATAATATAATAATAGCTACTATTATGATATTACTGATGTAGACAATTCACTTAACCTGGAGTCTATTCAAATTAGGGAACGCTACATTTTAAATCTGGACTGTTATATAAATACCATGAAACAATACTATAATTAAATCGTCAGAGACTTCTAGCCACCAGATATATGACTTGGTTTTCACCGTGGAAATTTGCACAAAAATGCAACAATTCATGTTGCTCCACTAGGGTAAGGAAAAACAAAATTTAGGCAACCGCTTTTGATTGCACACTAATCTGTAACTAGTGTAATGTGTCTTGTCCTATCTTCGGTGCAGACTGAATTCTATCAGTCAAGCTTGCAATGTGGCCACCATGCTAGTTGGCTCGCCATTACGGTGCACTGTCAATTGTTGGTATTAGACGGTTGGAGGCAATCGGCAATTCAGTCTGCACCGAAGATAGGACTAGAAACATTTCACTAGTTACTGACTAGTGCACAGTCAAAAATATCAAATACAGTCCTGTCGCGAGCCTGAATAGCTCAGTGGTAACGTCTCTGATTGCTGCTAGCACTGGGTGACGCGGGTTCGAATCTCAGAAGGGACATCAGTTCCTTCAAGGATGCATATACGTCTTGATGATGAGTGCCAGCTAGCACGAAACCTAGGTCCAAGGCTTCTTGCCGATCGCCTTCAACCATCTAATGCCAACAATTAGGCAACTGCTGTTAAATGTAAATGTACAAAAAAGACAATGATCATATGCAGAACAATAAGAATTTGATGGATCTAGTGGGGTCCATAAAGAGCTGAGTGAATCCACGCCATTGAGAACAAACTCCAGCCCTTGGTTCTTAGCATCACGAAGACACCAGACAAAAAACCTCTACACCTCCATATGTGGCTCAAATTGACAGTCGACGATTTCATGGATTGATGACAGGTTCTGATTCCCCTCCCCTCCCCTCTAACTCTTTTCAAACCTAACCTTATGTCTACTGACATTGCTGGTTACTTAAAGTAGGCAATGGTTTGACATGTGACAAGATAAATCACCACATTAGACTAAGTAATACAACAAATAGGTCTTGTTATAGAATACACACCGGCACGGTGATACATTCAAACAATAGTACATACAACGTGCTACTGATTCGGAAAAAACCTACTGGCATGGAATTTGTCTAATATTTACCTTATTTTATGATTTTGCAAGCCTAAGAAAACTTTTGCTAAACTGTATTGATTTTATAATTCAAGTATTTTATCGGAACATATAATTATCTCTCTGTGTGAATGATAGTCTGGAGAATAGTTCTATCTAGAGATACTTAAGTCTAAAACAGAAAGAAGAGAGACTGAAGTATTTGATGGTTTGTCATTTGATTTTAGTAACATGCATATGTAACTGACTTAACTGATTGAATTGTCGAAGTAATACTTTCACTAATGGTGGATCAGTTTAAGTTGACACATCTTGGAAACGTAAACAACATAAGACTGGGGAAATGAAAACTACACATGTCCGGAGAGGCAAGATGCAGGCGTCCACTGAAAAAAAGGGAATACCACTGCTTCGAAAGCAAACCTCATAAGTGCACATGTGATCGTGTCACATCCCACACTATTTACCAATTTTCGTGTGTGTGGCCACCCATACATATAGGGAGGAGTAATCGCGCTTTGGATGTGAGGGTGGGAGAACATATCCCGAAATGGTTAGAAAGACAAATGAATTGTGGAAAACCAATAGATACAGGTGTCAGACTACCAACTTCGTCGATAGCTAAACACCTAATCGAGATGAATCATAAGCTTGATGTCATCTATAGAAATGGTCGAGGACGCTTATTGAAATGCGCTGAGGCTATAGCTATTCATAAACTTAAGCCCCTGCCCCCTGTCTATTGAAAAACAGTTTATTATTACTCTTAACCTACTACCTTGGTAATCCTCATTTGATTGGATTACCAAACGTTGTGATAATCATCCTTAAATCCTTTTTTTCACTTTGTTCAATTTAATTGCCCTTAATTTTTTCAAATATACCGACTTGACAAGTAAATGTGTGAGGGATCAGATTGTTCTTAATGTTTAGCACAAATACATCCCACATTTTTCAGATAATCTCCGTCTTCTAATAACACTATCCAAATTTATAAAAGAGACTAATTGTTTTGCTTTAAATTGGTTTGTGACTATATGCAACATTCTTTCATAGACAAATCACACTACAACTATAAGTTTCCAGACCGTAGATGTTACAAATTTCCTGGAATAATTCAAGCGCCCAGTCAGACTGAATCCTTATAAATTATTTAAAATAATCCCAGCGTGTTCAAAGATATTCAAAGATGTAGTTCCCAAAATGTCACAAAGTAATTGTACTGATAGCATGAAGTGTTCAGAATGTGAAGCTTGCTACATAGCGAAAGCAGTCGACACGTGAAGGTCAGAGTGAGTGAACGCAGACTGAACACAAAACGTCCACCTAGAAATGAAGTGGAGTTAAAGAGATCAGGTATATCAATGCATGCGATAGACAGCTGACATAAGATTGATTTCGACAGTGTCGAAATTCTAGGAAGAGGCTTTCATTCACATAAAGAAAGGTTGACCTCTGAGGCCTAATCGCTACACAGAAGTTCGTAAATCTTTTTTCTGTACTCAGAAATTATCCTCTTAATCTCTAGGTCCAATAAATTTCAGTCTGAGAAGTTGTCTCTCAGACTACACTTATCACCTTAGTAACACATTGAAGACATAAACTAGTTAGTGGGAATAACAAAATAAGTATTATTCAAAAAAAGTATACTACATTTCGGAGATAATAAAATTAATCTACTGGAAGCATAAAAGCAAAAAGATAAACGTCTCAATAGCCAAGTAATGTTTCAAACACTCTCTCTTAATGTATCAGTGATACCATGGTAACGTTTATACGCCCAATAATGTTGCCTACTGACTCATAAGATAAGCAGTTAGTTAACAAAAGAAAACAGTACAGTTAAGTAATTTACGTAAAGAATTGTTTAGTAATCACTCTCACCCTCCAACAAACCAATAAAAATGAATATGCAATTATAACGTCTATTATGGTAGTTAATGCTCAATCTGTTATCTCACAGCAAAGTTTGAGCATACATAAATTTGCTTTTTAATGTTGGCATTCAAGATACTTTTGTCTTTACTGAGCCATATCATTTGTAGCTGTGAACTTTAAAAGTATATATTTCTTCGCTCAATCCTTCTGCTTTTGAAAATCCTAGTTACTCTGCCACTGAATAAGTCAGTCTTATTCTCCAAGTTTGTCAGTAGTTCCGAGTGGAATATAGGGCTTCGACAACACACCACTGTCTTCTATTCGGTGTTGTCCTCTTCAGATGGCTAGCCACATAACTGTCCATAATCTCTCATCTTCTCCTCCCCATACGATCCTCTCCATGTCACCGTCGCACTCAGATTCCACTGAAGCGATGGCCTATATGGAGCGCCTCCTCAACGTATACATGATGCATCCATCTCCATTTTCTCCTAAATATTTGTTGAACAATCGGCTCGTGGTAAGTTGGTTTGTTTCCAGCCAGGCAGAGTTTCTTGTCGCTAATTCCTTCTGGCCAGCCGACTAGCCAATTGATCGTCAGTATAGAGCCAGAGAAGGAAGCAGCTATTGATAGAGGCCTGTCGGAAATCCTTTTCGTGACACGTCGAGCAAGTTTCTGACCTGTATAGAAGGACTGACTGACTGACTTCACATTATTGTTGAGAATCCGAATCTCGTTCTTTATACTGAGTCATTGCAGACTTGTTTCCGGTTGATGAAGGCGTTTCCGATTCTGCCTGGCTGGATTTAACATCATCCATTCTACTATCTGCGGTTGAAACCATGTTTCTTGGATTAGGGAAGGAGGTAACCTCTTTCAAATCTCTCCCGTTGATGGTGACTGGTGCTGGTTGTTGTTGCCGGTCCCAAGCCCAGGTAAAGAGGGAGTTTTGGGTCTGGAGGCTGGCAACCCTACTACTATTGATCTACTAGTTTGACTGACCTATGTGGTTAACTTAACTACTCACAGTCATTGCAAGGTATTTTGTAAATTATATTATCTTGTTCAATTGGGTCCACCGACAGGGTCCTTTATCCTACAGAGCTTGTCTCTGAGTGAGTTTGTAGGTTTTAATGCCAACCTGATTCCTTGATATGATTATGATAGGTAATAAATTGTGCTCGAAACATGGTCCCATCAGTAAATATTACTCTATAACGCTGTGTGATTTAATCAAAATAAAATTTTATCCATAATGGAGTAAAGTGACATTAATGGTACAATTAAAACAGTAATTTTTACGGCTAAAATTTGATATTGTTAGCAACAAAATCATCTGTCATATTGACATCTTTTCAACTACGCTTCTCTCTAAAGTATGATGATTTGGAAATTTATCTATCTGAGAATTTTTCTTTATTCGATCGACAATAGGCATTTAAGCTAAGCGCATGGAACTGCACTTAAAAGAGAGAAGTCAATCTAGATTTCATGAATAGTTTTAGTCATTTCTAGCAGAAAAATTTATACTCCGTCGTCTGCCAATCTCATTGAATTTGCTAAAATAAGTCGCTGTTCACTAATACGACATGACTAACTCCTTTGATTTCACTTTGAAAGCTTAAGAAAGAATGTAATGATAATTAATAGGTAGCTTAAATTTTATCCCATCTAACAGTATAATATAAAGCAATTAGTCCCTTTGATAAATTTGCATAAGGCATTAGGAAGACAAATTTCGCGAGATGATATCATTTCGTAGTTTCTGTGGACTCTACCTCAAACTGTATCTACAAGTTCACCTGCAGCTGCGGTGACAGCTATATAGGTAGAACCAACAGAATATTCCAATGTCGTCGAAAAGAACATGTTCCAAAATGGCTACTAAATCATATAGAAAATCCCAACGCGATTAATCTGAATAGAAATCCAGCATCATCCATTGCAAAACACTTATTAATGTCAGGTCACAAAATCAATATTAATGACTGTTTCACAATTATTTCACATAACTCTAATTCAAGGTTACTGAAGGTGATGGAAGCACTTTGGATTAATCACATACAGCCTAAACTGTGTGTACAAAAAACAATAGACTTCAATCTTCGCCTACCATGAACTGACTACTTGACCTATCTAAATATGATTGGTCATTAGTATGTACTTTTTTTAAATTTAACTAAGTAATTGTCATGAACTTTATTTTATTATTGTTAACCATGTTAGTTGTAAAGCGGTTGTAAAGAAATTACCAAATGATATCATCTCGCGAAATTTGTCTTCTTAATGCCTTATTCAAATAATATAAAGCATTTAATTGATGGCCGGAAAGAATCACCGACAAGAAACTATGGGAACAAACAAACAAAACAAGAACCAATCGCTCAACAAATATGCAGGAGAAAGTGGAGATGGATTGGACACTCGCTGAGGAGGCCACTGGGTGACATCGCGCGTTAAGCCATCATTCGAGTGGAACCCGAAAGGGAAGCGGCGAGTGGGACGTCCAAGTGTGGGTGACATGGAGGAGATCGTGTGAAGAGGAGTTGAAACAGTATGGACTAACATGGATGCAGGTGAAAAGTACAGCAGAAGACAGAAGCAAGTGGAGACGTGTAGTTGAAGCCCTATGTTCCACTAGGAACCCAAGGGAACAATAATAATAATAATTTAATTGAGTCAATAGAACTGTATGTAACTGTGGATATTCTTCAAAAGTCGAAAGAAATAACCCGCATTCATTTCTCGAACAGTTAAACCCAACAAATGTTGCTCTACACATCGTTATCAGAATATATTCTATGTATTATAAGCATAGATCTTAACTACAATTGCTACGTTATGAGAAAATCCCTGAATTCATTTTCTCTCAGTACAGGCTACCGAAATTCTCTAAGCTCTATGCTCCGAGTGGAACATATGGCTTCAACAACGCATCTCCACTTTGTTCCATTCGGTGCTGTCCTCTTCAAGTGGTTAGCCCCACAATAGCCCATAATCTTTCATCTCCTCCTCCCCACACGATCACTTCTAATACATTTCAAATTGTTCTAATTTTCTAATTACTACAATGAGTCACACACAGTCTATACTCGCTCAAAATTTCACACACCTTTCTATCTACCAATAGGAATTTTTCAAAGGAAATCAAGGAAAAGCATTGTGGAGTAGCGTTGAAGCAAACTTTGGATGGAACACAATTCCTTCAAATGATATATATGTATCGATTGTTGTATTATTTGAAGATCCCACACAAACGGTAAATACCTCGTAATAGAACTCGCTCAGAATTATTATGTATTGTGTATAAACGCATTTTTCCGAATAAAGCTTTTATTATTATTATTTCTACTACTATCGCTTACCTTTAAAACAAAGTCTCCAACTTTCACGCCAGCTTTTTCAGCAGGACTGCCGATTACCACACGTTTCACAGTTTGTAGACTTGGTCTGTTCATAGTCGGAGTAAATTCAGCAATGACTGAGGCATCTAACAACACAAAAAAATATATTAGTTATGTTGCATTTTTGTTTTATTTTATTTATTGGAAGGCAGAGAAAAACAGAAGTGGAGATGCGGAGTTCAATTGTCGCCAATATACATTTAAATAAAGCGTTGTCATAGTAATAAACTGAGTTATATTTCAAGTTGAAAATAAGACAAACTTGGAGTAAGGAAAGGAGGCACAAAAAACAATAGTTTTTTTTTTCACTAAAATAAAAATTCTACATTGTCGCTTTTTTGTTTGTGAACCACTAAAAGAAAAGGTTAGGATGCTAAAAGTAACTCAGGAAGAATTAAGAGTCCTCTTCTTTACTATACTATGAGAAATTTATATAATACGTGTCTGTCTCTTGTGTTTATTTATGTTCAGTTTCCATTGTCATCCTTTTATCTAAGTTAGTTACTTAAGAATGTGCGAAATTCGCCCTGCTTGTGTGTGTGAGTGTGTGTGGTCTCAGAAATGATCTCCACCTTAATTATATTGATCGTACCTCATCAACTAGATACACATCTACCGCTGTGACCTATGCAGAGTTTATTCCCACATCTAGGCTTCTCAGACCATTGCCTGTTACGCTGACATGATCGTGACAGGACATAAGCAGATATGCATGTGTGTGAATAATCACTGTCTGTCATGACATATTCCTCATTAGTGTCAACAGAGATCAAACATTTCGGTCTAACACGATAAACCAACCGGAAATACAATCTTAACTTAAACAAGTGATAACTGATACGCGTTTCACAAGGAGTGGCTGTCATGGACTAATATCCAATATCCAACATTGTTTTTACGAGCTAGTATAAACCAATTTGATTTCTTTGTGTTCGCCTCTTGATTGTGATGTATAGGTTCCTGATCCTCGGTAATCTTCTGCGTAGTTCGTCTCGCCACTCGACTATCGTAGCTTTGGTTGACTCCACCCCTGGTTGGCCACCCCTCCGCACACCTCTTGAAATGTTCCCATATGACCGGGCGTCTTACATAGCCTCTCCTGAGGAAGTCCTACTTACTCACTGCCTTCACGTGGCGGAGGTGTTTTCACCAAAGTGAGAGGGCGAAAGCGGATGCCCGGCGCTCTTCACCGGGTTGACTGTCCATTGGATGACAGTCTAGGGGAGATGGCCAAACCCTGATTCCAAACCTCTAACGACTGGCGTATGAAGCTCACTGGAGCTCACCGGCAGACGTATGGACAAGGGGCTTGTTGGATGTCCTGGATGTCTGGCCCCATTCAAAAAGGCGTATAAACCGAACTCCGGTCACCGGCTGCCAATGGATAGTGGATTCCCTACTCCACTCCTACTGCCTTGTAGGTCACACTTGGTTGTGTAAAGGCTAGAGCTGCACTCTCAAACAAAAGGCCGAGCGATTCTGGGGACATCACTCGTACCAAATTCCCATGAAACTTCATGAACTCTCTTACAATCAGATGGCCGCGCCTGGGCAGCGATGATTCGAGATGTTTATGAAGCCGGCTCATCCTCCCGTAGGAGATAGCCGAAGTAAAGTAAGTAAGTTGACTCCAAAAAGAGTAGTGCAGGGATTAATTATATGTGGTTTGTAGTATGAGGTGTGTTAAGACTGTTACCACTGTGAATGGAGTTGATCCTTTCACCAGTTAGTCCTCCGGTATCGTCGCCAAAAGAAAAGAGATAATAATAATTAGTGAAGTTATTCAGACTAATAGACAGAAAAAGAATAAGAAAACGTAACAACAGTCAGCTGATTAAATTTGAAGAATAATATGAATTATATATATATATATATATATATATATACTGGTAATAATGATAATAATAATAGGTGTAGTTAAATCTGTCAGGAGAGTAAGACGGAAGAGAATGTAAAGAAGTAAAACGACAAGTTTAATTGTCTATCCCTGAATGGTGTATGCGATTTTAAGGGGAAAGGCCATTTGGATGCAGTCCTTGTGTCGCTGCATGGTTGTCTAGGCTTCGCTTAAAGGCATCCACAGACGATGTCATAGTTACATCTGCCGGTAAGGAATTCCAGGGACGGCAAACCCGCAGTGAAAGAAAGTGGGAGCACATCCGGATCCTTGCCCTCTGGTGAGCTATCCTTCTAGGATTTCCACGAGGAAGCCTATACCTACTCAATGGCAGAACACCTTTGTTTGGGGTATTCTGGTTATTTGTTATTTTGTAGGCAGGTAAATAAGTGTGAATAGGCCTAATTTCTTCAGCCTTTCATCATATGGTTTATTTCGGAGACCAACCACTCCTTTTGTTGCCCGTCGTTGGACTCTTTCCAAGAGGTTGGCGTCTCTTCTAAGCAGTGTGGGTGCAATAATATTATGCACTTCAAGGTGTGGTCTGACGTATGTTTTGTACAACCTTAGAAAGAGCTAAGGAGTGAGTGCACCTAACTGTCTATGTGTAAAGTGTATGACCGCATATGCCCTCGCTACATCCCCCGTGTAATTTACGCTTGTGTCCATTTTTCCCGTTAGAACTAGACCTAAGTCACGTTCCGACGTTGAGCAGGACAAGCTTTCATTGCACAGGGTGTAACTTGCATTCTGCAGTCTACAGGCGCGTAACTTCACTACTTTGCACTTTTTCAGGTTGAAAGTCATGCCACTGGCCACCACTCAGTCTTCCAGAAGGTTTAGATCTTCCTGTAGCCTATCTGAGTCCTCCAGGCACTTTATCGCCCTCCATATCTTCACCTCGTCAGTGTATAGAAGAGTCGGGTAGCTTAGATGGCATGGTAGATCATTGATAAAAATCAAAAACATCAGTAGTCCTAGGATAGAACCCTGTGACACTCCTGATGACGAGCTGTGCCAAGATGAATAAGGTTCTGTTGTGTTTTGTATGCTTCAAAATTCATTAAAAAAAGAGGCAAAAATATTTATTACAAACTGCTTTTCTCATCCGTCAGATAGTACAACTGAGGAAAACTGTTTATTTACTCTTTTGTAGCCTAGATTTAACTCAAGATTAGAGTTAACGAGGCTTTCAAAGTCATCTGTCGCACACCCACTAATCTTAACTTCACCTTAAGAGTTCGTCTACTACATACATATCGCTGAGGCTGGCTGTTTGGGTCCACATGAAGAAAATTAACTTATGTATCGAAAAGAAGAACTTGGTTCAGACACTGTCCTTACCTTGACCACCAAGGTTTTAATCATCTTCAATTTGTTGTGGAAATTCCCTTAATTTTATTTCACATTCTATTTGCTATTACACTTTTATACTTATTATGACTTATGCATCTTTCGTGATCTGTGCTGATTCCATTGTGATCTTAATTAACAAATCGATAGTATTTAAAAAGACACCAATAGTGGTAATGACGACTATTCTAGAATATTCTATATATATATATATATATATATATATATATATACAATAGTAGAGACAGAAGAGAAAATTATTGAACAAGACATTATTTGCTCTATTTTTTTTAATCTATTCAGATGTCTGAATGAATATTTTCACTGTATTTACTAATTGTTAATTAGAACAAGCAAATTCTACACATATAAGACAAAAGTAGCCATATATATGCAGTTAGAAGCCGTCTAAACGGAGAAATGTTTGATCTGGAATTTGGGTTTGCCATACATTAATAATTAAGTTTTGTTTTTATTTTTAGCAGACAAAAAATTTCAACCCCCTCAAAGGTTGCCAGTGATCTGTTAAAAGCCGATAAGACACCTGAAAACCAATAGATAAAGTATAAAAAAATATTTGCTAAAATGCACAGTATGTAGCGCAGCACAGTCCTCATACTCAACTTAATCTATTGATCGTATAGGTGATATAGTCGGCTTCCAATCCAGTGCAAAATTACTTCTAGTTACAGATACAGTTACATCTCATAAGTGTTGTATAAAAATTGTATGATACTGATGACAAGAATAAAAACAGTTTGTTCTTTATCGACTAACCGGATAACCTGAAGGTATTCGAAGAACATACTGTATAAACTAACAGTAAACCAAGAGATCTTATGTCTTGTCGTACCCAGAACATTTGATATGCATCTCTGGCTCAAAGGCGGCATACTTAAAAACCCTTGAACTGCAACCAAAAATCAAAACAGAATACTTCCTGAAAGACAGTAACGGGACAGTAAGCTTTTAAGTTGAAGGGTTGTGATTAGCTGTTCAGCCTAGTGTTCTTTTCAATGCGTTTCACACTACATAACTCCAAAATCCTTCTTTAACACATCATATTGTTTGATTGGATGGAGGATTTCATCATGAGCTGACATCAGTTAGAGAACCATCTGAAAACCTGCAGAGAGTACTGGACAGCTGTCTCGTACTAGTTTGGGAGTGTATCGTCATCAGTACACACTCAACGGGGTTCGAACCCAAGACTTTCTGGTTATAAGGCGAGCTCGTAGACCATTGAACCACTGGGATCCGATCCAAAGGCCCGTGACCAGTAGGGTACAGCAGGTTGAAGATGAGGCAGAAGACATTTCGAAATGGTCGCGCCATGTCATGACATGGCAGAAGTTAGAATTCATGGGCTGGCCATTGGATCGGATCGAAGTGGCTCAGTCGTCTATGAGCTCACCTTGTAACTAGAAGGCCGTGTGTTCGAAACCCACAGTGGGGATGCATACCACTGAATTGTCCCAAACTAGGCTGACGAACTCCCTGCAGGTTATCGAGTGGTTCTCTAACTGATGTCAGCTCATGATGAAATCTTCCATCCAATCAAACAAAATCTCTACAAAATCAATACTTGAAAACATCATATTGTGTTCCAAACGCCCTTCCAACTCTAAAATTTCTTCTGTATTATAATTATTTCCTTGGGTACCAAGTGGAACATAGGGCTTCAAATACATATCTCCACTTTGTTCTATTCTCCCCAAACGATCTCCTCCATGTCATCCTAGCACCAACGTCCCACTCGTCCGTCGTTTCCTATTGGGATTCCACTCAAGAGATGACCTGCATTGCGCACAATGTCATTCGACAGTTTCTCCTACATATTTGTTGGACAATCGGCTCGTGGTTAGTTGGTTTGTTTCCAGCTAGCCAGCCTGAGTTTCCTGTTGCTAATTCCTTCTGGCCAGCCAGTCAGTCATTTGATCTTCAGTATGGAGCCGGCGAAGTCAGCTGTTGGAAATCCTTTTCGTGACACGCCTGTATACCCATCTCATATTTATCTATCTTAAAATAAATTTCAGAACACTGTGCTTATCACTCTGGATAGTTTCTATTCAAGTGTCATTAACAACAATGGCATTCATAGTTTCAGTTAAATAATATAGTTGAGTCATTTTATTTATATCTTGAACTAAGAATATATATGTATATATTCACCAGTATCTCAGTCAAAAAAAATTCATTTATACGCTGAATGTAGTTAAAGATGCGGGCGGAAATATTTACTCTTAAATTGTTAATGTTATTTCATCTTCAATTTAATGTTATGTCAGAATTTATTCAGAGCAAACTGTTGTCGAAAAATGCAGTTTATGTACGAAATTTTCCAGTTGACGATGAGTGTTGTTTTTGATTGCACACTAGTCAGTAACTAGTGTAATGTGTCTAGTCCTATCTTCGGCGCAGACTGAATTCTATCAGTCATGTTTGCAATGTGGCCATCATGCTAGGTGGCTCGCCATTACGGTGCACTGTGAATTGTTGGTATTAGATGGTCGGAGGCAATCGGCCTCAGGAAGCCTTGGACCTAGGTTTCGTGCTAGTTGGCACTCATCAGTCAGCAAGGCGTATCTGCAACCTTGAAGGAACTGATGTCCCTTCTGAGATTTGAACCTGCGTCACCCAGTGCTGCAGTCAGAGACTGATAGAATTCAGTCTGCACCGAAGATAGGACTAGACACATTACAGTAGTTACTGACTAGTGTGCAATCAAAAATATCCAATACAGTCCTACAGGAGGTCAGTCGCGAGCCTGAATAGCTCAGTTTTAACGTCTCTGATTGTTGGTAGCACTGAGTGACGCGGGATCGAATCTCAGAAGGGACATGAGTTCCTTCAAGGTTGCAGATACGCCTTGCTGATGAGTGCCAACTAGTGCCAACCTAGGTCCAAGGCTTCCTGTGGCCGATTGCCTCCAACCATCTAATACCAACGATGAGTGTTGTTAGTGATCAGCTGACTTGACAAGGTAATTTGGTATAAATGCCAGCATCTAGAGTGTTGGCGATTTCATTCACTTTGCCTTTACACTATTCCTAACTGAAAAAAATGTGGTTAAAATTAGCCTGAAGAGTCGCGAATTAGGACAAAACAACTGCCCAGTAACTCCTTGGTTGCCAATGATTCTTTAACTGAAGTCAGTTGCTAGGCAAAATTGAAATTAGCCTAAATTATCCTTTATAACAAAACAGTCGACCATTATAAGTTTGGTAGATTATGCTACTGAATAGTTTTAAAATGCCGCATGAATCTGCTCTTTATACGGGTTCGGATTACAGTTTTACTTCTGCTCTTAGATGATCAGATCGATTTCGGTACTGGAAAATAACGAAACGAAAGATTTAAAGCGTCAAAGGTAGTTCATCCAATAGTGTCGATTTACGCTACTTTACAAAACACTTATGGAAAAGGAGGCCTATTAGTCTGAAGATTGTCGTCGTTCCGTCTTTCAGTTGAAGTGATCTATCTTAATAGGATATGTTAATGACCGGAAGTTGAACAGAAATCTTTGCCAGAAGATTACTGGTTTAAAAGGTGCCAGCATCACATGATTCACTGTAACTGAGGATACTGAACTATTCAACTTACTGGAAGGCAGTGATAGAATCCTTAGCATTTATAATATTGTGCAAATTAGACAGACTAACAACTGCTTCATGTGTATGATACCGAATACAATTTCTATCCTGTCAAGATGTATTTTAATTAGCAATTTGTATACATTACTTGATTTTGTGAATGAAACAATCCTTATATATGTCCAAGCCAAGTTTACTTTTAACAGTTTGAAAAAATTTGGGCATTGCATACATGATATTCATTATAATAAAGGTTTTCTTGTATTTCCCAATGAATGAATGAAAAACAAAACGATCTTGTCGTTTTTACTGACGTTTCGCTATTTAATGCTGCTGCGAGTAGCTTTATCAAAGTAGGAATATTCAACCAGAATTGACAAAATCTCAGCTTGTATGTATCAACTTAATCATCCTTCGTCAGCATGGGTTCATTTTTGCGTTGTCAAATTGGCCAATTGGTAAAGATAACAAAACTAGGTGTAGATTGTTGGATTTGATAAGTCTGTAAAATTATAAAAGCAGTGTGTGTTTACATAGTGAACTTGCACATCACATTCGTGTTGATTTTGTCACTTCATTGGGGAGGGAGGTGTTGTTAACCAGGTCAGATTCCGTTTTAGTCCATCATTCCTATTCAGGCAATTCGCATTCCACTTGATATGAAGTGCTTCTGATATTAGACGTTCTTTGTGATTTCTGAAGTTTTTCTGGATTATTTCAATATTGTGAAAATCGATTTTGTGGCCTGATTCTTTGCGTGTAGATGAGCTGTGGCTGATGATTTTTCAAGCTTTTCTAGTTCACTCACTGGATTTCTCGGTGATCGAACAAATGCTCTCGGGTGTTCATTTCTTCAGATTTTGATTTCTCTCTAGCGATGTTTGTCCGATGTATATCGCATCACATTCCAAGCATTTTATTATATAGACACAATTAAATGGAGAATCTTTAAGGATCTGGTCTTTTATATGGACAAGGTTGTTTCGTAGTGTGTCTGATGTTTTGAAGAAAACTCTAATGTCGACCTGATTGAGTACTCTTCTAATATCATCTGACGTCTCTGCCCTAAAGATTCTCTGTCTAATTGTGTCTATAAAATAAAATACTTGGAATGTGATGCGATATACATCGGACAAACATCGCTAGAGAGAAATCAAAATCAGAAGAAATGAACACCGTAGAGCATCTGTTCGACCACCGAGAAATAAATCCAGTTGAACTAGAAAAGCTTGAAAAATCATCAGCTAAAACTGATTTTGACAATATTGATATAATCCATAAAAAGCATTTCAGAAATCAGAAAGAATATCTCATATCATCAGAAGCACTTCATATCAAGTGAAATCCAAATTGTCTGATTAGGAATGATGAATTAAACAGAATCTGTCCTGATTACGACACCTCCCTCCTCTACCCCATGAAGTGACAAAATCAACACGAATGTAATAAGCAATTTCAATATATACACACACGCTGCTTTCGTAATTTTACACTTATCAAATCCAACAGTCATCTACACCTGGTTTTGTTATCTTTACCAATTGAACAACTTGACAACGAAAAATGACCCCAGACTGACGAACGGTGATCAAGTTAGTAAACTTTGTTTTGATATTATAACAGACGTACTATTACCTTTGTTATTTGATTTAGTGATCTTCATTGTTATTTTAACTTTCAATATGTCCTTTTAACTCAACCTAAGTCTATTTTCTCACCCCTTAACTCTTTGTTATAAATATGCTGAGATTTTGTAAATTCTGGTTTATTAATACTTTGATAAAGCTATTAGCATTAAATAACGAAACGCCAGTAAAAACAATATTGTTTTGTTTTTCATTCATTGGGAAATACAAAAACCTTTATTATAATGAAACAATTCTTACTCATCAAGGGACTACAATGTGAAATACTCAGTACCAACGAAAAGACTCTTTCATATAATATAGTTGGCTAATTTTAAATGACATTAGAACAGATGACTTGTATCACTTACTTTTAACTGTACGAATCGATAAACCAAATGAAGAACGTTGTTCATTCTTGTCTGAACCATTAGAAGAATATGTATACCTCTCAAGGATAACTGTACGTACAGCATCAGATGAATTAGCGGCACACTTTAAATCTAAATACTCATGCATAGTAGATGATCTTGGTAAATGTCGAGAATCACGTACATTTATATGCGCCATCTTTCCGTTATGCGATTGTCCTTTAATCTTTTGCGCTAAACAATATTTATCATCACTTGAATCTCTTGCTTGTTGACTGAACGGACGATCGGAATTACGATTGATATTCTTTTGACTATACAAATAAATTAGATTAATTTAACATATAAGAAAGTAGAAAGGAGGATAGACAAGTACATTTTTCCAATATATAATGTTCAAATTATAATAAAAGGAAAATTTCTCCATGTAAATACTAATATTATGTAGTAGTCGGTGGCGCAGAGGTAGAATACTCTCCAGCCACTCAGGTGGTCTAGGGTTCGAACCCCGGCCACCGATGCTCTCCCAAACCTCGCTTTTTTATTCCTTTACGTTCCCAGTGGAACACAGCGCTTCAGGTTAGAGACTTGAAGTTTCTGTAACAGGGGTGATTATTTTTACAGGATGGGATTGCTAGCCTGATGCCCCACCTTCCCTCTTTATCAGCTTTTATTTCTGGCTTAGCCAGGTAAAGAAGTGTGTCGGTGGCCGTGGATCGAACCCCGGACAACCTGCGCAGTCGGCCAAAACTCTACCGCAGCGCCACCGACGCACACCCAAACCTCGCTTAGCTGGTCATTATCCAGGTAAAGAGGGAAGGTTGTGCGTGAGACTAGCAACTCCAGTCAGTAAAACTGAATCCGCTGCTGCCGAAACTTCATAGCTATAGCTTGAAGCCCTATGTTCCACTGAGAACGCATAGGAATAAAATAAAAGTAATAATAATAACAATAAGAAGAAGACGATCAAGGCTGAAACCGTTGCTTCACATGAAACTAAAATCACACCAGTGACGTTCTTCCGGTTATCCAACTGGTATATTCAAAACTGAGATCTGTGAGCTGGTTATTAACCAGATTTGATTTTCACTTCAATATTTAATGGTTGAAACTTGATACTTAATGATTAGAGAGCATTTGAGTTTTCGTCTGCTACGTGTGACACTAACAGCTCTGTACCTCTTTCTTGTACTATATCTAACCGTAGTGAACAGAGTGAAGCTTAACTAAATTATTACTTGAAGAAAGGATGACAATGAACGTTAGGCTACACTAAGTACTTTCAAAATATTAACTTTTGATGTCAGCAATACATACAGTTCATTTTCTTGAAGGGTCCGTTTTTAAAGTTATGAGAACAATCCATAAAGAGATAGAGTTTATCTTACTGCCATTATTATTATTTATTATTGTCTCCTTCACTTCCTAGAGGAACATAGGGTTTCAGCCACACGTCTCCATTGCGTTCAGTTCTCCACTAACGTTTTCACCTGGCTACACGTCTGTCCCCATGCTTTCATCTCCTATTAGCATCACCTCCTCCTCCATGTCAATCTCGCACTGACGATTAACTCGCCGCTTACCTTTCGGGTTCCACTCGAGTAATGGCTTGGCATGTGATGTCACTCACTTGATGGTTTGTTTTCTCAGAGTATGACCAATCCACCTCCATTTCTTCCTGCATATTGGCTGCACAATTGCATCCCTCTGGGTTGGTACGCTCCCAGACATCCTACCTTGTTTCTAATCTTTTTTGGTCATCTGATCTTGCGTAGTAGTATCGAGCGAAGACAGCTGTTGATGAAAGTCTGTACTTTATTATAAGTGCCCTACGTGACGCGGCGTGGTGCCAAGTCTCTGATCCGTAGAGTAGCACTGACTTCACATTGAAGTTGAAAATCCGGATCTTATTTTTCATGCGGAGTGCTGTTGATCTCCACACAGACTTGAGAGTAGTGATAGTTTGCCTTGCTTTCCCGATCCTTGTTTTTATATCCTCAACAGTTCCGTCCTAAACCTAACTCACTTCAAAGACTTAGGGATTGACCTGCTACCAGAGAATATTCTCGTTGACTTAGAATATGCAGATGATATAATGCTTCCAAGTGAAGACGCTGACAAAATGCAGCAGAGTCTTCTGAACACCTTGAGCTGCAGTCTTCGAATTGTTAGCATAAGATTCGCTCCCCCCAAGTGTAAGATGAGGCTACAGGACTGGACTGGACTATACTGACTCCTAGCTCAGAAATAGGGAGTGGAGTAGTAGGGCATGTTGACCACTTCACTTGTTTGGGAATTCACATGAGCCATTGTCAACGGTTCGTTTCGCATATGCCAGTTAACGCCGTCTCTAGCATAGATGTGATATCCGGCTGGCTGTCAACCAAAGGGCATGTGTACTGCTCAGAAGTCCGCTGCATCCACCTTTATGGCTGTGAGAACTGGCCATTGAGAGCGGAAGACATGAAAAGACCAGCTGTCTTTGATCATAGGTGTCTGCATTCTATCTCCCGTGTGTGTTAGGTGGTAGAATACGGTGAACAATATTGAAGTGAGACATCGATCGAGTGCTAGGTAGGTGAGAGGGGAAACCAATCGACGAGGCTGTGACGCTGCATCGACTGAGATGGTTAGGACATGTGTTACGTATGCCTAGTCATCGACTTCCTCAACGGATGGGCAATGTTAGCTGACATAATGTCAGGTTGGTAAAGAGTCAGTGGTGGTCAAACGAAAACATGGCTTCATCAGTCAATGAAATCCACAACAGTTAGTTTAAGCCACGTAGGAAGGTGTAGACTTCCTGACTGGTTGGGGTCTATGAACTAGCTTACCTTGTAACTAGAAGGTTCTAGGTTCGACCTCTGTCAGTGGGTGCATAATGCTGAAGAGTCAGACCTAAACTAGGACAGTGGAAACAGCTATCCAGTGCTCCCTGCAGGTTTTCCTATGGTCTTCTAACCGATGTCAATTCATGATGAAATCCTGTGACCAATCAATCAAATCCCTACAAACCAATACTCGAAAAAGATCCTAATAAAAAGAAACAGCTCTACTGGCGAAGATATTCTTTTGCCAATTTTCAAGTTGAAGCCTTCAACTGATGTTTAGAGTAAGTTAAACCATAGATAAAAATCACGCATATTAAATGCATAAAAGATAGAATGTTCTTGCAGCCATTTCGGTTTGAATTCCAGTTACTGTAGCCGTTAGCTTATAGGTGATTTAAATACTTACTATACACTGAGCTTGATAATTCTTCACTCCCTGGAAAAATATACACCAGAAATCGACTTGGTGGATGTATCCAGAACTTTGAATTCTGCAAGAAACACTAGTGACTTTATCCTGTGTTACAAAAGTGTTACTTTTTATAGTATCCAAGGTGTAAGGCCAAAGGCTTTTAAACGTAACTGCAGTGGAAATGGTTGACGATTAAAGGTGAAAAGAAAAATGTAGGTCGTAGAGGATTCAAACTAATCCCATTAGGCACCTATTATAAGTGTATTTTTTTAATCATAGTGTCTTAATAGATGTTGGTTCAGTGGGGGGGGGGGGCGGGGCGACATTGACGTGCCACGGCCAACGTACTCCATTATCTCGCTTAGTTGGCAGTCAGTCCGATAGCAACCACATCCTGTGAACAAACACCGCTACTACTAATGAAACTGTAAAGCTCAGAGGCTGGCGCCTTATGTTTCACGGGAAATACAAAGGAATAAAATAATAATACACAGGAACAGCCTTAGCTGACAATCAAAGGTTTGTCTGAATTTCTTGTTTCATAGGGAGTCGGAAACGTCATTTGATTCAAATAAGACAAAATAATATATTTGAATAAGGCATTAAGAAGACAAATTTCGTGAACTAGAATCGAACAACAAACTCGGTTTCCTGGATATTACTATGCCTGGGAACGATAACGGAACCATTCAACGATCTATTTTTTGTGAACAGACATGGAGTGGACAATATCATTTTACCAGTTTTGTTCCTATCCAGTATAAATGTTCCCTGGTGAAATGTTTGTTCTAAAGGGCCCGAAAAATATGCACGAGTGACACATTGATGGATGAGTTTCGACATATACATTCAGTTTTATTAGCTAATGGTTATCTGGAGAACTTTATCACTTGTCACAGTAAAGAAAAACCACATCTCGAAAAGACAGCTTCTGTACCAAAAGAAGGCTATCTTTATTAACCTACCATTCAAGGGTGACCAGACTATGCAGTTGACAGCTCAAAGGCTTCGGTTAGCCATCAAACGCACATTCTACACCGCATCTCTTTTTCTCATTTGCCGAACATTTTCGATCCCTGTACCTACGATTAAAGGACGAAATTCTGTCGGCTATACTTCAAACTGTATCTACAAGTTCACCTGCAGTTGCGGTAACACCTATATAAGTAGGACCAACAGAATACTCCAATATCTTCGAAAAGAACATGTTCCAAAATGGCTACTAAATCATATAGAAAATCCCAACGCGATTAATCTGAATAGAAATCCAGCATCATCCATTGCAAAACGCTTATTAATGTCAGGTCACAAAATCAATATTGATGACTGTTTCACAATTATTTCACATAACTCTAATTCAAGGTTGGTTATTGAAGGTGATGGAAGCACTTTGGATTAATCACAGACAGCCTGAACTGTGTGCACAAAAAACAATAGACTTCAATCTTCGCCCACCATGGACTACATGACCTTTTAAAAATGATTGGTCATTAGTATGTACTTTTGTTTTTTTTATTTAACTGAGTAATTGTCATGATCTTTATTTTATTATTGTTAACCATGTTAGTTGTAAAGTGGTTGTAAAGAAACTACGAAATGATATCATCTCGCGAAATTTGTCTTCGTAATGCCTTATTCAAATTTATCAAACGGACTAATTGTTTTAAAATAATATATAACACAAATTAGGGGAGGGGGATTATAATTACCTGAAATTTTCGTATGAAGATAAAACATCCTCCTGGTATTTACTCTTAGCAGCGTCTTGAGTGTTAGTCTCATTACTGTCATTCTTATCTATCGAATAATCTGTTCGTCGTCTATTCAAAGAGCCGAAATTGCTTGGTCGACATGAAGAATTACTGATACCGCTATCTGTTTGACTACCTTCACGTTGAAATCCTTTAGCTGCAGATGTAATAAAGTCATACAACATGTCTGTTTGCTGTCCCCTGGATATTGTTCGTTCTCTTACCGACTTATTGCTTATACTACTTGAAAATGCAGGACATTGTTGACGTTGTTGTTGTTGGTGGTGTTGTTGTTGTTGGTCTTGTTGTTGATGATGACTTGGACTACGACTGTCCGCTTTAGATTTGGTTGCAGATGTTTCTAAAATAAGTGGAAATTCGAGAAGAAGCATGGAGTTAATATTTATCTGCAGATGCTGTATCGTCATATCAACTTTGACAGATAGATGACCACTGAAAGACCATTACACTCTGCTAAGAACACAATCTGCACCACAGATCTCTTTGTAAAATTATATCGACACACAGTAATTTTATTGGTGCAACGTTTGTTTAAATGAAATCTGGTGTAAATCAAATTTACAACTTAAAAATTAGTTTGAAATTTGCAGTGTACGATGTTCAATTTATGGAATTTTACTGCAGTTTCCTTTGGGTGGGTGGTTTGAACTGATTCGGCCCTATGAGCTGAGTCAATCCGGATATACCAAATGATGAGCTTGGCCCCAAACGAGCGAAATGGCCACCTGGTGTCTAGATCATATCGATCTGGCTAGCCAGCAAGCACCAACCAATCAGTAGTACATAATTTTAAGCGTTCATGTTATAGTCAAGTATTACGGCGTACCCCAAATATTCATCAACCTTATTCAACAGCTGTACTACAACGGCACATGTCAAGTGATCCACAACGGAAAACTCAGCGTGGCTTTTGGAGTAAACACAGGAGTCAGACAAGAGTGCTTATTATCACCAATGATATTCCTAATTGTGGTGGACTGGATTATACGTCAGACAGTAGGAAACGAGAAGACAGGGATATCCTGGACCGACGTGAAGAACCTAGAAGACATGGATTTCGCGGATGATTTATGTCTGATGTCACACAAAATCGAAGACTTACAAGCGAAAACCGACAAACTGATCGAAGAAGCAGCCAGTGAAGACAGGACTCCAGGTGAACATAGACAAGGTGGAGGTTATGAAAATAACCAACCAACCAACAACAACAGCAACAACATCCAGCACCAATCACCATCAACGGGAGGGATTTCAAAGAGGTTACTTCTTTCACTGATCTAGGTAGGGAGCATTGTCTCAACTACAGGAATTCGGAACGGACGAGGATGTCAAATCGAGAATCGGGAAGGCGAGAAACACATTCATCAACCTGAAACCAATCTGGAAATCTTCGTCACTTCTCAACATCAACAACAAAATTCGGATTTTCAATACAAACGTCAAGTCAGTCAGTTCTTCTATACGGATCAGAAACTTGGCCAGTGGGTCACAAAGAATATTTCCAACAGCCTGTTGCAAACCTTTATCAACAACAACTGTCTTCGCTGTATACTGAAGATCAGATGGCCGGCCGGAAAGAATCACCAACAAGAAACTATGGGAACAAACAAACAAAACAAGAAGCAATCGACCAACAAATATGCAGGAGAAAGTGGAGATGGATTGGACACTCGCTGAGGAGGCCACTGGGTGACATCGTGCGTCAGGCCATCACTCGAGTGGAACGCGAAAGGGAAGCGGCGAGTGGGACGTCCAAGTGTGGGTGATATGGAGGAGATCGTGTGAAGAGGAGTTGAAACAGTATGGACTAATATGGATGCAGGTGAAAAGTACAGCAGAAGGCAGAAGCAAGTGGAGGCGTGCAGTTGAAGCCCTATGTTCCACTAGGAACCCAAGGGAACAATAGTAATAATAATATGTTGTATTTAGTGTACAAATTACAGTCAATAGTTTTCTAAAAACTATTTAATCAGCAGTCCGTTTGATCGTAGTGATTAGTGATCATTCGGAAAATTAGTTTAAATGTAAATACACATCCAGCCGACAAAAAAACCTTAAAGGGACAATATTGTGCGTCCAGAATCCCATTGTTTACAATCAAAACAACATCTGAGGGGCTTAAGCTGTGCTTCATTTCTAACTATAATTGAACAAAGTAACGCTTAATTTATGCCGAAAGGAAATTTGCATAGCACTCTGAAAATTGTGTACACAAATTCGCGAATCAAATCTTCACATAGGCACAAAATGGAGTGTATTATGCATAAATTTAGGATAGTTAGAAGGTTGATGTGCTTCTCCTGGCGGCTATCTTTATTTAATATGTTCGAAGGAAAACCATCCATGCGGCTGATTTTCGCCCACCCTTTAATTCTGTTGTGTGCATACATACATCTGAGGAAGTTTTCACACTTACACAAAAAATATAAGAGTCCCACAATAAATAAATTACACACTAATGTGAATGAAAGGTGCACAGAATGAATAAATTATGGGAGAAAAACTTTGAATAACATAGTGTAGAATGTGTTTTGATTTCACTAGGTACAAAAAGATGAATCCTTATGCGGAATATAAAATCTAATGAGCAAAACATTTAGGATGTCAGGTGTGTGTTGAAGGCACTAGTGATAAATGTATCAGTGTGTTGTATTTGCATGAATTAGCATGGCCAATTAGTCACTGGTGGGTAACTTATGTCATGTTGTCTATTTTTGATTTTTTTTCCTTCACGTTCCCCAGTAGAACATAGAGCTTCAAGCTAGTGGCTTGAAGTTTCTGTAGCGGTGGTGTTTATTTTTACAGGATGGGGTTGCTAGCCTCATGCCCAACCTTCCCTCTTTACCAGCTTTATTACTGGTTTAGTGAGGTAAAGGAGTGCATCAGTGGCCGGGGATTGAACCCCGGAGCATGTGCATGGTCGGTGAGCGTCCTAACCGCTATGCCACTGACGCACGTTTCATGTTGTCTAATCTTAACTAATGATTGAATTCATCAACTGGTGTTATCACGAACCCTCCTTGAAGACTTACTGAAGTGATACAATACAGAAAAAGGCTAGTTGTCTTGAGGCAAATGTTTTTGTGATTGATTGTCACTAAAGATTGAAGTCTGAAGTTACGAAAGTCATTTCGCAGATTCGAATCTCTAAACAGTTTTGTGGCCATTATAACTCGATGATATCGTTTGTGATTGCAGCGTCAAATTGTAATTCTTTCACTTTCTGAATAGAACTTTAGACATATATATTCCATAGAGGAGAATCAGCAGAGACTGATTCTTAGTCCAAAATCTACGTATAAACAACTATAAATCATCTAGTAGCACAGGTTTTGTTGATAAAGTCACTACTCATACTCCCCATGGAAAAACCCATATAATACACGAATATGCCACTTACGTAAGGCTGGGGAAAGAGAGATGCATGTTATAGTCACTTTATAAGCTTATATTTCTAGACTATGTCTCTGATGTTTTCATCACAGACTTAGAGACGTGAAAGTGTTAACAGTGGTCGACGTTGACACATTTCACTCACCACACATACAAGTAGACAAAAGAAGTATAAGTAAACCACGATCGATGAATCTGTTAGAAACTTGCCAACCACATGTATAACCCTGGGTTCGACCCCTTAACCTGGCCTAGTCAGTAGTAACATCGGCAAAGAGGGAAGGTTTGACCTGTGGCTAGTGACCCCCAACCCCTGAGAAAACACTATAACTACTACAACTAATGTCACTTCAAAGCCCAACACTACATTCCACTCAGAAAGCAAAGGAATGAAAAATAGTGAAGCCACATGAGAGCAAGTACAATTAAATGAGCAATGAGGAATATTTTTATGGAATGGAAAACGACAAAGAATGAATATATTAGTGCTAATGAATCATGCTCCATACTGAAGTTCAGATGGCCGGAAAGAACAAGAACCAACAAGAAACTATGGGAACAAACAAACAAAACAAAAACCAATCGCCCAACAAAAAATATGCAGGAGAAAGTGGAGATGGATTGGACACTCACTCGCTGAGGAGGCCACTCGCTGGGTGACATCGCGCGTCAGGCCATCACTCGAGTGGAACCCGAAAGGGAAGCGGCGAGTGGGACGTGCAAGTGTGGGTGAGATGGAGGAGATCGTGTGAGGAGGAGTTGAAACAGTATGGACTAACATGGATGCAGGTGGAAAGTACAGCAGAAGACAGAAGCAAGTGGATACGTGCAGTTGAAGCCCTGTGTTCCACTAGGAACCCAAAGGAACAATAATAATAATAAAGGAGTCATGTCCTGTAGTCCCGAGTCAGTGGCACTTAGTATTCTGAGGGCATCAGCTAGGCAATCTACAATCCTCCATGTAGATCTCAAGGGAATACTCAGTATCTTCATGTATCGATGCCATATTCTGGTCTAACCCTCACTAACTCTTGGTCAACACTGGTCTACTTTGCCTGATAGTGTGGGTTGTGGAGGGCGGTTGGCTGGTATACCCAATACATTTACTAACCACTTTAATGAATGAAAAATCATAAACACATAGGTTACCTGAATTTTCATACCCCTAAAGTTTGCGTGTAATTTCAACAATAAGTCACTTGTTGATCCACTATACGTGATCAGCTGAAGTGACTACATCTTCTAATTTTAATGCCTACCTCTGGTAACTATATATATTTTGAAAAAGTGTACTGCATTATCTTTTAATGGGCATATAACGAATACTAGCAAATGTAAACTGAGCTTTTTGTCTCTATGCCATGATTTAGTCAGGGGCCACCTCTCATTAGGGCTGATGCAACACTTCCATGCCAGGGAAGTAATCAAAACATTCAATCACTTAGCTATGTAAGTGCGTGGGTGGCACAGCGGTAGAATGCTCGCCAACCATGCCACATGTGGTTCGGGATTCGATCCCCGGCCACTGACTCACTCCTTTACCTCACTAAGCCAGCAATAAAACTGGTAAAGAGGAAAGGTTGAGCTGGGCATTAGGCTAGCAACCGCATCCTGTAAAAATAAATACCACTGCTACCGAAACTTCAAGCCTCCTAGTTTGAAGCCCTACGTTCCACTGGGAACGTGAAGGAATGAAAAAAAACTTAGCTATGTATCCTCAAATTAGGAGTCGAAGGAGACATCAGTTGGACACTAACTAAAATAGTTGTTAGTGAGAGAAACATAATGCCAATGTAACCCAGCGCGATTTAGTAGGGTAAAGTGAAATCGGATCAACATCAGGCGCTTATCATTTCTAGAAGGCATGCTTCATACTAATATAAATTGAATGATAACTCTGACAAAAGCGCTTATCTAACAGTTATTAATGATAATAAAGAAGATTATTATTTGTTAACTCAATATAAATAGGTTCCAAGGAGTTTTCAGCTTTCCAAAGACATTATACTCGTCAAATGTTTATTCGGTAAATAAAAACAACAAAAAAGAAGCTGAGGAAATAGTTTAAACTGTCCACAAAACACTAAAAGGTAAACAGAAATGTGAACTACGTGATGTATATGTAGCCTCATTTTTTGGTCGTTATCTAAGAGAGGAGGTTGAAAAAGAAAAGCGTTTTCAACTCTCCTGCCTTAGCCAGTTTTAAAAGTAAACTATCTTTTTATGTAATTTGTGTAGGCAGTTTCTAGCTACTTATACTTTCCAGTAGTATGTTTTCAGTGCGTTTGGTTTGGATTCATAGTAAGAAAACATCCAGATAATCACTTCACACCATATAAAGAAAGACCATGACAATAATTGAAGTTATAAACGTAACTTCTGAACACGAAAGTTAACATGTGAAGCACAGAGAAGTGAATGTCTTTTACTGAAACAGTAGGAGGTAATATCTTCGCGTATATTATTATAATTATTATTCCCTTGGATTCCGAGTGGAACATAGGGCTTCCATCAACACATCTCCACTTTGTCCTGTTCATTGTTGTCATCTTCACCTGGCTAGCTACACGACTGCCCACAATCTCTCATCTCTTCCTCCTCACACGATCTCCTTCATGTTACCCTAGCACCAACGATCCACTAGTCGCTTTTCACTGCGATTCCATTCAAGTGATGACCTTCATTGCGCGCGATATCAATCGATGGCCTCCTCAATGCATGCCCGATCCATCCATCTCCATTTTCTCCTACATATTCGTTGAACAATCAGCTCTTGGGTTGTTTGTTACCACGGTTTATTGTTACTAATTATTTCTGACCAGCCAGCTGGTAATTTGATCTTCCGTATGGAGCCAGCGAAGTTGGCAGCTGTTGATAAAAGTCTGCAATGGCATGTCGGAAATCCATTTCGTGACACGCTCAACCAAGCTTCTGACTTGTATAGAAGAAGTGAACGACTTGACATTGGTGTTGAACAGAATCCGAATCTCATTGTTTATGCTAAGGCGGAGTGCAAAAGACTTCCAAACTGGTTTCACGTTGATTTCTGATTCTGATTTTGGCATCTCAGTGAAGAAGGAAGACTTCTCTCCAGTTCCCACTATGGGAAATGTTGTTAAAAAAATGTTTCTGGAAATATTCTGAACTTAGTCAGTGGAATGTTCTGTTATATCCAGTTCACTTCAAAGAATTTTGAAGATTTATGTTATGCTAGAAAAAAGCACTCAAGTAGTTGCACTGCATGCATTAATACACAAACACAATACAGTAGGTGGGACAGAGTCGAAATTCTAAAAGGTAATATAGGTAGGTGGAGATAGAGAGAGATTGACTACTGAATCCTGCCTGATTCATCCAGTTCTACACACCCAACACAACATATGCAATAGAAGGGACTCAACACAAATACCAGAGATATGGAAGATATCATTCCTGCCAGTCAAATCAGAGGAGGATAATAAATAATCTTAAAATGTAATTTTCAATTCACATTATAACATTCTAACAAGTTATTTATTTATTTTACTATAAAAACACTCGTCTTATTTCCCATCTGATTGTATTTTACTGATAACACTAATAGTATTATTTCTGAATGTACATTATCACATATTGATTTTTATTCACATATCTAATCATTAATTTTTACTCATGTATATAAATGAAGCAAGACAGTTGTGTGAGTATTGCGTTGATATGATTATGAGCAGTAATCAATTGTGCCCGAAACGTGGTCGCATCAGTCGATATTACTGCGAAACACTGTGTGATTTATCAAAATAAAATCCTATCTATAATGGAGTTATACTCTACCACCACAGTGCCCAAGTTTTCTACTCATATTGATCACCATGATTTGAATTTATTCGATATTGATTCAGCTGATGATATAAACTATCCCCTTGGAAAATGCTTTTTGACGAAAAGTTCCAAATTCTTCGGAAAATAGTTGAGGAAGAGGCATCGGTATTCAATATGTGCTAGAAATGATTAATTCTGACCAAGGAACAATGTAACCACTTCTTTACTTTTACTGATAAAGTCAAAAGTGAACTAAGAAGAGATCCCACACTATTTTGAGCAGGTATGGTAGACCTAGCAGAAGAAGCATCATAGATAGGATTTCAGGTGAACATAGAGAAAACAGAGGTGATGAAGATTCCTGGACAACACCACCAACAGACAACAATGAGCATAAATGGAAGGAACCTGAAAGAAACAACTTCCTTTACCTAACCACCTACATGGGAAGCTTCGTTTCAACTACAGGTGGAACTGACGAGGATATCAAAGCAAGGATCGGAAAAGCAAGACAAGCTTTCACTACTCTCAAGTCTGTGTGGAGGTCAACAGCACTCACCATCAAAAATAAGATCCAGATTTTCAACTCCAATGTGAAGTCAGTCAGTGCTACTATACGGATCAGAGACTTGGCCAGCGCGTCATAAAGAGCATCTCAAACAAACTACAGACCTTCACCAACAGTTGTCTTCGCTCAATGCTACTCAAGATCAGATGGCCGGCCAGAAAACATCAGCAACAGAGATCTCTGGCAATGAGAGAACCAACACTGCAGGAACCGATTGTGAAACAAATAGGCAGAAAGAAATGGAGGTGTACTGCAGGCCATACTCTGAGGAAACCATCAAGTGACATCACTAGACAAACCATTGCTCGAGTGGAACCCGAAAGGGAAGCGGTGAGTTGGCCGTCAGTGCAAGGGTGACTTGGAGGAGGTCATGTGAAGAGGAGGTGAAAGCATGTGAGTGGCAGACTTGGAGCCAGGTGAAGACTCTAGCAGAGAACCGAACGCAATGGAGACGCGCGGCTGAAGTTCTATGTTCCTCTAGGAATTAAAAGAAATAATAATAATGTATCTTCCAGGGGTTCCCCAACTGAAAACCTATTAAAATAGGGGTGTGATAGGATGGACTAACTGTGTCTGTTAGCCGTAAAGTCATGACCGATGCAATCAATGAGATATTGATTTTTTTTCTCATGGCTTAAATTTCCGCTGATGTGTGAAGCTTAATTTACCCCGTATTTGTGTGAGTAAATAAAGTCGTTGGTGTTGTTGTCACAGTCGTCTCGGTTAAATCCAACTTCTGTGGAGAATATTTCCAAGGGATCGGTCGGTCGGTCGGCTTTCGACATAGAACTTTGCACATATGTGCGGCAGTTCAAGTCGCCACACTCCGTCCATGTAGCACACAAAGCAAGAGAAGAAAGTACGAGAAATGCATTATATAGTCACTAAACAGAGGTGTGAGACAAAGGAATAGTAATAAAGAAGAACGAAACAGTTTCATTGGAAATCATAAGTCACAAGGAGTGGATGCATCTGCGCCAGCCATTGAGAACGATTTTGAGCCATGTCATCAATTGTTTCCAACCATTGGTTTTTACCGTCCCAAAGACCCCAACCAGTCAGGAAGTCTACACCTTCCTACGTGGCTTAGACTAACTGTTGTAGGTTCCATTGACTGGTGCCATGTTTTCGTTTGACCACCACTGGCTAGCTCTGTTCCAGCCTGACCCTATATCAGCTAACATTGCCCGTCGAGGAAGGCGATGACTAGGCATACGTAACACATGTCCTAACCATCTCAATCGGTGTAATTTCACAGCCTCGTCGATTGATTTCCCCTCCCTGCTTACCTAGCACTCGACCGAGACCTTACCTCAATATTGCTCACCTTATTATACCACTTCACAGGGGAGATAGAACGCAGACACCTATGATCGAACACAGCTGTTCTTTTCATATCTTCCACTCTCAATGGCCAGGTCTCACAGCTAGTCATAAAGGAGGACGGAGCGGACTGATGAGCAGTACACACACCCTTTGGTCGATAGTCGGATATCACGTCTACGCCAGAGACGGCGTAAACTGGCATATGCGAAACTAGCCCTCTGTATTCGTACTGAGATTTCGTCAGAGATCAACCCGTTGGCACTGGCTGATGGTACTTCCCAAGTAAGTGAAGTGGTCAACGTCCTCTACTACTTCACTTCCTATTTCTAACCCAGGAGTCGCTGTAGTTGAAAAGGATCCAAGGGATCAGTCGGCTATAATCTCGTGACTGGATGCTCATTCTACCCAAGTTAACTAACAGCCAGTGAAACACTAACACTAAGTTATAACAACTTTTAGGCGCAAACAGAAACAGAAATCTAAAGCTGAAGTATCAAAATCTTTCTAGAAGCCCATTAAAAATCGCATTCCTAGGCATTTAAAATGTTAGTTACCAAGGGCAACGGAATGTCAACAGCTACTATCTAAGTAATAGCCGTTTGTCATAAAAATCAATTGTCGCATCGTTTGAAAGTGGAAAACTTAACGATAATAACTAATATTAATATATATACATAGTGAAAAAAAGAAACTGTAATGTTAGGAAAAGTGTGACTTGTAGACAAAAAAGCTAAAGTATAATTATTGCATCACTTCACAGGGAATTTTAGTACAATTGACACACATATACACAGGCACACAACACACAAATAGGTACTTGTAATTGTTGTCAGAATGCTTAAAAGCAGTAATTTTCACACAGCAGTAAGGAACTAGACTGACAGAGAACAGGAATTTAATCTAGAATCACTGGTCCTTATATTGTTAATATTAATTTACAGGAGCTAGCTGTGTTTTTCCACACACACACACACACAGAGGAAAAAATGCATAAATTCTCAGTTCAATGAATTCAGTAGGCCGGAAGTAGTATAATTCGTGTTGTAATTCATGACAGATACGCTTAACGCTTATTTTCTGCTTCATCAGTCAAACTTTTTTCAAAAATGAAACTACAGTTTCACGTAATTTCAGGTGGATATGCTCTTATTGTAATAAGCCTAATCGTTGCCAAAGGCTTGACTTTGGACCACAACAACAACAGCTGAAGAAGGGTGGCTGAAGGCCGAAAGAGACGGATGAGGCTGTTTTGCGTACTACTCCATCAGATAAACTTTTGTTACAGGATTTTCATCATCTGATATTAGTTAGAGAACCATTGTAAAACCTGGGAGTACTGGATAGCTGTTTCGTCCTAGTTTGGGACTCTTCAGCATCAGGGGTGGAACCCAGGACCTTCCGGTTACAAGGCGAGCTCGTATACCATTAAGCCACTGGGACCCGATCCAATGGCCCATGAATTCTAACTTCTGCCAATTCAAGACATAGCGCGACCCCTAGCCAATGTCTTCGGTGAGTATTTGTCCTCACACCCGACCTGCTGCACCCTACTGGTCACGACTTCTCACTGGAACCCCAGGTACCTACCTACCTAGGGGTTAGAGAACCATTGGAAAACCTGCAGGGAGTACTGGACAGCTGTTACGTCCACCTAGTTTGGGACTCTTCAGCAGTACGCACCCACCGGGGGTTCGATAGGATCAAGCACTCCTGTAACATTTACGATTGAATCAACACCATTATACAGTAGTCAACAGTAACCTCAGAGTATATTCGAGTCGACGACTGAATGAAACCAATTCAGTAATACGGTCATGGATGTCGACTGAATCACATATATGAGTTATTCCTGGAACAAGTGATATGATGATAACCGGTTTTTTTATTTGAAGTACAGTAATTTTTTATCGAACACTAATAAGCTTGAGACTAAATTTCTTTGGCTTGGCATTCTTTAATAAAATATGGTCTCCAGGATTCAAACAGCAGTTTGAATTAAGCTATCCAGTAGAATAAGCTACACTGCCTAGAAATTCGGTATGCATTTCATGATACCTATTGGCTGCAGATTCTTTCATATCGCAGTCTATCTATAAAACAAAGTCCAGAAGTGACAAGACATAACGCGACGATTTTATATTACCCCGTGACTATAAAATTGAATTCACAATTCTCAAACCGGTTAGCGATTCGCAGTGTACACCGTGGCACAGTGGTAGAATGCTCGCCAACCATGCCACATGTGGTTCGGTGTTCGATCCCCGGTCAACAACTCACTCCTCCATTACCTCGAAAAGGTAGTAGTAAGACTGGTAAAATGGGGAAGGTTAGGCTGGGCCTTAGGAGGCTAGCAACCTCGTCTCGTGAAAAAATAAACACCGCTGCTACTGAAACTTCAAGCCTCCTCCTTGAAGCCCTATGTTCCAGCACTAGGATCGTGAAGGAATAAAATAATAAGTGTGCACAGTTCAAGTGGTGAAATTTCACTGAAGTTATTCAGATCACCTCCTCCGCCTACCTTGGAAGCAACGTTTCAACTACAGGCGGAACTGACGAGGATATCAAAACAAGAATCGGAAAAGCAAGACAAGCTTTCACTACTCTCAAGTCTGTGTGGAGGTCAACAGCACTCAGCATGAAGCTGAAAATAAGATCCGGATTTTCAACTCCAATGTGAAGTCAGTCAGTGCTACTCACCATACCGATCAGAGACTTGCACTGCGCGTCATAAAGAGCATCTGAAACAAACCACAGACCTTCACTAACAGTTGTCTTCACTCAATATTACTCAAGATCAGATGGCCGGCCGGAAAAGATCAGCAACAGAGTGGGATCTCTGGGAGCGAACCAACCGACCAGGAACCGATTGTGAAACAAATAGGCAGGAAGAAATGGAGATGGATTGCAGGCCATACTCTGAGGAAAGAAACCATCAAGTGAGTGACATCACACGCCGGGCCATTGCTCGAGTGGAACCCGAAAGGGAAGCGGCGAGTTGGTCGTCAGTGCAAGGATGACTTGGAGGAGGTCATGTGAAGAGGAGATGAAAACGTGTGGGCACACTTGGATTGGAGCCAGGGGAAAACTCTAGCAGAGAACCGAACGCAATGAAGACGCGCGGCTGAAGTTCTATGTTCCTCTAGGAATTAAAGGAAACAATAATAATCATAAATATTCAGATCACCAGTGATGAGTTGGACCACAAAACGAGCCGTCCTGTGGGGGTATGCAACTACTCATCACAATAAATCAGTAGTATGTATAGAGTTTTGTGCAAATATTCGTGACCATAAAATATCGCCTATCGGCACAGCTTTACCAAAGGTCAACAAAAAAAAAACCAACAACCAGTCTAAATTAAGAAAGAATAAATAATGCATGTCATCACTTCATGTCTACTAATCAATCTATCGGTGAATTTCAAAAAGAGAAACAACGTTGTAGAATGCAAACCGATTTCTGTCTGTGCTATAAAGCTGGATGACTCATCATCATTTTCATTAGTCACAGTGACATCATAATGGATGTAGGAGAGATTATATGCATTACAACTATGGTAACAAATCTAAACAGTTCACAGGAATAATTTATGCAAGACAGCAGACAGGTTAATTTAATCTCTCAGTATCACTTCCTGGTCACGTTTCTCTCTTAATGATTACGTAATAGCCTTGACAGTAATGACCTAGAATGTCGCAAAAGTGTTGTCATAGTGATACGGTGAGGTATTATTACAAAATGAAGTTTTGCTTATGATGAAAATATGTTAATTAGCAAAATATATACGTCTAGAATATACTTAATGATTAACTGGTTTATGGAATGTTTAAGAAAATAGGCTGGGTTGAAATTTAGAGAAATTCTTCGGTATTTACCTATTTTTTGATTACAGCTTGATTCCACACCGTATTTTCGGTACAAGTATGGAATTTTCAGCAAGTGATATCGGTAGCCCAAATTTTGCAGGCCGACCATTTATATCAGGTGTGCGTCGGCAGGGGATCGAACTCCGGACCATGTGCATGGTCAGCGAGAGTCCTAACCACTGTGCCACCGAGGCACATATATGCCAATTATGGTTACAGAGTTTGAATAGAGAGTGGGACAGTAATGTGTGAACAGTAATCAGTTGATTAAGACCATGTCATTCAAACCTACCTGAAGTGTTTGTTACTGAATCAGTTGACTGATCACTGCTCGACTATCTTTAAGGGGAAATTTATTATTAAATATTGTCCAAACCAAGTTCACTTTTAACACTGGGCATTGGGTATATGATATTCATTATAATAAAGGTTTCGTTGTATTTTCCAATGAATTAAAAACAAAACGATATTGCTGTTTTTACTGACTTTTCACTATTTAATGGTGCTGCTAATAGCTTTATCAAAGTAGTAATATTAAACCAGAATTCACAAAATCCACTCAGCTGATATATAACAACTCAATCATCGCTCCTCAGCATGGGGTCACTTTTCCGCTGTCAAATTGGCCAATCGGTAAAGATAAGAAAACCAGATGTAGATGACTGTTGGATTTGATAAGTGTGTAAAATTATAATTATAGAAGCAGCGTATGTTGATTTTGTCATTTCATGGAGTGAGGCAGGTGGGTGTTGTAACCAGGTCAGATTCTGTTTTAGTTCATCGTTCCTATTCAGACAATGTGCATTCCACTTGATATCAAATGCTTCTGATGATAAACAGACGTTTTTTTTGTGATTTCTGAAATGCTTTTTCTGGATTATTTCAATATTGTTAAAATCAGTTTTGGCGGATGATTTTTCGAGCATTTCTAGTTCAACTGGATTTATTTCTCGGTGGTCGAACAGATGGTCTACGGTGTTCATTTCTTCCGATTACCTTGATTTTTCTCTAGCGATGTTTGTACTATATATCTCGCATCACATTCGAAGCATTTTATTTTATAGACACAATTAGATAGAGAATCTTTAGGGATTTGGTCTTTTATATGGACAAGGATGTTTCGCAGTGTGTCTGATGTTTTGTAAAAACCTCTGGCGTCCAGCTTATTGAGTACTCTTCTGATATCGTCTGACGTCTGTGCTCTATATGAAATGACAACTGTTGAGACCCATGTTTTCGGAATACGTTTTCGACCATACTTAGTATCAGTGTTGATTTTGTTGATGAAGGTTTTTTTTGGGTAGTTGTTTTGCTTGAGAGTTTTAGTAATATTTGATATTTCCTCTTCTCTTTTTATTTTTCATCCGTTATCAGAGGGTGTGCTCGTCTAAAAAGATTTGAAACAACTGATATATTTGCGCTGATGGGTTGTGATGATCCGAAGTTATATATAAGATGGGATTTTTTAAATTCTGGTTTTAATAATACTACTTTGATAAAGTTATTACCATTAAATAGCGAAACGTCAGTGAAAACAACAACATAGTTTTGTTTTCCATTCATTGAGGAAATACGAAAAACCTTTACTGTGATGAAATTTATTATCATTTATTTATTGTTTCATTGGTCTCTTAGTGGAACATAGGGCTCCAACAGCACATCTCCACTTTGGCCTATTTTCTGCGGTCCTCTTTAACTGGTCCCATGATTGCGAATAATCTCTCATTTCTTTCTCGCACGACCTCCTTCATCATGTCACTCTAAATCCGTTCCACCAGCTATCATATATATAATACCTACCTATATTCGCGTAAACAGTATTTGTGTGAATCAGTCTTCTACAAGGTGGCGTCAGGCATATACATTTGATTGCAGTAGTTTCGATGTACTCGAGGATGTTTCACCGCAATGAGCTAAGCTTTCTCCTGTGGTTTCTTTCTCTCCAAATAAATACCTCATGTTCCTTGAAAAAATAATCTTGATTCCATAAATATCCAGAAAAGACCGTGATACTTCAAATAGAGGAGTTCTAAAGTAATCTTGAATTCTATACTGGTTATTATTATATAATTATGATTATTGTTCCCTTGGGTTCCTAGTGGAACATAGGGCTTCAACTGCATGTCTCCACTTGCTTCTGTCTTCTGCTGTACTTTTCACCTGCATCCATGTTAGTCCATACTGTTTCAACTCCTCTTCACACGATCTCCTCCATGTCACCCACACTTGGACGTCCCACTCGCCGCTTCCCTTTTGGGTTCCACTCGAGTGATGGCCTGACGCACGATGTCACCCAGTGGCCTCCTCAGCGAGTGTCCAATCCATCTCCACTTTCTCCTGCATATTTGTTGGTCGATTGCTTCTTGTTTTGTTTGTTTGTTCCCATAGTTTCTTGTTGGTGATTCTTTCCGGCCGGCCATCTGATCTTCAGTATACAGCGAAGACAGTTGTTGTTGATAAAGGTTTGCAACAGGCTGTTGGAAATATTCTTTGTGACCCACTGGCCAAGTTTCTGATCCGTATAGAAGAACTGACTGACTTGACGTTTGCATTGAAAATCCGAATCATTTTGTTGTTGATGCAGGCTGAGTGACGAAGATTTCCAGATTGGTTTCAGGTTGATGAATGTGTTTCTCGCCTTCCCGATTCTCGATTTGACATCCTCGTCCGTTCCGAATTCCTGTAGTTGAGACAATGGTCCGTAGATGAGTGAATGAAGTAACCTCTTTCAAATCCCTTCCGGTTGATGGTGATTGGCGCTGGATGTTGCTGCTATTGTTGTTGTTGGTTAGTTATTTTCATAACCTCCGTCTTGTCTATGTTCACCTGGAGTCCTGTCTTCTCTGGCTGCTTCTTCGACCAGTTTTTCGGTTTTCGCTTGTAAGTCATTAAATTATGCTAGTTATAGATTCAAATGACTGACATTGGCTCAAGTATTTCTTTAGATTCAGTGACCACTTTTGTAGGCACAAGTTAATTTTTTCATGCAAATTAGATAGATTGATATATATATGCAGGTTATGTACTAGATTTAGTGGGAAATGAATTTCATTACACACGCTGTATTATCTCAATATAGAGGCTGTTCAATAAGTCAAGTGTTAGGCTTATCACCTATTCAGAAGTGTGATACAGACTTCATTGTTTCTTACACTTGTCATATAAAATGAAAGAATTATTGTCCTCTTAAAAATCGATTATTATTTAAACTCTTCTAGTGTACCCAAACACACACACGCACACACGTACAGTAACTTTCTCATTTCCTTGTTGTTGTTGTTGTTTTTCAAGAGGTACTTCAAATTTATTAGTCTAACACAATTTTGTTTAAGATGGGGATCTATTTCGACTATCTAACACGAATAAATGTAGCAAGATTTGTTATTGAAGCGCAACCTTTCGTCTTGATAAGAAATAAGAGTGTTGATAATTTATTATTCTAAAGATTTATCTATCTGTTTCATACAACGGACATATAGGCGGATGTATTCAAAACATATGTGTAAAAAGCTTGGTTACTGTGGTGTTATGTAATTCCATATTAATTCAAGCTTAAAAACTCAATTAGAAAGAAGCTTTGTCAGTTAAAGGATCCTGTGGAATGCAGTCAACTAAACAAAACAATTCAGTTTATCTAACAGCCCGTTGCGATGATTGCGACATCAAATATATAAGCTAGAGTAGTGGAACGGTGTCAGTCAGTCAGTCAGACTAAAGGAGAAGAAATAACTAACAAAATCTAGATTAATTGACCCTAACAAGATGCCAAGTAATCCACAACGGGAAACCTACGCAAGCGAAAAGCAACAAGTTGGCGGGAGAAGCATCCAGAGAAGATAGGACTTCAGGTGGACATAGAGAAAACAGAGGTGATGAAGATTCCTGGCCAACACCATGAACAACGACAACAACAGATAACAATAAGCATAAATGGGAGAAACCTTAAAGAAACAACCTCCTTTACCTACCTACCTGGGAAGAATCGTTTCAACTACAGGCCGACGGAACTTACGAGGACATCAAAGTGAGGACCACCGGGAAAGCTAGACAAGCTTTCACTACTCTCAAGTCTCTGTGGAGGTCAACAGCACTACTCAGCATAAAAAATAATGACAATAATAATAAGATAAGAAATCTGGAAAATTGTTCAGCCACATAGCTATACACATACAACTAAACACAACCATACAATATACGATGGGATAAGATGACAGTTTCGCAATCTAATGTCACAGGGTGGAGGGAGAGATTGATAACGGAAGCCTTGTTTATCGAATCTACTGAGAGAGAATACGTGTAGTAGGAATGATTCAACACCTGTCCACCCGGATATCCGGAAAAATCTACTACCCCTACGACGGTGAATAGGAGAGGACAAAGGAAACTATAACACTGAAGTCTCGAAGTCGTGTGATTATAACTGATATGATTATGAACAATAAATTGCCTTCGAAACATCGTGATCCAATAAATAGTACTTTTTCACGCTGTGTGATGTATCTAACATACAAACTAATATGGGAGTATATTTAAAACAATTAAAATAGTTTTGTCTTACAGATGCCTACAATCAGAAAGTAACGTTAGACTCAGTTTAGTAAGTACCGAGACAACAGACCGAGGCACTAACCAATAAACAGACTAATAAACAAATAACGGAGATACGGAAAATAGTTAAAAAGGTGTGACCATGTTGACAATGTTTATCAAACCGCCGATATAGTATAAGTGAAGGATCTGTAATATGAATCCGCCGCTGGAATTGAATCAAATAAAAGTATCCAGCTACAAGTTATCACCCTTTAAAATAACTCACCATTTACATTGACAGTTATACGTTATTATCGCGTTTATTAAAGCTTCAGAGTGATTACTTAGTACTATATGGTTGGAGGCGATCGGCCACAGGAAACCTTGAACCTAGGTTTCGAGCTTATAGACACTCACCAGTCAGTAAGGCGTATTTGCAACCTTAGAGGAACTCTAAACGTATGACACTAGTTACTTACTACCCAGTGTTCAATCAGAGAGTCCAATAAATCCTACAGGAGGTCAGTCGTAAGTCTGAATAGCTCAGTGGTAACGTCTCTGACTGTGAAACTGGGTAATGTGGAACACGAGTATCTTCTAGGTTGCATATACGCCTTGAGTGCCAATAAGCTAACCGTAGAATACTATTAGATACTGGTTATCAGTTAAAAATATCCTGAATTTAGATTTCGTACTTGTCGGCATTCACCTGAAGAAACTAATATTTTCTGCATCCTACTGTCTCATGTTTAATTTCAAGTGAGATATTGCTCTCTACGGGGAAATAGTCAGCTGAACAATCACACTGTAAATATGATCAGCACAAAAGAAACTGCCGAATACATGCCATCGGGTGACTTCACACCATTTTCCTGGGTAGATAACCAATAAGCGTAGTACTGTAAATCATGCGTGGTGTTTTGAAATACTGTATTTAATATTTCACATCACCATCATCATACCATTATCATTAGCATGAAAGAGCATTTCATGTTGCAGAGGAATTAGTTAATACCACAAGTCGCATCATCTTGGATGCAGGACTCCGCCATCCCGGAACCAGCTGTATTCAGGAAAGGCAAATTATGTGTTGATCAGACTGCAGCTCTATGCATCGTCATCACAGAACAAAGCATAGAATCGCAGTCAAACCTGTCTCTACTTCAACTTCATCGACTTCGAAAAGGCCTTCACCAGACAGTGTTGACCAAAGAGAAGCAATTTGGAAACTGCTTCAATACTATGGCGTGCAGTGCTCAAATCTTTATCAACCTTATTCAACTGCTAGATGACGCTTCCAAGAGTGAGATGGTCCACAATGGAAAACTCAGAGTGGAGTTTGAAGTGAATACAGGATTAAGATACGGCTCCCTGCCTATTATCAACAACGATGATATTCTTAATTGTGGTGGACTGGATTATGCGTTAGACTATGAGTGAGGAGCGAAGAGACAAGAATACACTGAAGTGACAGATAAGAAGGCTCTAGAAAATCTTGATTTCGTGTGTGGATGATACATGTCTAATGTCACACAAACTCGAATACTTACAGGCAAAAACCAGCAAACTGGTTGGGGAAGTAGCCGGTAAAGACAGGACTCCAGGTGAACAAAGAGAAGACGAAAGTGATGAAGACAACCAACCTACAACAACAGCAACAACAACAACTAGCACCAATCACCATCAACGGGAGAGATTTAACAGAGGTTACTTCCTTCACTTATCCAAGAAACATGGTTTCATATTAGTTTGTTTATTAGGTATATCACACAGTGAAACAGTATTATTTACTGGATGACGTTTCGAACAAAATTTATATATTCATATTCATATCAATTGAAATGATTACATGGTGGTTAATGACAGGACAATTTTGTACTACTCATAGTGCTAATATAGTCGGAACCAGTGGATACACAATAGAAGGAATATAGTAAAGTACAAAAAAGTAAGCCAATGTTAATAATTTAGGTAGCTACGTATGTTTAAGAAGGAGTTCACTATAGAATACAAAATAAGAGAGAAATAAAAGAGCCTAAAATTATGTTATTAACAACAAAGCAAGTCATAGGTTTCACGCTTAACATTGTCTCTGTCACTTAGAACACGGGCCAAGTATGGTATCGTTGAGTTTCTGTACTTAGTTGTACGAGCATAGATTATTTTATACTGATTTCTGGTTTTACTTGATGAGATACAAGGCGAGAGTTAGGAGTAGAGTGGGTGTTGGGGGTCGGAGAGTATGGTTTTTGACCATTTTTCGCATGTATTCAGATGCCTTTCAACTAATGTAGTGACGAGCTGACTGAGTTTTACACCACTAGTCGTACTAACTACTTTCAATATCCTTGTCAGGATGGTGTATTCCTTTTTCAGTAGACCAGGAAAGACTAACGGGGAGCAGTGAAGTAGAATAGATAAGATACAAGAGTTGACAAATTGTGAAAGTAGAGGTTGGGTGATTCCAGATTGTCTAAGTTTCCTAATGTAGTAGGTTAGGCAGAACACTTTCTTAGAAATCGTTAGGATATGAGATGTCCAAGTAAGGTCAGAAAATAGAACTAGACGGAGGTATTTTGCATTAGACTTAGTTTCAATTTTAGTCTCCTCAATGCAGCAGGCTTCATGGGAACTTACTGGCCAGAAGGAATTAGCAACAAGAAACTCTGCCTGGCTGGCTGGGAACAAACCAACTAACCACGAGCCGATCGCTCAACAAATATGTAGCAGTAAATGGAGATGGATCGGGCACACATTGAGGAAGCCGTCGAATGACATCGCACGCAATGCAGGCCATCGTTCGAGTGGAATCCCCATGGGAAACGACGATTAGGTCGTCGGTGCTATGGTGACATGCAGAAGATCGTGTGGCGAGGAGGAGATGAGAGATTACGGTCAATCGTGGACCTTTAGAAAAGTAACCGAGAATGAAACCTGGTAAAAAAGGTGAATAAATTAAAATTATTCAACAACAGAAAGAATGAAAGGCAGCCGACTGAAAGTTTCTGTAATTAATATCCTTTGTTCCTGTTTTTTCTCTCTTCAATTTTCTCAACACAGTAATAAATCTATCTAAAATTTTACTTTCGCAAAGCATACAAAGTGCAATGATTACAAAACAGTTATGCAATATAATTAATTGCCATATAATAATGACCATAACAACATTCCTCCTTCAAGCATTCTATGCACACACAACACGCTTGTGGGTGTTTCTCTCTGTCTCTCTCTATATATATATTTGTGTGTATGTGTGTATGTATGTGTTTATATGTTAGTATGAATGCAAGATTACTTCATTCGAAATTAGGCGCTGCTATCAGAAATAAAAACTGTTCCAATATAATAAAAATCCAACGATTTAAAAGGGACAAATACACTGTATACTGAGGGGGGAACATGGCATTTAAAGGATTCTCCTGAGTTCTATCGATTCTAACAATTCTCTACAGCGGACATTTACATTACTTGACGGAGGTTGACTGGATTTTAAAAAACAAAAAACCTCAGTTTAAGTAGAAGTTAATTCATCAACTTTCGTGTATACTTGAGGTAATTTGTTGGATGCTGACTAGCAGTGGAATCCAGGATACGCATTTTCGTCCTATTTCGGATATGTCAGCTGAATGTACCTGCATTCCCTGGTCAATCAGTGGTGGTATCTCTACCGAGCATCGAAACCAGTACCATTCGTTTCAAACACCAAAGCATTATCCACTAGACCAATTGGATCCCGACAGCCATCACTTGTGCAACTGGTTGCAGTTATTATTTTCAATTTTGATTTCCCAGTTGATACATAGGACCAAAATGTTCGCTCTCTGTTCGTGTCAGTTTGTCTTTAGAACTCGGTTGCTTATCGGTTATTTAGTTTAAATTCGGCCACCGAGGGTTTGAGCCACATAAATGAGTACTACACAATATTTCTTTTTATAACAACCTGTCTAGGTTTACTAACTCGCTAGTTTTGTAGCCGGTCCGAATCACGGGAAAACAGAAAGGGTTGTGGAGTGGGGTAATGTCTGTCTGTCTGTTTTCGACATAGAACTTTGCACCCGATGTGCAGCAGTTCAAGTGGCCACACTCCCTACTTGTAGCACACAAAGCAAGAGAAGAAAATAGAAGATATGCATAATAGAGACGGCAAACATAGGTGTGAGACAAAGGAATAGTAATAACGAAGAACAAAACAGTTTCATTGGAAATCATAAGTCACAAGGAGTGGATGCATCTGCACCAGCCATGAAGAACGATTTTGAGCCATGTCACCAATTGTCTCAAGCCTCCATTGGTTTTTACCGTCCCGAAAACCCCAACCAGTTAGGAAGTCTACACATTTCTACGTGACTCGCTTAAACTAACTGTTGTAGATTTCATTGACTGATGAGGCCATCTTTTGGTTTGACCACCGCTAGCTCTTTTCCAGCCTGCCCCTATATCACCTAACATTTCCCGACGAGGAAGGCGATGACTAGGCATACGTAACACATGTCCTAACCATCTCAGTGGATGTAATTTCACGGCCTCGTCGATTGATTTCCCCTCCCCTCCATAAATAGCACTCGACGCCTAACCTCAGTATTGCTCAACTTATTATACCACTTCACACGGGAGATAGAACGCAGGCACCTATGATCAAAGACAGCTAGTCTTTTCATGTCTTCCACTCTCAATGGCCAGGTCTCACAGCCATAAAGGAGGACGGAGAGGACTGATGAGCAGTACACACGCCCTTTAGGAAAATTGATCAGTGTTCTATGAGGTCTTGGACGTTTAGTCACAAGACTTGGTGATATCTTCAACAGCAGTTTCAATAATAATAATAATCATGCGGTAATTATTTTCAGCCGGTACAAGTACACTGCATATGGTTGAGTCCCGTTTGAAGAATATGTGGACAACTATGTATTCAAGTTCCTCGGTATTTCTAAGCCATCCATTATCAATATCATGTCATAAAACATAGTTCAAAGGAGGCCTGGCTGATGGTTGTGTGAACTATGCCGAACGAATGAGATTGTTGACTTCAGTTCATCTTAAATGCCTCTTCAGAGTCTAGACATAATTCGATCACTGAATAAACAAGACAGACTAAAAAACGGAAGCCAACAACACAACCGTGGAACGCTTAATTTAGAATACTCATCATATTGGTAGATGAGATGAATGTTATTCACTAATGACAGTTTTAATTTGATCCATTCATTGTCATAAAAAGTGTCTTGTTTATCTCAGTGGGTAATTCGAGCGTGAAAGAAGTCAAATGATATGCTGAGTCAGTCCCTCATTTGCACCAACTGCGTATGCAAATTCACTGAGGATTGAAAGACAGGGGAAAACAGAATTTCAGGGTTGAATGAACCTCAGAAAGATGTGTTGTCTCCACATTCCTAGATGACAGCTTCCTAACTATTAATTTGAAAACGTATAGTTTTTGACTGACAAAACACTTTTAGGTTCGGGCTTCGATCCCCGGCTATCGACGCACTCCTTTACCTCGCTAAGTCATTAATAAGGCTGGTAAAGATGGAAGGTTGGGCATGAGGCTAGCAAACCTCATCCCGTTAAAATAAATACCACTGCTACCAAAAAGTCAAGCGTCTAGCTTGGAGCCCTTCTGTTCCACTGGACATGGAAAGGAATAATGATAAGAAACCCGAGAAAGCCAAACCTGTCGGTGGAATATGTAAGCATTAAACTTTGTCGACTTTTAGTTATTCAACTGGTAAAGTGGACTTGAAGAATCTGACAGATTGATTAAAACTCATTAATTTGATCTGATAATTCAATATTCTGACTGAGTGAGAAACGTTCGTGATATTCACGCGGATTTCTAAGATGCATTCATGACAATCAGATGATAATTTAAAAAACGGTAAGAATTTCATACATTTGGTTCCCTTGATAAATTTCGATAAAGAAAGGAAGACCATATTCGCAGTATAAAATGATATCACTCTACTTCACAAGTTCTCATCAGCTGCACGCTGTTGCCTGAATTACAGTGGTTATAAAAAGTGACAATAACAATGTCGGGATGTTTGATGTTTGAATAACAGTGGAGAAAATATTACAAAACTGACGCGTCCTAAATGTAAGCACTAAAATTCTTTTTGAGTTTGAGTTACCATCAATTAATATGCTTTCAAAATAGAAAAGGATGGAGGGAGGGAGAAGACAGAAATGAAGCCTATCCACAAGGTACCTTTTGGATACAGGTCATTTCGTCGGAATTTTCAAATACTTCAACATATAAAAAATACAAAGGACAATAAACTTACTACGACTTGCTGAAACGTTTCAAACCAAACTGATGCATACAGAAAGACAATGTGATTAATCGCTCACTACCCTGGTATCTCCATTTGGACTACATTGATTTCCTTTTATTCCTTTACGTTCCCAGTGGAACATAGGGCTTCAAGCTAGAGGCTTGAAGTTTCTGTAGCAGTGGAGATTATTTTTACAAGATGGCTTGCTAGCCTCATGCCCAGCACAGCCTTCCCTCTTTACCAGTCTTACTGCTGACTTGCCGAGGTAAAGAAGTGAGTCAGTGACGGGGGATCGAACCCCGAACCACGTGAGGCGTGGTCGGCGAGCACTCTGCCGCTGTGCCACCGACGCATGCTACATTGATTAGCTATGCATATTAGTGATTTCAGCTCACTGAGTAATTTTCAATCTTATGAATTATAACCTTCTTGAGTTAGCTATTAGATATTTCTGTTTTCTCTCTTCTCCCCTCCCCCTTCTTTTCTATTACAAAAGCATATTAATTAATGGTAACTTAAACCAAAAAGGAATTTTAATGCTGACATTTCCGATGCCTCAGTTTTATAATGTTTTCTCTACTACTATTCAAACACAGAATTATGTTATTGTCACTTCTTATAACCATTGTATTATGAGGCAGTTTGCAGCTGATGAGAGCCTGTGAAATAGAATGATATCACTCTATACTGGTCACTCTTTCATCATAGAAACAATAAGACATATGAGCGAACAATATTATTGTTTCCAATTAGATCTTCTTCAGGCTTTACTCTAATTTACATAGGTTTTATATATGAAGCAATTTAACCAATGACGGTGAGTTTGTGGATATTATAATAATAATAATAATGTGTTAAATGTTTTGGACGTCAGTAATAACGATGATAATAATGATAATAAGGTTTATGCAGGTGGCGATAAGAATAACGACGGTGGTAATATGTTTGTATATGTAGACAATTCAATAAATAAATTAGGTCAAATCTTAAAAGTTACGTAATACTAAAGGAGTGAAGTGGACAGATAATCAGAGTTTAAATAAATATCATAAAAGTATGAAGGGAATGGAAAATAAGAAAGGGTGGGAGGTTTCATCGATTAGAATTTACCTAGGCCAAAGGAAAGACAAAGGTTGAACAAACTTCTCATGTTGTATGAAAAGACTAGGATTGTTCTCTCCACTTAATTCCCATAGCTTCGGCTATGTGTAAAAGGCGGGTTCGAATTCCGTTCGAAAGGCTCGATGGAATGCGATAGATAACTTTGAAGGCACTTCTTCTGTCCATTTGGTGACAGCTGTCAATCAAATGAGTCAAAATAGAACTTCTCACAGATTTCATTTGGCCTTTTCCGAACCATGAGGGAAGGAAGATGCTCATTAATGCGTTTGTTGAGCTGTCTAGTTGTTTGCCCTATATAGCTCTTTCCACAGGAGCAACTAAATTTGTAGATACACACTGAAGTGGCACAGCTAGGAAGCTTATCTTTCACTTGAGCAATCATAATTGGTCGGCTGGAAAATGACAAACAAAGGGTGGCGGCAGTATAAGTCTGTTCTATTGCTCTGGATAATCTTGGATGTAGGACTTCACTAACCACGTCCCCATTATATTGCAATTTTAGGAATAGTTGTTTCTCTTTATCTGCGTTGTCAGTTTCTCTTTATTACACCTGGTGTTCATGTGTCTCCTTACAAATCTACTAGGATAACCCATTTGGGCCAGTGTATTTTGGATGTGTCCTTATTCATTTTCTAGGGAGTCATCTGTACAGATCCATCTTACTCTATTCGTGAGGTATCTGACCAAATTGGTTCTGTATCAGATTGGTAAAAAACTGAGGAAATGTGTATGCTGTCCTACAGATGTAGGTTTTCTATAGACATCTCTCTTGAGTGAACCATCCTCTCTTCTGCTGCTCAACTGGACATCAGGGAAGTGTAGTCTACCATCATGTTCTTCTTCACAAGTGAAGATGAGCGATGGATGTGCATCATTAAATTTTATAAACATTTCATTCTCGTCAACTTTCTCAACAAGAATAATAAGCGTATCATCAATATAACAAAAATAAGAATCCATTTTATCTATTACCGGTTTCAATGGACCATTTTCAAGCTTGGCAAGAAAGAAATCTGCCAAAATTGGACCCAATAAAGAGAACCCATGGCAGTAATAAAGGTTGTTGAATGTGAAGTGTCCTACCATTCCTACCTAGTACACCTCAAAATTAAGCAATTATTAGAAATAAACACTTTTTTTTTCAAATCAAAACTTAAGTGGATTGATTATAAGAGTATATATTATACCTAGAAATATGCAAAAACATTTGCCAAGCAATTCAACACATAGTACATAATACTAACATTAAAAAGTAGTAGGCATTACCTTTAATTCTTGGTTTCAGTTGTACTGGACGCGTTAATGTCCCTGCGTAACTTGTTCCATCATTATTTCTTGTAATATCACAATAAATATCATTTGATACCGCATGATGATAATCAATAATACATGGACTATTAAATCCACTTGGACCTAAATTCCATGCACCATTCCATTTTGGTGTTGTTACATCTAATGGACTCGGTTGAAGTAACTCACCCAATGAAACTGCACGTTGTACAGGTCGGCTATCAAGTATCCTATTGGACGGTGAAGTAACATATGCACATGTACAAGTAGCACTTTTTTCAGTAATATTTAAATGCAAATCAGTAGTAGTATAATTGCTAGTCTCCTTTAATAATTGATTATTTATTTGATTATTATCGATTGATTGATTTTCATTTGCATTATAATTGATGTTCTTATTGTTATTGTTATTATTATTGTTTAGAGAATAATTTTGTGGAATAGATGGTTCTGTGATATATGAATTCGGTGGTGGCTGCCGTATTCGTCTGTGGGGATTGTATGTTGGAGTAGGCAGGAATATATCACCTAAAGAAGGAAATAAAAACCGTATAGATCAATATTGTTACCATACTGAATTCATTGTCAGTATGCTAGAGTTATGAGAGATACTGAAAATGCACAGATAGTGTAATGCTCTGTTTTGTGGCTGTGGCCAGCAAGATGTATTTGTGTCTTCACCTCATTCAATGTCGTCAAACTATGCGAAGGTGGCACAGCGGTAGAACGCTCGCCGATCACACCTCACGTGGTTCGGGGTTCGATTCCCGGTCACTGAGGCACTCCTTAACCTCCCTAAGCCAGTAATAAGACTGGTAAAGAGTGAAGGTTGGGCTAGGCATAAAGCTAGCAACCCCTTCCTGCAAAAATAATCACCACTGCTACAGAAACTTCAAGCCTCTAGCTTGAAGCCCTATGTTCCACTGGGGACATAAAGGAATGAAAAAAATGTCGTCAAACTAACCAACCCACCCTTCTCAGTCCATGATAGAGTTTTATCCTTGACATTAATTTCTACACTGCATAAAATATTTGATGGCCATGCTAAAAATCACACATTGAGTGATTCTTATACTCTGAGCTTATTCTAATTGTTGGGGGAAGGGGTGTAGAAAGAAGTATAATTTAACGTCACTATTATCAGAAATCAATAAAATTTAATCCTCATTAATGAACAACTGATCCAACACTCTTCATTGTAAATGAATAAGCATGAGGTCACTGAGTACAAGTAGGCAGACAGGTTAAACAAATTGCCCATTCACTTGGAAAGTTTACTTACCAACTAAAATAACAATAATACCTTTAGTCAAGTTATAATTTATGAAACTGTACAAATAGTAAATTTAAATTTAGACAGCGACATAATGCTGGGGGTGCAGCTGTGCCTGACTTCCACAGTATTTAAATTCCAAGGGAAAATATACAAACAAACTGAGGGAGTTGCCATGGGATCATTAATATCCCCGGTTGTGGCAGATATATTCATGGATAGGTGGGAAAACATAGCGATTGAAACGTTCACCCCCACCCCAAAAGTATGGTGAAGGTATGTAGATGACACACGACACAAGTAGATTTTTCCAACACATTAACTCAAAGGTAGAGGCAATTCAATTCACTTATGAATTGGAAAGTCAGGAAGGGGAGCTTCCAATGTTAGATTGCAGTGTAAAAAGGAAAGAAGATGGGAAGTTAAACACACTGGTGTGTTTACAGGAAACCCACACATTCAAACAGATATTTGGACTTCCGATCATCCCATCCTATGTCAGTAAAAATAGGATTGGTGAAATGTTTAAGTGACAGAGCACAAAAACTAAGTAGTACCAAGGAAAATCTAAGACAGGAAGTTATACATATAAGAGAAGCCTTGAAACTTAATAATTACCCGGATAAATTAGTCATGAAATTTACATGGAAATGTAAAAATAAAATCAATAATGATAGTAGTGATAGGGATAATAATAATATTAATGATGACATGCATGTCAAATGTACGCAAGACAACACCAACAACAAGGAATCTAAATCATCAGTAGTAATTCCATACAAGGAAGGAACCTCGGAAAACTTACGCAGAATTCTTAACAAGGCAGGAATAAAAGTGTCATTCAAACCCACAAACTCAATTAGAAACAAGCTTTGTCGGTTAAAGGATCAATCCTGTGGAGCCAATTAAACAAAACAATTTAGTTTATCTAATACCCTGCTGGAATGATTGTCAGGTCAAATACATAGGTCAAAGTAGTAGAACAGCGTCAGTCAGTCAGACTAGCCGAGCATAAAAACCTAGCAAAATCTAGATTGGTTGATCCAAATAAGATAAGAAATCTAGAGAATAGTTCAGCTATAGCACTCACTACATGCAATTACACACAACCATACAATAGGATGGATGGGATAGGATGACAGTTTTAAAATCTAATGACACAGGGTGGAGGGAGAGATTGATAACAGAAGCTTTGTTTATTGAATCAACTGCAAACACGTGTAACAGGAATGATTCAACACCTATCCACCCAGATATCTGGAAAATTCTACTACTCCAACGACGACAAATAGGAGAGAGAGGACAAAGAAAACTATAAAACTCAAGTTTCGAAGTCGTGTGATTATAATTGGCGATGTGATTATGAACAGTAATAAATTTTGTTCGAAACTGTGTCATCTAGTAAATACTAATCCTGTTTCACTGTGTGATACATCTAATAAACAAACTAATATGGAATTACATACCACCACAGTGCCCAAGTTTTGCACATCTTTTAATAGACAGCACAGTCACAATCTGTCAGTGAATTCGTACTCAGATCTAAATACTTTTCCCCACTCAACTGTAAAATACTTCTCTCTTTTTTTACAGGACATTCAATTATACTACTTCCCCTTAGTAAGTATGTAAGTTAGCGTATTACCACGGGTTATTTATGATGGAGAATGAACTGAAAACAACCGACATAATGAATCAATGTGGTTTATATCCCTTAAATGTAGTCACTTTTCCTACGGCAACTGGAACAGATACTCCTCCTCGTACTACTACCACTACTTCTACTGTCACCACTGCTATGCTGACAAGTAAGGGAAACCAGGAAATCTAGGTGGAACAGAACTTCCTGTTGACTGCTGCGGGTAAAGTCCGGCAATGAAAGCTATAGGCTACGGAGAAAAACGCACTGTATCACAACAATTATCGACTTTGTTATCGAATACAGTAGCAATTAGTAGTTTCTATTAACCTGGCTAACAGTACTGCACTTTATACATTACTTGAAAATTCATTTTAACAGGCGTTGAACCACAAATGTCACTTAATTGCCAGGTGTTCTCTTCACCACAAACAGAGACAATAGACAATGGAGAAGATTTGAAGCTCACAAAAGAAACTGTACGCAGACATTGTTTAAAAGTGTCTAAACACACACTGTAGCACTCCACTGCTGAAGAGCATGGAAGAGAAATACCCATTAGCTGTCTATAAAAATAATGAATGCCCACACAACTCAAGTCGTAGTACCGAAGAAAGACCATCCTCAAAGACTGAGAGAAAACTCATCCTACCCAATGTAAAGAATACCCGTGACATAACGCTTAGAACACTAAGACTGTTTGAAATGTATATAGCACACAAGCCAGCCAGCCAGCCAATACAATCACTTTTTTCGATATTGTGCAAACCAAAATATCCAACAGAAAAAGAAGATAAGAGTAATACCATTTACAAAATACGCATCCTGGATTCCATTGCTAGTCACCATGCACCAGTTCGACTCTAATTACATGCTCAGACATCGTCGAAGCATCTGTACAAGAAGCCGACATGTCAACCTTCGGTCCAATCAATCGACGGGAAAATGCAAAATTCAATTAAATCAATATGACCCGTTGCACAAGAGGTGGCTCTCGTGGCCCAAGTGGTCTAGTGGATAACGCTTTGGCGTTTGAAACCATGGTCACTGGGTTCGAGCCTCGGTGGGAACATCATCACTCACAGAGAAATGCAGGTACATCCAGCTGACGAGTCCCAAATAGGACGAAATGCGCATCCTGGATTGGATTCCACTGCTAGTCACCATCCACCAATTAAATACTAATTAAATGCCCAGACATCGTCGAAGCATCTGCTCAAGAAGCCGACATGTCAACCTGAGACCGAGCACTTCGGTCCAATCAATCGACGGGAAAATGCAAAATTCAATTGAATCAATATGACCCGTTGCACAAGAGGTGGCTCTCGTGGCCCAAGTGGTCTAGTGGATAACGCTTTGGCGTTTGAAACCATGGTCACTGGGTTCGAGCCTCGGTGGGAACATCATCACTCACTGAGAAATGCAGGTACATCCAGCTGACGAGTCCCAAATAGGACGAAATGCGCATCCTGGATTGGATTCCACTGCTAGTCACCATCCACCAATTAAATACTAATTAAATGCCCAGACATCGTCGAAGCATCTGCTCAAGAAGCCGACATGTCAACCTGAGACCGAGCACTTCGGTCCAATCAATCGACGGGAAAATGCAAAATTCAATTGAATCAATATGACCCGTTGCACAAGAGGTGGCTCTCGTGGCCCAAGTGGTCTAGTGGATAACGCTTTGGCGTTTGAAACCATGGTCACTGGGTTCGAGCCTCGGTGGGAACATCATCACTGACTGGGGAATGCAGGTACATTCAGCTTACAAGTCCTAAATAGGGCGAAATGCGCATCCTGGTTTCCACGGCTAGTCACCATCCACCAATTAAATTCCATTTACAAAATAAATTTGAATGAAGTGTAACAGACATTACATCGGTCAAAGTGGGCGTTCGCGTCGAGTCCAAATCCAATACACAGATTAGCTGTAAACAGGCACGATATGCATTCTTTCATATCGATGAATGTAGATAACTACGGACACCAATTTGATTAAGAAAATGTAGAAATTTTAAATAGAGGCGACACCAAAAATACCAGGGAATTTCTAGAAGCCTGGTTGGTACTCATTTGAATCAGCAATTAACAAACATATCACTATAAACCATATTTACCAACTGATGAAACACAAATAGCCTGACAAGAAGTTCGCATTCCAAGTCAATAAAAATGGCCAATAGAGACCTAAACTAACAACCAGTCACGATAATGGTTGTCAGGAGATTCAGTTTTATCATTCATGGGGAATTCAAGTGAGTTCACCTGCGCTGAAGATGATGTCTATAAGGACAACGAAAGCTCCTCAATTAAATCAACCAGCTCAGAGAACACAACGATATCAAAAAGAGACAATAAGTGTATGAGAATTTCATCTATAGTCCCTAGTTTGAAGTATGAGTTTCGAAATCACTAGATAACAATTCCACGACTTGTTATCATATAATAGCATAACACTTTTATTTCCTATCATGAATGATCTGTGAAATACAATGTTGTCAATGAACTGTGGTTTAACTCAATAGTATTTATGCTTCAGATTGCATAGATTTATGTAAAACTGTTTTTGAAAAACGAATTGACTCGGTATCCAATAGAAAAGTGCTAATCATTAGAATACCAAAAATATAACACCCTGTTGGTCAATAACTTTAACAAGCCTGACATAAATAAATACACCACTGACTTACTCGACTCTTTTCTTCCTCTAAACAATCGGATTAATTCAGCCAGTTCAGTATTCCCATTATTTTGTGCTACTTGTATAGGCGTCATATTGTCGGCATTCACGAGTGTTGGATCAGCACCCCAAGACAAAAGACGCAAAACAGCTGCTCTTTGATTGTAGTTCGCTGCAACATGTAGTGGGGTATCTCCGTCAACTGACTGTGGACGTATACAAAGGTTGAAACTGTTCACAATCTCTTTTGGACGTTTACAACGGGCGTTCACATCAGCTCCATACATTAATAGTAGATTAATTTGTTCCACACGATTAAGGCGCGTAGCCTAATTGAATCAAAAAAGACATGAATGGGAAAGTATGCAATTTTATCCACAATGGGATTAGAATTTTATAAATTGTTTTAATCAGTACAAAATATGCATCATTCGCATATCACCTACTAAACGATTGAAAGTCAGACATAGCTTTACAATAATTTGTTCTAGTTCGCGACTAATCAATAATATTGCATGGAGGATTTCATCATGAGCTGACATCAGTTAGAGAACCATTGGAAAACCTGCAGGGAGTACTGCACAGCTGTTTCCATTGTCCTAGTTTGGGACTCTTCATCAGTACGCACCCACTGTCACGGTTCGAACCCAGGACCTTCTGATTACAAGGCGAGCTAGCTCGTAGACCATTGAGCCACTGGGGCTCGATCCTTGAATTCTAACTTCTAACAGCAGGTTGAAGATGAGGCAGTAACTCATCGAAGAAGACATTGCGAAATGGTCGTGCTATGCCGTGAATTGGCAGAAGTTAGAATTCAAGGACTATTGGATCGGATCCCAGTGGCTCAGTGGTCTACGAGCTAGCTTACCTTGTAACCAGATGTCCTGAGTTTGAACTCTGGCGGTGGTTGCGTACCACTGAAGAGCCCCAAACTAGGATGAAACAACTGTCCAGTACTCCCTGCAGGTTTTCCAGTGGTTCTCTAACTGATACTTGAAAATTAATCAATAATACTCCAATCAGTCTACGGTAGATTTACCTTTGAAAAAGTACCTTACCTCACTCAGCCTAAATAGTTAAGCGACTGATCAAGGTAAAACGCTTTATGGATAATATTGTATTTGTCAAAAACTGCTGCTAATATGAGCGCGCGGGTGGGTAGGGGTGGAGGAGTTATTGCATTACCTCACACTAAAGGAAATCGGAGACAGATAGCACGACAGTTACTCAAAGACTTAGTTCTTAATTACACTTGGGTGGTAAGCTTTGGGAAAATGTGACTGGTAATCAATACGAATAAGCACCAGTATACAAGAATGGAATAAACTAATCAGGATAATTTATTGTCATTATTAATCATGAGGTTAGAGTTGAAAAAACTGAGTTTGAAAAAAATATATTGCTGATATTACTACTAAATAACTGCCTTTTCTGCATCATAAAAAACATTTTCTTTGTAACCACTTCAAATCTATAACAGGGTACATTTTCACTGAGTATTACTCAAGACTTTCACATAGGTGTGTAGCTGGAGCACATGCTGTAGAAGTCATTGTCAAATACTTACAAATTTTAAAATTATTTTTTTTTCAAACCAGTTCATCACCATTCACAAACATACATACCAAAAAATTATCTTGGATAGTAGTTCCATTAATGGGGCATATCGTAAACATTTGAAAATCGAGCAGTGTTTTTATGACCATGTAAAAGTGTCGTTAATTGGTTAATAATTAGTTAATTATTTATTAATATGCTGCAATTAAATAGGAATGCATAAAATGTTTTATTACATCAGCGCTGAAATCGTATTTTTTTTGTAGCAGTTCAAGTTTATTCGTCTTGATGAATAGGTTAATCATACACTGTGTGTGAAATTGAACAGTCATTTAAAAGTGTGTTCTTTCCCTCAGAGCTACGACATTCATAAGGCTGATGCACTCAGATTCACGTGCGTCAGTGGTATAGCGGTTAGGAAGCTCGCTGACCATGCACATGGTCCGGGGTTCGATCCCCGGCCAACGACGCACTCCTTTACCGCGCTAAGCCAGAAATAATGCTGGTAAAGAGGAAAGGTTGGACATGAGGCTAGCAACCCCATCCTGTAAAATAAACAATGCTACGGAAACTTCAAGCCACTAGCTTGAAGCCCTATGGTCCACTGGGGAACGTGAAGGAAAAAAAAACTCAGATTCACAGTAGTTGAAGAATTGACCTACTGCGTCCTGTTATTAACCTCTGTACATAATGGTTCAGTCTAGAATGAGGCATAATTAAAGGTATTTGTTGGACAGTGTTCACACATTACCCTGGAGATAGATGATGATGATGCTGCTGTCCATTTACGTGATTTTGAAAAGTGGCGACTTCGTTTTTCAACAAGAATGGAGTCATAAATGCAGAAGACCGAATCATTCGATATGTAATTGGTGACATAATATTCACATTCCTTGTGTTATTTGACTGGGTTATTAGGACGTTCTCTTATCAGAAATTGCATTGGCATACTGATCAAACTAGAGAATGACTAAATATTGTTTAAATTTTCAAACACTTATTTCCCTTTATGAATTTGAATAAAGCAAGAACAACAGCGAGGCGTTTGGAGTAAACACAGAAGTCAGACAAGGGTGCTTATTATCATCAATGATATTCCTAATTGTGGTGGACTGGACTATGCGTCAAACAGTGGGAAACCAGAAGACAGGGATATCCTGGACCGACGTGAAGAATCTAGAAGACCTGGATTTCGCGCGTGTATGATTTATGTTTGATGTCACACAAAATCGAAGGCTTACAAGCGAAAACCGACAAACTGGTCGAAGAAGCAGTAAACACAGGACTCCAGGTGAACATAGACAAGACGGAGGTTATGAAAATAACCAACCAACCAACAACAACAACAACAACAGCAGCAACATCCAGCGCCAATCACCATCAACGGGAAGGATGTGAAAGAGGTTACTTCATTCGCTCACTTATCTAGGGAGCATTGTCTCAACTACAGTAGGAACGGACGAGGACGAGGATGTCAAATCGAGAATCGGGAAGGCGAGAAACACATTCATCAACCTGAAACCAATCTGGAAATCTTCGTCACTCAGCCTGCATCAAAAACAAAATTCGGATTTTCAATACAAACGTCAAGCCAGTCAGTTCTTCTATACGAATCAGAAAGTGGGCGGCGGGTCACAAAGAATATTTATTTCCAACAGTCTGTTGCACACCTTTATCAACAACTGTCTTCGCTGCCTCTATACTGAAGATCAGATGGCCGGAAAGAATCACTAACAAGAAACTATGGGAACGAACAAAACAAGAACGAATCGCCCAACAAATATGCAGGAGAAAGTGGAGATGGATTGGACACTCACTCGCTGAGGAGGCCGCTGGGTGACATCGCGCGTCAAGCCAGTGCTCGAGTTGAACCTGAAAGGGAAGCGGCGAGTGGGACGTCCAAGGGTGACATGGAGGAGATCGTGTGAAGAGGAGTTGAAACAGTATGGACTAACATGGATGCAAGTGAAAAGTACAGCAAAAGCAAGTGGAGACGTGTAGTTCTATGTTCCACTAGGAACCCAAGGGAACAATAATAATAATATATAAGAACAACAGTTTGTGCAGAGTAAGATGGTACCATAACTGGTTAATATAGAGGTCCAAATAAACCGAGGAACATTTTAAAGCACTGAAACAATTAATCGACAACAAAGAGATCATCCCGGTACGCCCTGATAAAGGTGGAGAAATCGCAATCATGAATCGTGAAGACTACACAGCTAAAATGCTGACCATCATATCCAATGAATCAAAATTCACAAAACTGGTCAATGAGAAGAACATGACGCAGCAAACCGAACAAAAACTAACGGACATCCATCCTCTGAAAACTAAAGACTGAATTATTCATTGACGCTGAAATGTTCGAATCGCTGAAGCCTCTTCGTCTTATTCTCGATACAACGAATCCAACTTATAATCGTACTGCCCAGTGGCTAGTAGACCTACTGGAACCAGTCAGAAGGCAAGTTTCCTGCCAATCATTGGGAGACTCTTTCGACATTGTCAACTCCATTGAAAATGTCAATGTTTCTAATAAAACCATGTTCTCACCATGTCCCAATAACTGAAACATATGATTCAAAGGAGATAAACATTGGTACACCCACTGACTATTTAAAGGAACTTCCATTGAGATGCACTCTAAATCTTCAGCTATCTTTCGAAATATATTGACAAAAAGATGGCATAGCTATGGGTTCACCAATTGGCCAGTTACTTACACATTTTTTTCATGTCAAAAACAGACAAGGCATTCCTAGAGAAAATGACAGATAGTTCCGAGTTTTACAAGAGATACGTGGACGATACTTTCATTATCTCCGATAGTGAGGAGAATTCGGAGGACATCCAGGAATTTTGCGACAGCTGACATCCTGCAGTCCAGTTCACATTAGGGAAGCAGTCAGACACAAAAATATCTTTCCTGGACGTTCAGCTAACAAGATAGAACACTAAAAAGATCCATCTATAGAAAGCCGACATGGAACGGATAACTCACTAACTCTCATAGTTGGGTGCCTCTATATACACAATACGAAACCTGATCCGTTCAATGAATAACAGAATGCGCAACATTTATAGCCCCTAAACTATAGAAAAGGAGCTGAACACTGAGGAGAATCCTCCTTGAAAATAGCTACCTAAAAGGTTTCATCACAAAATCCATGATGCCTAAACTAACTAAAACCGCCCACGCTATCTGCTCACAAAAGACTTCTCTGCTTGAATCTACAATTCAGTGGAGACTCATTGGCAGAAATACCAAGAAAACGCCTGCCCCGTATATTGAAAAAAATCCTTTTTTGCTGCTGAACTCAGATTGACTGTCTCTACAAAACCAATGATTCTCATGAAAATGAAGGATAAGCTACCAGCGCTGGCTTCATCAGTGTGCATCTATCAAATAACCTGCTGGTGTGGAGATAGCTAGGTCTGCAGTAACCAGCTTTTGCTATCCAAAAGTGTCGTCGAACACTTACCCACAGGCAGCTCTATCCTGGAACACCTGATTGAGTCTGGACACCAAGCTTACCCACAAAGTAACTCACTAAAAGAGTACGAATCAAACTTCTTCAAACGGCAGAAGCAATGGCAATTCACATGTTAAATCCTGAACTCTGCATACAGAAGAAGTTTGTTCAGTCATTAAGTCTACAATGGACCTGATCTGTCTTAATGCCAAATACGTAATTTTTGCTTTTTATTAATTAATTATATTGTTTTCTTCCCTCAGACCCTATTAAATTTCTACCCCTTACTACCACTGTTGTTAACTTGACTGTTGTTCAGTTTTAGCTGACTTCTACTCAACCGCGTCAATTATATTACGCCGCTCATTATACTTATTCCATTTTATTTTAGTTTCTACCCGATTAACTCTTTCTACATCACGTAATTCGTTATCTGAAACAACTCTAATGACACGTCTTTGGAAATATTCCTTTTGTTACTAAGAGAATTTAGTATACAACGTATGCGTACCGTTGTACCGTTTGAGAATGATATCACCGAAAAGAGGAGTAACTCTTCGCTGAACACCTTCTTTTTCATTTAATAACATAATCTTTTTGCTTTAATCTCCCCCATGTTTGGTAAATTGTGACTTTGCTTGTCTCTTGTTTCTATGATTTGAGTTGAACTCAGCACATTGTTACTCAATCTATTAGTTACTTCTCATCTTACTCACCTCTCCTCTTTATTACATAAATCCTTCTCTATCGTAAGCAAGTAATTATTTTTCCATTGGTTGGAGGATTTCATCATGGGCTGATATCAGTTAGAGAAACATTGGAAAAGCTGGGAGTACTGGACGGCTGCTTCGTCCTGGTTCGGGACTCTTAATCAGTACGCACCCATTGCCACGGTTCGAACCCAGGACCTTCTGGTTACTAGGCGAGCTAGCTCATAGACCGTAAATCCACTAGGACCCTACCTGATCCAACTTCTGGTGATTCACGACACAACGCGACCAGTTAGTTCACAATGTCTTCGATGAGTAACTGTCCTCACCTTCGACCTGCTGTACCCTCCTGGTCACGGCTTCCCACCAGAATTCCAGGTAACTGCCTGAATAGGGTTAGTCGCTAGTGAGCATCAAATCAATTTTCAGGTATTGGTTTGTAGGGATTTTGTTTAATTGATTGGAGGATTTCATCATGAGCTGACATCGGTTAGAGAGCCATTGGGAACACATGGAGTACTGGACAGCTGTTTCCATTGTCCTAGTTTGGGACTCCCTGCTGTACCCCACTTGAACAACCCCGGTGGGTGCGTACTGATGAAGAGTCACTGCCAAAGCACACTCCTAACCAGCTGATGATGAGAAGCCAACGAAATAAATGATCGTATCATCTTTTTCCACACAAACCACTGTTTATATCAGATGAAAGCGGACATTATCAATCAAAGCAGATAATTATATACATAATAAATAAATAGGCCATCAATCTTATCTGAAATGTTTTATACTTTCATACCCCTAGCTGACAATGTCCAATACTCTACACAATATGACATAGCAGTACTTGGAGATGATGATTCAAGCAGCTGTTATTGATTCACGAACCTTTTCTATACTTCCAATAAAAACTATCCATGCTACTTGAATGAAGTCTAATCACTGATTTCATTTTAGCAGTCGCAACCTAATGACAAACAGTAGACCCCCCATTTTATTGATATTGAAGGTCAACAAGCAATGGTACAATAAACAAACAACTGTAAAAAACATTTCATAAGAATGCATACTGAAGTTGACGCGTTTTTTGCAAAAAAAACAAACAAATCCGCCTTAGCCAGCTAACAGTAATATTTAGTAACCTAAATATGCTTACAATGTGTATTTTTTTTTAAAAAAAAGTTATTTTTAATTCAATACAAACTTGTTAATGAATTTGTTCCTATTTAAAGAAGGTACTGCAGACTATTTATTAGAAGCCAGTCACTTGTCTGTGTGTGTGTGTTTGTGACCTAGTTGTTGGGTGAGAATTATTTTCCGTAAAGTACACACGCACACACACACGTTACTCTTTATCTGGTTGAGTCAAATAGTAAACAAGGTAGGTCACTGCATCATTTAGAAGATAATATCGAAGTGAGCAGTTGTCTGGAGTAAACAATTTTGTGTAAGGGAGATCACGTGACTTCTAACAACTGAATAAGCATGTCTAATCAAGGTTGTTCTGTACTCTGACAATCGACATAAGGCAGGCACATTACCCGGATCAAGGTCATTTCACCCAGTTGAAGTCAAACAGTCATAAACAGTAATGATGACTAGGATGTTCAGCGTAAGTGTCAACAAACATACTAACCAAAAACGAAAGAAAAAAAAATTCCTGAGTTTAGTCATAAAGTTAATTTGATAATTACTGACATTAGTGAGACGTTAGTCAGTAGGGTTTGATATACAGTTGGATGTTAAATTGTAGCTGATATATGTGTAAAACTTGGGCAATGTGGTATTACGTAATTCCATATTAATTTGTTTATCAGATATATCATACAAGTGTGAAACAGTATTATTCTTAACTGGATGACAGGGTTTCGAACACAATGCATTATTCATAATCATTTCATTAATTATAATCACCCCCGACTACGAGACTTCAGTTTTATAGTTTCCATTGTTCTTTCCTATTCATCGTCGTAGGGGTAGTAGATTTTTCCAGATTCCCTGATGGACAGGTGTTGAATCATCCCTATTACACGTATTCTCTCTCAGTTGATTCGATAAACAAGGCTTCCGTTATCAATCCTGCTGTCTCCACCCTGTGACATTAGATTCTAGAACTGTCATCTTATACCATCGTATATTATATGGTTGTGTTTAATTGCATGTGTATAGCTATACAGCTGAACTATTCTCTAGATTTCTTATCTTGTTAGAGTCAACTAATCTAGATTTTGTTAGGTATTTGTTCTCCTTTAGTCTGACTGACTGAGTGACTGACACCGTTCCACTACTCTAACTTATATTTGATGTTGCAATCATTATTATTATATTATCATTATTATTTCCCTTAATTCCTAGAGGAACATAGAGCTTCAGCCGTGCGTCTCCATTGCGTTCGGTTCTCTGCTAGAGTCTTCACCTGGCTCCAAGTCTGTCACCACACGCTTTCATCTCCTCTTCACATGACCTCCTCCAAGTCACCCTTGCACTGACGACCAACTCGCCGCTTCCCTTTCGGGTTCCACTCGAGCGATGGCTTGTCTGATGATGTCACTTGATGGTTTGTTTGCTCAGAGTATGGCCAATCCATCTCCATTTCTTCCTGCCTATTTGTTTCACAATCGGTTCCTGTTGTGTTGGTTCGCTCATTGCCAGAAATCCCTCCGTGTTGCTGATCTTTTCTGACCGGCCATCTGGTCTTGAGTGGTATTGAGCGAAGACAACTGTTAATGAAGGTCTGTAGTATGTTTGAGATGCTGTTTATGACGCGCAGTGCAAGTCTCTGATCCGTATGTTGAGTAGCACTGACTTCATATTGGAGTTGACAACCCAGATCTTATTTTTGACGCTGAGTGTTGTTGACCTCCACACAGACTTGAGAGTGATGAAAGCTGTTGCAATCATTGCAACAGGCTATTAGATAAACTGAATTGTTTTGTTTAGTTGGCTGCATTCCATAGGATCTTTTAACTGGCAAAGCTTACTTCTAAGTGAGATTGTGAGTTTGAATGCCACTTTTATTCCTACCAGCATTGTTAGAAATTCTCTGTAAGGTGTCTGAGTTGCCTTCTTTGTATGGAAGTGTATTAATGATGATTTAAGTTCTTTGCCATTAGTGTTGTCATCATTCCATGCAGGAAATAATATTGTTTTACTGTGTGATATATTTAATAAACAAATTAATATAGAACCATCAACTTTTGAGAATATTTTAGTAAGTTATGAACTGAAGATTGTGTAATCCATCGTCCTACGTGTGTAGGAATCCCGACATTATATATATATATATATATATATATATATATATATATATATATATAAATGAACACCTGGGAAGCATCGTTTCAAGTACAGGCGGAACTGACGAGAGTATCAAAGCAAGAATCGAGGAAGCAAGAAAAACTTTCACTACTCTCAAGTCCGTGTGGAGGTCAACAGCACTCAGCATCAAAATTAAGATCCGGATTTTCAACTCCAATGTAAAGTCAGTGCTACTCACCATACGGATCAACAAACTACAGACTTTCATTAACAGTTGTCTTCGCTCAATACCACTCAAGATCAGATGGCCGGCCAGAAAAGATCAGCAACAGAGATCTCTGGCAATGAGCGAACCAACCTAGCACGAACCGATTGTGAAACAAATAGACAGGAAGAAATGGAGATGGATTGGCCATACTCTGAGGAAACGAACCATCAAGTGAGTGGCATCACTAGACAAGCCATTGCTCGAGTGGAACCCGAAAGCGAAGGAAGGGGAGAGTCGGTCATCAGTGCAAGGGTGACTTGGAGGAGGTCATGTGAAGAGGAGATGAAAGCGTGTGGGTGGCAGACTTGGAGCGAGGTGAAGACTGTAGCAGAGAACCGAACGCAATGGAGACGCACGGCTGAAGCCCTATGTTCCTCTAGGAATTAAAGGAAACAATAATAATAATAATAAATGAACACCTGCATTTATTATCGAGATCTAACCTAGTGTAGCTCACCAGAAGTATGAGTCACTTACTACCTGCATTGTTGTTATTATTGTTACTATTACCGTTAGAAAAAAGACTAAGCTATTTCATAAAAAGGAACCCTTTATGCTTAGATATTGATTCCAAACTTGAACTATGACTACTTGTTTTTTTTTTTTGAAGCAGAAAATGGAAGTAGTATTACAAGGCACATTTTTGTTTCTTTCTGCTAACAACAAACAAATTATATTTTTCTTCTATGGAACACGCCCATTTTTTTTGAGGAGTGGGTATATTATTCCCACCCAAAAATTGAGACATATAGACAAGGAAAAAGGAAATGGGAGAGAGATAGAGAGAAGAAGAAGTAATCGGAAGATTATGAATGTGTAACGATTTTAAGCGAACTGTTGGCACTTTCATCCGTCTACAGTTGAAAAGATGAAGTAAAAGATTATTAAGGATTATCAATTAACAGTGAGAAGAAACAGAAGTTTACAGTTATCAACTCTAACTACATGCCTGGATAACAATAAACACAAAGAAGCAACATATGAAGCACTGTTACTAAATTCGCCTTACAATCTTTTCTTACTCCAGCTAGAATAAAGGAAATTTATCTTACATAGTCTTTTATTAAGAAAGCCTGGAGAGAAATTCCAGCAAGAGTATGATTGACTTTCTGAAAGAAGACATTTCTTGAACCATTTAAATACACGTTATTCACAATGTTGTTGAAAAAGTCTGTCGACTCAAATATCACTTACCCATTGATATTTCAATTAACCACTAATCTGTGATGTAATTTGTCGATATGCTAAGCAGTCATCACACTGGGGCATTACATACTTCAATTAGTCAAAAACTAGCAACAAAAACTATGCAACAATTACTCTATAGTGATGAAAACATAAAAACGCAATGTTCAACTTGGATAGAACTCATAAAATTATGCCTTACAACATACTTCCAGTTCAATACTCAAATATATGAACAAATAAAAGGAACACCAATGGGATCGCCCATATCAGGATTAATAGCTGAAGTTGCGTTATGCAAAGATTAGAAACGTACCGAAAATCTGGGTACGTTACGTTGATGATACATTTGTAATAATTAAGAGAAATGATTTAGAATATACTCATAAATTAATAAACAACATATTTGAAGACATCAAATTCACAAGAGAAGAAGAATTAGATAACAAAATCCTATTTTTAGATGTCTTAATCAGGAGAACCAACACAGGAGATTTAGAAACACAAGTATATCGAAAATCAACGCACACCAAGATCAAATACTCAACTATACTAGCAATAATCCAGTTACTCACAAAAGAAACTGTATGCAGATATTTCTTAAAAGAGTTCAAACACACTGTTACACTCCAGCGTTGAAAAGAATGGAAGAAAGGTACCTACAAACGGTCTTCAAAAAGAATGGTTATCCACAAAATTTCATCAAAAAGTGTTTGAAGTCGAATCAAAACACCAACAAGAAACCATCATCAAAGACCACAAGAAAATTCATTCTACCATGCATGACAAATAACAGCTAGAATACTGAAACCGCTTGATATAGATATAGCACACAAGCCAGTAAAATCGCTTAATTCGATATTATGCAAACCGAAAGATCCGACAGAAAAAGGAGATAAAATTAATACCATTTACAAAATAAATTGTATGAACTGTAATAGACATTACATCGGCCAAAGTGGACGTCCCCTTCGAATTAGAATCCAAGAACACAAATCAGCCGTGAAAAGACACGATATATATTCTTTAGTACCAATGCATATAGACAATTATGGTCATCAATTTGATTGGGATAATGTCAAAATCTTAGACAGAGGAAACACTAAAAGTGCCAGAGAATTCCTAGAAGCCTGGTACTCAAACGAAAATGCAATTAACAAACACGTTAATATAGACCAAATATACCAACTAATGAAAAGTAAATCAGGTGACAAGAAAGTTTAAAATCCAAGTCAATAAAAAATGGTCAATACATATGTAAAGATGGTTACCGGGAGACGCAATTATGTCACTCATGAAGAAATTTAAATCATTTCACTTTATGCTAAATATGGCGCTGAAGATGGTGTCCAGAAGGAAGACAAAAGCTCCGCAACCAAACCAACCAGCTCAGAAAACACTATTAATTGCAAGTCATCACACTGGCTAGGAACTGTTGAATGTCAGCAAAAGACAATTGTTTGCTGAGTCTATGAGGTGAAACACTTTAGTGTTGAACACTACTCTTTCATAAGGAGTAGAGTAGTGTATACCTTTATCATCATTTATGATTGATGCTCCAAGTATGAATGAGTGAGTTGAATAACACTTCCAGACGTTGAAATAAACCAACAGACTTTACCGTATTTATTACTCTAACTGATAATGCGATTATTAATATTATTTCAGTACCCCCCCCCACCTAGTTTGTCTTTTACTATCTTCTAATCAGTCAGCTTTCTAGGCTATCACAAAATTTTGAATTCAACCGTTGAGAAGTCAATTTTATGCACATTTTATTTATGTATATTGAAGAGTTGGTTTGACAGAATCGACCTCTGATAGAGAACCACTGAGAACCAAGGCGTATTGGACAACTGTTTTGTCCTACTCTGGGACTCTTCATCAGTGCACACCGATGGTCCTATACCAAGGACAGAACTCAAGACTTTCGGGTTATAAGGAGGTCTAGTTGACCATTCTGCCCTGCGTTCTATCTCCCGTGTGAAGTGGTATAATAGGGTGAGCAATATTGAAGTTAGGCATTGGTCGAGTGATAGGTAAAGAGGGGAAATCAATAAATGAGGCTGTGAAGCTACATCGACTGAGATGGTTAGGACATGTGTTACGCATGCCTAGTCATCGCCTTCCTCGACTACGGGCAATGTTAGCTGACATAGGGTCAGGCTGGAAAAGAGCTAGCGGCGGTCAAACCAAAACATGGCACCAGTCAATGAAATCCAAAACAGTTAGTTTAAGCCACATAGGAAGGTGTAGACTTCCTGACTAGTTGGGGTCCTCGGGACGGTAAACACCAATGGAGGCTGGAAACAATCGGTGATATGGCTCAAAGTGATCGTTCTCAATGGCTGGCGCAGATGCATCCACACTCCTTGTGACTTATGATTTCCAATGAAACTATATTGTTCTTCGTTATTACTATTCCTTTGTCTCATATCCCTGTCTACTGTCTCTATTATGCATTTCTTCTACTTTCTTCTCTTGCTTTGTGTGCTACAAGTAGGGAGTGTGGCGACTTGAACTGATGCACATCGGTGCAAAGTTCTATGTCGAAAACAGACAGACAGACCATTCTGCCACTAGGATAGAATCCAAAGGCTCATCAATTCTAGCTTCTGACAACTCATGATATCTAGCGCTAATGTGTTATCGGTGAGTATATGTCTTGGTGAACCTGTTGTCCACCACTGCAGCACTTCAGGCACCTTCATCCTGGCTTTAGTCACCAGTGTGCATTAGATTAATTCCCAAGTTTTGGTTTGCACGGATTTGAGTGACTCATCGTGAAGTAACTTCACTAAAGGAACCACTGAAAGACAGAAAATACTACTACGCTGGGTGGGCGTTTCGTCCTTATTCTGGACTCTTCAGTAACTTTTCAATCTTACAATTAGGAAGTTAGTTTTACAGGTGATTCACTGAACAATAAATCACCTATGAAATAATAAATGCATACGTATATATGTCACGTCCAATACTCATAAATTTAAAAGTTAGTTGTGTTTACAAAATAAAAGAAAAAAAAACTATGTTCACTGAATTGAGGTTAAACTATTCAGTGGACAGGAAACAACACACCTGCAAAAATAAAAGTTTGCGTGTTTTTTCCAGTATACCTTATCTCAACCTACGCTTACAACAGATAAAATACTCCCCCCGCGCTCACCACCCCATCACTCTTACAAACATACAATCACAAAATAATAATAAATGAGATAATTAACACATCTTGGCAAATATTTTGAATGCTTTTTATGAAAGTTTTAAGATCAATATACATACAGTGAAAACAAAACAAAAAGAGTCAAGTTTAAAGTACACAACTGTAGGTCAAATTAAGACATTGAAAATATTTTTAGATTAGTACTGCCTACTTAGTTTTATATATATATATATGCTAGTAATTACTACACAAAGTCATTTAATTCCACACTGTATCGATTTACTGAAGTGCAAGATATGCTAAAGAAGATCTGCAGCTCAATTTGAAGTATGCGCTGAGGATGTTGTTTTGGCAGACAACAAGATGCTTTACAACTTTGCAGGCATTCGACTCAGAGAACATGACAACACTAATATTAATTTGACTGCCTACACTAAAGTTTAAATTAACGCGCCTACAATGAATTTAAACACTAATCTTAATCGTATAAGAAAAATTAATTCATTATGTTTCAGGATTTCATCATGAACTGACATCGATTGGTTAGAGGAGGATTGAAAACAACAGATGGAGTACTGGACAGCTATTTCCGTTGTCCTACTTGACAGCCGGCTTTTCAGCAGTAAGCACCCACAGCTAGGGTTCGAACCCAGATTGATATTCAAGTGTGTTGGTTTACACTAGGGACTAGCCCTACTCAGGAAGTTGGTAGGTAGGGTAGTTACCTTGGTTCTAGTTGGATTGTGATGACAAATACTCACAATGGATGATATGGACTGACCATCGGATTGGGCTGGGTCGAGTCCCAGTGGCTTACTGGTCTACGAGCTAGCTCGCCTTGTAACCAGGAGGTCCTAGGTGGTGGGTGCGTACTGCTGAAGAGCCGGTCCCAAACTAGGACAATGGAAACAGCTGTCCAGTGGTCCTTGCAGCTTTTCCAATGCTCCTCTAACCGATCAGTGTCAGTTCATTTATTCCTTTGAAGTGAAACTTTAGGATTATTGTCTAAAATTATGGAAAAGACAAATAATTAGGCTAAAATGAGGTAAGATTTTATTTAAATTCATTGATTCCATCCATTTCTGCCGAATTATTGCTTCTTTTTTTTTTTTTGATTTACAGCTTGATTCCACACCGTATTTTCAGTACAAGTATGGAATTTTCAGCATGGATATCGGTTGCCCAAATTCAGGCATACCATAGATATCGGGTTCAGAGACTTGGAGTAAGTCACCCCAACTGTTTCCAGCAGGCTACTGCAGAATTTTGTCCTCAGCTGATTCACTGCTGAGAATCAGATGACCAGCCGGAAAATATAAGCAATAAGGAGCTCTAGAAATGAGTCAGACAAGAATATATCACCAAATAGATATTCAGAAGAAACTTGAAATGCACTGGACTTATTCTGAGGAGACTTTTAAGTGATATTGCGTGCCAGACCCTAAAGAAGAACCTAAATGGAGAACAACGAGTTCGGTATCCCAGGGTGACTTGAATGAGATCGACTGAGAAGAAAATGAAAGCTTGCCACCAAGTTCACACTGAGAACTGGAAACTATGCACCAAGAAATCACCTTCCTCGACGGGAAATCTTAACCGACATAAGATTCGGTTGGAAAGCAGTTAAACCTGGTCAAAGCTTGGTCAAACCGAAACTTGATATCAGTCTAATGAAGCCTTTTACGTTTGGTTTCAGCCACAGAATCTCTAGCTGAAGAAGACAGGTGATATGGCTGCAAAACATCCTCAGTAGCACTTAGTCATTCACAATTTGTTTTTTCCTATATCTTCAAGGGTTGATTTGTAAGGATTTGATTAGGTTTTTGGAATTCGCCCGCGGATTGATTGATATCAGTTAGAGAACAGCTGTTTCATCCTAGTTTGGGAAGATCCTGGGTTCGAAACCTAATGGGTGTGTACTGCCGATGATTTCCAAACTAGGCTGATGAGACAGCTTTCCAGTACACTCCCCCAGCTGGTTTTCAATGGTTCTCTAACTGATATCAATCAATCCCGTGGTCGAATTCGAAAACCAAATTTCCCTTATCCACTAAAATGTCAAGGTCCCAGTGGCTGAATGGTATACGAACTTGCCTTGTAACCGGAAGGTCCTGGGTTCGAACCCCACAGTGTGGGTGCGTACAGCCGATGATTACCAAACTAGGATGAAACAGCTGTCCAGTACTCTCTCAACGGTTTTCAACGGTTCTCTAACTGATATCAATCTGCGACTCTGCGTCGGTGGCATAGCGGTTAAGACGCTCACCGATCATGCACATGGTCCGGTCCGATCCCCGGCCACTGACGCACTCCTTTACCTCGCTAAACCAGAAATAATGCTGGTGAAGAGGAAAGATTAGGCATGAGGCTAGCAACCCCATCCTGTAAAATAAACAATGCTACAGAAACTTCAAGCCACTAGCTCACATTTCTGCTTATTATGATTTTCTGAAGTCTTTTGTTTTCTCTCTTTTGTCCACCTGTGTGCTACGTGGAGCGTTGCGCCCCTTTTACCGAATTCTACGTTGAAACTAAGTCAGGCAGGGTCACAAAACACAACACAACTCCCGCTGCACATGAGATGAAATCTTTATCCTTTTAGGTGAGCATACCATGAATTAACTATTACTAGCTAGCTTCGCATCACCCTTTAACTAATAATGAATATATACCGTCTATTCTCTATCAATCCGAACAAAAAAGAAAAAAAACATTTTCAATGAATCAATAAAAACAACCAGGTTGCTCAGGTAACCTATTTAAATACTAATGTGTATGTGTTTGGTATATTATTATATTAAACGACAAGAAATGTGAGCATGCTCTCATATAAGTGCGAAAGTACTCACTAGTAATGATAATAATATCAGCCTGAAACGTCGTAAATTAGTGAACTTATATAACAACAACAAAACATCAACAAAACAAAAATTAAAAAAATGTTTGATTTTAATGATGTTTTGTGTATTTTTTGTGTGTTTTCTAAAAGAAATTATTTCGGTATCGTAATAATAATCACACGAAAAAAAAAAACGAAACAGATAGACAACAGCAAAATTCAGTTACACTTCTCATGATATTTATTACAACACACACACACACAAATGTATATCCATAATATTTGTAGTAATAGTGTTGATAATAATAAGTAGACGTGATTACACACAATCAATACTAGATTTTTAAAAATATTTGGCATCAATAACTGGTCTATTTATAGAGTCAGTATACATATATATGTATATATATATATATATATATATATATATATATATATATACTAAAAAGGCATTTACTTGGCTTAGACAAAAGAATTTCAGTAATTAGTTTTTTCAGTAATAATTAGTTAGTTAACGGAGTACTGATTTCTTAGGTATCCTGAGTAACTACTGTACCTTCTTGAGAATTTATGAAAATTTTTTTTGTATAGGCGATAATTAATTCATGATTTATTGGAAGACAGAAAGAACTACAAAACCACACTTGAGCTAAAGTACAAGTGAAATAGAACTCCTGCTTATTTCAGTCATTTATCCACCTTAATTGAAATCTTTGAGTCCATTAGATAGTTGGAGGCAATCGGCGACAGGAAGCCTTGCTTTACCTAGGTTTCGTGCTAGTTGGCACTCACCAGTCAGCAAGGCGTATCTGCAACCTTGAAGGAACACTCATGTCCCTTCTGAGATTCAAACCCGCGTCACCCAGTGCCACCTGCAGTCAGAGACGTTACCACCGAGCCATTCGAGCTCGCGATTGACCTCCTGTAGGACTGTAGTGGGTATTTTGACTGGACACTAGTGACTAGTGTGACGTGTCTAGTCCTTTCTTTGGTGCAGACTGAATTCTATCAGTCAGTCAGGTTTTGCAATGTGGCCACCATTCAATGTGCACCGTGATGGCGAGCTACCTAGAATGGTGGCCACATTTCAAAACCTGACTGATAGAATTCAGTCTGCACCGAAGAAAGGACTAGACACGTCACACTAGTCACTAGTGTCCAATCAAAATATCCATGGGTCCGTTGGGTTTATTTTTCCTATCTGTCTGTCTGTCTATGCAGTCAAACGTTGACAGATATCCTTCTCATATTAACTCCAACTGTGTATACACACATATTTACGTGTATCTGCAGGAGCAGTTACACTGGGAGAACAGGAAAAGAAGGGCACACCTCCGATTTTCTCGACATATACCGAAAAGAATAGACACGGAACAAAGAGAACTCTTTTCGATAAACCAAGTGAGTTAATTACAAAGAAATTAAGAAAATCAGTTCAAAGGACTTTAAATTCTGGCGAACTACACATCTTATTCTCTACAAGACCGATGGTGCTATCTCGACTGAAAGATGAAGTACCTAGACTGGCCACTTCAAATTGTATTTATCAATTCAACTGAGCTTGTGGAGCGAGTTATATTGGCCGTTGCTCTAGGAACTTGATTTTTCGTGCTCGAGAACATATCCCACTATGGCTAAGTAAAGGTGTAGTTAAAACAATTAACAGCTCAATATTGGACCATCTGGTGCAAACCGGTCACAAAGCCAGCGTAGAAGAATCCTTCTCCATAATATACCGGATGCCTAACAAACTACCAAAATCGTTGAAGCACCGCTTGCTCCAAACAGCAGAGGCTATTGCTCTGTGGCCCTCAGTAGAGACTATAAACTCATGAATTCGTACCATTACCCTTCCTAATTCTTCTGACATTCAGTTTATTTTATGTTGATGCTGTTCAGCTGTAATCTATCAATATTATTGATTAATTAATAATTATTGATTAATGTCGTTCATAAGACTAATTCATTCATTATAATGTATATATAATTGTAGAACCTGATGATGAATTTATCGAAAAGAGTACTCTTTGTTCCGTGTCTGTTTTTTGAAAATTTTAATGGGCATTTTTAATCAGTATACCGAAAAGCCGACGTCTCCAGCTAGGGAACAAATGCTTTCAACAGTGTCATCGCTAGGCATCTCCTTGACGCGGGTCGTGCATGAGGTGGAAGTCATAAGATCATTTAAAATAATCAGTTCTCTCTTCTCAAGTTTGCCGAAGTAATCTCTATATCAGACGCCTGAAACTTGATTTGTGTGTGTTCAGAAAGAAGCAGTTATCAGTTTTGCCTTGCCCTGCTAACTGGATGTCTTTATTCTGTCTTTCATTGAATTATGTAATCGTTGACTTTAACCTCAACTCCCCTCCACGTCTTTGATGTAGTGTACTTTTGCTTGTCTCTTGTTGCCATGATTTGATTTGAACTCAGTGCATTGTTACCCAGTTTATTAGTTAGTCATCATCCTACGCACCTCTCGTCTTTATTACATAACTCTTTTACCATTGTATGCATGCATTTACTTTGTTTAGACTTGAACTCCCTGTGCAAAAGCTATATAAGCGTAATTTACTCAGCACTGTTCACTAAATTCGGAAAATCCTATCAACTGACATCATGTAAAATTTGCAAGTATGTTAAAATGTTACTGTACATAAACGTAATATTTATTTATTTATGCTGTAAGCAGATGATGGGAAGCCAACGAAAAAGGAAGTGATGGTATCCTATTATTCTACGGAAGACCACTGTTTTTTTTTGCTTTTTTCAAATTTATAAAGGGAAATAAATGATTGAAGCATATATATGTATATTCATTTATGTTGGAAACTACTCGAGTACTATGGCGTATTTCAGATATTCATCAACCTTATTCAACAGCTGTACGACAACGGCACATGTTAAGTGATCCACAACAGAAAACTCAGCGGGGCGTTTGGAGTAAACACAGGAGTCAGACAAGGGTGCTTATTATCACCAATGATATTCCTAATTGTGGTGGACTAGATTATGCGTCAGACAATGGGAAACAAGAAGACAGGGATATCCTGGACCGACGTGAAGAACATAGAAGACCTGGATTTCGCGCGTGGATGATTTATGTTTGATGTCACACAAAATCGAAGACTTACAAGCGAAAACCGACAAACTGGTCGAAGAAGCAGCAAAGACAGGACTCCAGGTGAACATAGACAAGACGGAGGTTATAAAAATAACCAACAACAAAATCAGCAAAATCAAGCGCCAATCACCATCAACGGCAGGGATTTGAAAGAGGTCACTTCTTTCACTTACCTACAGAGCATTGTCTCAACTACACGAGGAACGCACGAGGATGTCAAATCGAGAATCGGAAAGGCGAAAAACATATTCATCAACCTGAAACCAATCTGGAAATCTTCGTCACTAAACTCAGCATCAACAACATAATTCGAATTTTCAATACAAACGTCAAGTCAGTCAGTTCTTTTATACGGATCAGAAACTTGGCCAGTGGGTCACAAAGAATATTTCCAACAGCCTGTTGCAAACCTTTATCACCAACAACTGTCTTCGCTTTATACTGAAGATCAGATTGCCAGAAAGAATCACCAACAAGAAACTATGGGAACAAACAAAACAAGAACCAATCGCCCACGCAACAAATATGCAGGAGAAAGTGGAGATGGATTGGACACTCGCTGAGGAGGCCGCTGGGTGACATCGCGCGTCAGGCCATAGCTCGAGTGGAACCCGAAAGAGAAGCGGCGAGTGGGACGTCCAAGTGTGGGTGACATGGAGGAGATCGTGTGAAGAAGAGTTGAAACAGTATGGATTAACATGGATGCAGGTGAAAAGTACAGTAGGAGAGAGAAGCAAGTGGAGACGTGCAGTTGAAGCCCTATATTCCACTAGGAACCCAAGGGAACAATAATAATAATATAATATTCATTTATGAGTATGTCTCAGTCAGTTAACTACGCAGCTTGTTTCATTACTGAATTGTAGTAGATAGAACTGTCAACTTCTGTGTGTTGACTAAGGTATAACAATGATTGGTTAACTTAAGGTGGCTATTCACACACACACGCACACACCTTTTCCTAAACGCTTTATTCGTGATTTAAACAGCCATATCAGATCAGTGAGTCGGAGATTTCTCACCATTCCGTGAAATAAAGAAGCGTGTTCATGTACTGTCTTCTTTCTTCTTTCTTTTTTTCCTTCACGTTCCCCAGTGGAACATTGGGCTTCAACCTAGTGGCTTGAAGTTTCTGTAGCTGCGTTTGTTTTACAGGATGGGGTTGCTAGCCTCATGCCCAACCTTTCCTCTTCACCAGCATTATTTCTGGCTTAGTGAGGTAAAGGAGTGCGTCGGCCGGGGATCGAACCCCGGAGTTCATGTACTGTACGTAAGACAAAAATCTGTCCAATAATGATAAAGTAATATGATCCACAAACCAACTAACTGCCTTGTAAATACTCTGCCTCTCCTAACAACGAATACGACTATCATTCACTGGTATTTTTCACATTCGAACATGCAACATATCAACTAAATTGAACATTGTGAGTGTGTAGCTTATTTCGACACAAGAATGCCTACTGACAACTACAAGAATATAGGTAGAATCAGGCTTAAAACTCTTTTTTAAAAAGTAAACACCATAGCTAATTTGGTAAACTGATATTCTATTGAGCTGAATACGACTGGTTAAAATCTGACGGCTACTTTGGCGACGACTGAATGGATATCCTGAAGCTCTACAGAGAAGTCGTAGCCAGTGAGGTGGTGCACCATGTGTGTCAAGGTGAAGTGGATGCTCGTTGATAGCAGTGTTTGGTGATAGGGGGATATTGCGTAAGCACTGACAAAATCACAGGTCACTGGGTTCCAGACCAAGTATCTGAATGGTCAGCGAGCCTCACCTTGTAACTTGAAGCTCCCTGGATTCATCCCCAGTGTGGGTCGTGGGTTTTTATTCCCGAAGAGTCCTAGGCTAGGACGAAGCAGTTGTTCCGTACTCCCTGGTTTTCAGATATTTAAATTTTGGATTTTTGATTACAGCTTGATTCCACACCGTATTTCTTGGTACAGGTATAGAAATTTCAGCATGTGATATCGGTAGCCCAAATTTTGCAGACTGACCATAGATATCAGGTGTGTATCGGCAGGGAGTCGAACCTCGGACCGTGTGCATGGGTGGCGAGAGTCATAACCACTGTGCCACCGACAGTGGTACTGATTAATGATGAGTCCTATACTGAAATTAATCCAGACCCCTAAATAAAACCCGTATAAATTGCAGTGATGTTAGTATCAGGGAGAACTTTATGGGATATTAAAGGTTTGACCACGGATTGATATCAGTTAGAGAACCACTGAAAACAACCAGGACACGATTCCAACCCAGAACCTTCCTGTTACAAGGCAAACTCGTAGACCATTCAGTCACTGGGACCCGATTCAATGACCGCCAGTCCATGAATTCTAACATCTACCAATTCGTGACTTTAGTGCAACCACCAACCAATGTCATCGGCGGGAACTGCATCCTCACTCCCCCCTGACTGGATGGACCTCACTGGTCACGCACGACTTCTCACTAGAACTCACTCCAGGCAACTCCGTCCTGTAGCCAGTCACTAGTGTGTGTCAATCCGTGGTCAAACTCAATAAAACAACAACAAAAAACAAATTGAATCCTTACAATTCAATTCTTGAATCAATTTTCGTCGTAACATCTAACCAGATGGGGATACCTTTAAATTGCATCAATTCCAAAAGTCATTCGCATACATACCAGCCAACTGTTAGTAATATTCAAGTATTGGTTTAAAAGGATTTGGTTGATTGGTTACAGGATTTCATCATGAGCTGACATTGGTTAGAGAACCATTGGAAAACCTGGGAGTACTGGATAGTTGTTTCGTCCTGTCCAGGTTTCCCCAGGTTTTCCAGTGGTTCTCTAACCAATGTCAGCTCATGATGAAATCCTGTAACCAATCAACCAAATCCCTACAAACCAATTCTTTAATATCAATGAGGTGCTCACTGGCGACTGACCCTATTCAGGTAGATAGTTACCTGGGGTTCCAGTGGGAAGTCGTGAGCAGTATGGTGCAGCAGGTCGGGTGTGAGGACAAATACTCGCCGAAGACATTGGCTAGCGGTTGCGCTATATCGTGAATTGGCAGAAGTTAGAATTCATGGACTGGCCATTGGATCGGGTCCCAGTGGCTTAATGGTATACGAGCTAGCTCGCCTTGTAACCAGAAGGTCCTGGGTTCGAACCCTGATGCGGAAGAGTCCCAAACTAGAACGAAACAGCTGTCCAGTACTCCCAGGTTTTCCAATGGTTCTCTAACCAATGTCAGCTCATGATGAAACCCTGTAACCGACTGTTAGTAAGCTTTGCGTATCAACGTGAAATCATCTGGAGTGAGTGCTGCTTTAAAGTTAGATATGTTATAAGGAGAGAGAATTACAGCAGAATTACAACTACTTATTTCTTTTTTGTTGTTGAAATTACCGCCTTGTTTTAAGCATGAATCTCTCTATGAGATATGTATAACTAACACATTGTATCTTCAATCTTTTTTGTACAAAAAAACACTTTTCTTAGTAGAAAGAATAGAAATTTAGTGAAGTGTAAATTCACCTTAACTGTTTCTAAATGTGTACGATGTTAACAAAGTCATAAACCAGATGTGACAGTTATTCATTCGCACGCGCACATGCACACACTTGCACACACACACACGCATACAAAGAGATATGTACTGAAAATACGATTAACACTCATTTACTGTAATCTGATTAGTAATAATAATAATAACAATAATAATAGTAATACTATCCATGATATTAATAACGATGCCTCTAATTAAAGTCACGGGATCTATACACAATTACGAATTAATTAAAGCTTAGTTGACTGAATCATTGTGAAACCGACCGACATGAATGCCTTAAACAGTGGCATTGCTTTATGAAAATGCTCTTTCTGATAACAGTGACTGGTGTGTGACAATTTACATGAAACTGACAGCATTAGCTATGACAGATTATGGGCTATGTTCTGTATCCAGAAATTCAAAACTGTGATACAGCGAAATTCCATAGATAACTTAATTCTGGTTTAATATTAATAATAACTGTGTAATTTTTTCTCAGCATTGTAATGTTAAAGCTTTTACGAGTTGATCACGGATTGATATCAGTTAGAGAACCATTGAAAACCAGCCACAGTGAGTACTGGACAGCTGTTTCATCCTAATTTGGGAATCATTGGTAGTACGCACCTACTGGGATTCGAACCCAGGACCTTCGTATACCATTCAGCCACTGGGACCCGCTTCAATGGTTCATGAATTCTAACTCCTACCAATTCGTGATTTAGCGCGACCCCAACCAATGTCTGATTCTCGCTAGTGACTTGCTACAGGATGGAGTTTTCTGGAGTCAGTTCTAGTGAGAAGTCGTGACCAGTGAGGTTCAACCAGATGTCACGTGTGAGGATGGATGTCCCATCAACGACATTGGTTGGGGTCGCGCTAAATCACGAATTGGTAGAAGTTAGAATTCATGAGCTGGCCATTGAATCGGGTCCCAGTGGCTGAATGGTATACGAGCCAGCTTGCCTTGTAACCGGAAGGTCCTGGTTTGGAATCCCAGTAGGTGCGTACTACCGATGATTCCCAAATTAGGATGAAACAGCAGCTGTCCAGTACTCCCTGTGGCTGGTTTTCAATGGTTCTCTAACTGATATCAATCCGTGATCAACTCGTAAGAACATAACTAACCCCTACAAACCAAACTATAGAAAAATAATGTTAAAGTGTTCGGTCAGCATAGGCACAAGATCGATCACCTAATCATGTAATACTTAATGCATCACTAGACAGTCATTTTGGACGAGCAACATGAAACTACTCAATCAACAGCTGTTGAACGACTGTAAACTGAGATGTTAAAAAAACTAGGTGTTTTCTTTTACATCCTAGCTAGTAATCACAAATCTAACCATGTCTTGGCCAAATACAGTCAACTGATGGAATAAAATGATAAATTTCCAATACCATGGGTGCACGTCTTCTCCCAAATGTAACTTTTCTGACCCCATAGATCAGTCAGTATGTCCCAACAGAACTGGGATATTCATCTCAATCGACTACTCACAGCTACAGTGATTCTCCGTGGCTGGATATTGGAAAATTATACTATTTGGCATTTCAGCAGGGTTATAGGCTAAAAAGCAGAGATGTCATCTCTTTTACCCATGCAATTCATAATTAGTCCATACAGTAGGACTGGCTGGTGAATGAATTTCTCCTTGCATTAGGTTTGCAGCGTGATCTTAGAAGTCATGATCTGACCACCTGACCGATTGAATCGTATAACCGAATCACTTAAAAGACTATACAATAACATGGATTCTATCTTCATGTAGAGTGTTGTCTACCTGTACACGATGCGTCGTTGGCACAGCAGTAGAATGCTCACTTGGTTTGGGGTTCGATCCCCGACCACTGACGCACTCTTTTATCTTGCTAATAAGACTGCGGCATGAGGCTAGCAAACCTCATCCCGGGAAAATAAATACTACTGCTACCAAAAGTTCAAGCCTCTAGCTTGAAGACACCCTATGTTCCACTGGGAACGTAAAGGAATAAAAAAAAGCGCGACAACTTGACTTTGTCATTTAGATGAGCGTGAACGACATTTTACGTAAAAGTGAATTTGTGTTTAGACCTATCGTAGAGATAATAACAACTGACAGATAGCCTCATACATCAAGTGTAGAAATAAGCAGAGTGCCCTGACATTGTAGATAATCTTATTTTAACATCACTCACTGCTCAAATAAGGATAAAATTACTTAGCTTAAGCCGACTTTCAGTGTGTATATGAATGAAACACCCAGTAGTCTTAGTGTCAGTGATTAAACCCTGTACACTAAAACTAATCGAATACAGTAAGTAGCGTGAATAGCATACGAATATTAAGCAAATAGAAGGCATTAAGATGCTTCAGGTCAATTTATGAGTACCGTTTTGTAATTGTTCTTTTTTAATGATTCCTTCACATTCCCAGTGGAACATAGGGATTCAAGCTAGAGGCTTGAAGCTTCTGTAGCAGTGGTGTTTATTTTTCACAGGATGGGGTTGCCAGCCTCATGCCCAGCACAACCTCCCCTCTTTACCAGTCTTATTACAGGCTTGGCAAGGTAAAGAGTGCGTCGGTGGCCGGGGATCGAACACCGAACTACATGAGGCGTGGTTGGCGAGCATTCTACTGCTGCGCCACCGACGCACGTGTTGCAGTAGATAAGAGTTAAAACTTTGTTTAGATATTCAGAAGACACTGAGTTATTGATATAAGGATAAAACTTGGGCACTGTGGTGGTAGAGTATAACTCCATTATAAATAAGATTTTATTTTGATGAAATCACACAGTGTTGTTGTACAGTAATATCGACTGATGCGACCACGTTTCGAGCACAATTGATTACTGCTCATAATCATATCAACACAATACTCGCATAACTTTCTTGCTTCATTTATATACATGAGTAAAAGTTGATGATTAGACATTTGAATAAAATCAATATGTGATAATGTACATTCGGAAATAATAATATTAGTGTTATCAGTAAAATACAATCAAACGGGAAATAAGATGTTTTTATAGTAAAATAAATAAATAAATAACTTTTTAGAATGTTATAATATGGACTGAAAAACACATTTTAAGATTATTTATTATCCTCCTCTGATTTGACTGAATGGTGGTAATAATATCTTCCATATTTCTGGTATTTGTGTTGAGTCATTTCCATTGCACGTGTTGGGTGTAGACTCAATGGACCAGGATTCAGTAATCAATCTCTCTCTAACTCCACCTACCTATATTACTCTTTAGAATTTGGACCCTGTCCCACCTAACCTATTGTGTGTTTGTGTGTTAATGCATGCATTGCAATAGCTGCGTGCTGTTTTCTAAATTACTTATCTTCTCTGGGTCAACCATTCTTACCTTAGCTAAATTCTTATGTTCTGACAATCTGACTACCCCTGACCTACTAGTTTGACCTATGTAGTTGACCTTACTCACAGTCATTGCAGGGTATTTTGTAAATTATATTATTTTGTCTAATTGGGTGAACAGGGTCCTTTAACCTACAGAGCTTGTCTCTGAGTGAGTTTGTAGGTTTGAATGCCATCCTAATTCCTTGGTATGATTATGAGTGGCAATAAATTGTGCTCGAAACGTGGTCGCATCAGTAAATATTACTGTATAACACACTGTGTGTGTGTGATTTTATCAAAACAAAAATTTACGCATAATGCAGACACTGAGTTACATACATTTAAACAAGTTCATGAACTTTTTCAATTATTTATCAAAATAATTCCGGTGAAATATGTGCATTATGTATACCAAACCCGCTACAGACACTTATTTTTGAAGCAGAAAAAAGCACAACTAGGGTCACCGCCACTTATCCACAAGAGAGATGTTATTTTTGTTACTGATCACTGTCGGTTGCATTTATTTAAAAAGATACAGTATCTGAACGGAGTGAAATTAAAATATGCTTTCGCTGAGGGATTTTCAGGCTCCAGAATAAATTTCAACGTTAGTAGGGTAAGACCACTTGTCAGAAAGGAGATTTTCCACCGTAGAACGACATCCCCAGACATGAAAAAACGAACAAAAAATGTCTTGTTTCTAAGTTTACTTTATTGAGCACTTGTAATAGGGTCAAAGTTGGCTGAAAGTAGGCAATCAAAATGTAATATCTGCCTTTATTTTAAGTCAAGTGCACCTACGGTGCGTCGGTGGCATAGCGGTTAGGACGCCTGCCGACCATGCACATGGTCCTGCGTTAGATCCCTGGCCACTGACGCACTCCTTTACCTCGCTAAGCCAGAAATAATGCTGGTAAAGAGGAAAGGTTGGGCATGAGGCTAGCAACCCCATCCTGTAAAATAAACACTACTACAGAAACTTCAAGCCACTAGCTTGAAGCCCTATGTTCCACTGGGGAACGTGAAGGGAAAAGAAATGTACCCACGGATTCCACGAAATTCTTGTCTCAGACTGATATTAGTGTCAGCCGAACTAACACTAAAACTCTCAGATGATGAATGAACTTCTATAGAACATCAACGACAAATTCTTTGATAGTATCCTGAATTATTTTTCTTGGTCTTTCATACTTGTGGAATTCTGTGTTTCATGCATGCATGCGCGAATAAAAGATTTTTAAAAAGACTCCTAAAGTCCTAATGTTGTGCACTGAGTATATCATCACTACGGTAACAAATCAAAGGTATCCTATAGCTACGAAAAATCTTTGAGACATCGCTCACTTGATAACGATTTGTGTGGCAGTACTCCCTCTTTTAAATGCATATTAGAAAATACCACCTTAAGGACAGGTTTTGAATAAAAATAGTTACACAGTTACACACACGCACACATAAGCAAAAACACAATATAAAATACAATCAAGGCATATAGTTTTCGCTGTACTTACCTGATGGATTTCTTGTAGACCGTCCTTGTCTACGACACCGATTCTCGAGTGTTCATACAACAGACTGTGACATATTCTTGTATCTGGATCATATAGTATATTGTAATATAGGGGAGTTAGACCAGATCTGTCTAAACAGTTTGGTGATTGTCCAAAATCTAATAATGTCTAGAAATGGGGAAGAAAAGATTCACGATAAGTTATCATACAGACATCAAAAAGATGAGACACATTGAGTCGTCTCTTTTTTGTCTTTACTCAAACTTTATAAACGATAGGCTTTAAGTTTATTAGAGCGAACATTTTATCTGTTACAGGCAGTTTGACTCGCCTGATGAACGACGCATTACACCCACATCATTCTTCCAAGTACAGTTAGCTTGCAATTAAAAACAAATGCTCACGGATATTAATGATAAATATCTCTGTGCTACATTGACAAGATTACTTGTTGAATCCTGTAGAGTTATGTCTACACAAGAAATTAATTACCAGTCTATAGAACATTTGTTTTGATTCATTCATGAAAACAAAACGCGTGCTTCAGAGAAGAGTCTCTTTTCGGCAGCGAATTCCCTTTCCTAGCTGTACAATCGCAAATATATATGTGGGTTATTTGTATGTATGTATACATTAAGCTTGTCAAACAAATACAGTCGGTTATGGTTATTTTAACTAAAGGGGGTGAGAATTAGTAAGCTCTGGGCGGAGTTGTTCAATACAAAAACGGTCAACAAAATTCGGTGTTATTGAAACCAGTGTAGTAACAAAGGTATGTGATGAGTTGTCGCAAATAGTCGTTAAAATGGATTTACGCAATAATATGAATAGTTTGATGTTTGAGTTGTACTCAGGATACAAATAGGAATAAAGTGGAGAATGTGGAAATACGTAGGAGTTTTAAATGAATACAAGAATTACAAGCAATTAAAGAAACAAGCAAGCAAGCAAACAAACAAAATCAAGTGGTGAAAAATCAGCAAAGTTGTTACCATGATGGTAGTAATGGTTGAATAATTCTCGTTTGTATGCACAGCTCCGATATTCCAGAGCTTCAAAGATACGAAGAAGATGAAACCGTATTGCCCTTGGTAGGTTATTCTTGACTCTGTAGATTACTTTGAAGGAGGCGTTTGCTGATATAGAGTGATAAGTGTTAACCAGGTGTTCAGTTATTGCACTCCTTATAATACCACTATTGACTTTTCGTAACCATGCTGGATAGTGTTCTTGAATCTTCTTGAACAGGATGTGGAATCGAACGACAGATGTACCTGGCTCTACAGCAGCAGGTGGAATGATATACACACATAGAAGTGGCCAGATGAGGGATCTTGTCCTTAAGGCTTCTGCAGATCAGTGGGCGACTGGAGAACACTATTCTTAGCTTTGCTGCAAAGAATGTTCTTCTCAGAGATGATGTAATCCTTCCTATTTGTATCCTGAGTACAACTCAATCATCAAACTATTCATATGATTGCGTAAATCCTTTTTAAAGACTATTTGTGACAAATCACCACCTACCTTTGTTACTACACTGGTTTCATTAACACCCAATTTTCTTGACTGTTTTTGTATTACACAACTCCACCCAAAAGTTAATAATTCTCACCCCCTTTAGTTAAAATAACCATAACCGACTGTATTTGTTTGACAAACTTAATGTACACATACATACAAAATAACCCATATACTGCTGATATAAAAATAGAACTTGTGCACTGTGATAGAGTTTAATTCCATTGTGAGACTATATCAAAATAATCCATATATATATTTGCGATTGTACAGCTAAGGAAATGAATTCTCCGCTGAAAATTTGCTTTCTCGCCATTTAAAGCCTCAGAGCAGATTCACACTTCACTGGTGGAATTATTTTGTATTTAATAACCGTAATTTTATCTTACAGTTATCATCATGCGCAATCACTACACAAATTCTGTTGGTTTGTCACTAATAATGATTTTTCAGATGGTGTTATTTATTATTATTATTGTTTCCTTTAATTCCTACAGGAACATACGGCTTCAGCCGCGCGTCTCCATTACATTCGGTTCTCTGCTAGAGTCTTCACCTGGCTCCAAGTCTGCCCACACGTTTTCATCTCTTCACATGACCTCCTCTTCCATGTCACCCTCGCACTGACGACCAACCAAATCGCCGCTTCCCTTTTGGGTTCCACTCGAGCGATGGCTTGTCTAGTGATGTCACTTGATGGTTTGTTATCTCAGTGTATGGCCAATCCATCTCCATTTCTTCCTGCCTATTTGTTTCACAATCGGTTCCTGCTGTGTTGGTTCGCTCATTGCCAGAGATCTCTGTTGCTGATCTATTCTGGCCGGCCACCTGATCTTGAGTAGTATTGAGCGGAGACAGCTAGCTGTTGATGAAGGTGTGTAGTTTGTTTGAGATGCTCTTTATGACGCGCAGTGCAAGTCTCTCATCCGTATAGTGAGTAGCACTGACTTCACATTGGAGTTGAAAATCCGGATCTTATTTTCATGCTGAGTGCTGTTGACCTCCACACAGACTTGAGAGTAGTGAAAGCTTGTCTTGCTTTCCCGATTCTTGCTTTGATATTCTCGTCAGTTCCGCCTGTAGTTGAAACGAAGCTTCCCATGTAGGTGTGTAGGTAAAGGAGGTTGTTTCTTTCAGGTTTCTTCCATTTATGCTGATCGTTGTCTGTTGTTGCTGTTCTTGCCCAGGAATCTTCATCCCCTCTGTTTTCTCTATGTTCACCTAGTAACGATTTTTCAGATGGTGTTATTCAGTTATGCAAAATGATACACCGAATGCTATTCATGGATAATTCGATTCCCGATCGATACACTCTTAAACCTTGTTTAGCCGACAGCAATCCCGAAGAATAGGGAGGGTTTGGCGTGGGACTGGTGATGCCATCCCACCACTCCTGCTGAAACTTGAAACCTCGAGTTTAAAGCCCTCTGTTCCACTTGGTACACAAAGGAATGGAAGAAATTGAATAATAACAAATAGCAATAATGTTAAACTCTGCAATAAAACCAGTATTAGCTAACCTTAACACCTTCAAAATTGCCAACTGTCACAGCTTTATGCAATGGTGTATAACCAGCCAAAGAATAAAAATCACGATGTGCACCCCCCGAGATCAGCGTCGATATCATTTCGTATGGTTTCGATCGAGTTACTGCTATTGTCAACGGTGTTTCTAAAATTAGACACAGCAAAAGAGCAATTATCATTGATATTTTTGCTATTACTATTGCATACCTCCTGTTTTTGGACAGTGTAGATTGGGATCAAAGCCTTTGGACAACAGTTTCTCCACTTTTTGACATTCTCCTCGAGATACATATCGAAAAAATGTCTTGACAAAATTCTATTTTTCCATAGAAATAAATGAATACATGTCAAACAATTAAATTACCTTGGATATTTTACTCATCAATGCTGGTGAGATGTTGAATGGTGGCACAGTGCGACGCTTATAAATAAACTAGAAATGCAGAAACACAATCAGTTAGGGAGGATTGTTTTTATGATGGAAATTACCTCTAAGGTAACCAATATCTTTCCACTGATGTATTCTGATAGAAGACGTTCTTCTTCAAGGAATTTACCCTTTCTACTCGGTTCATCGGGTTGATACAGGCCCCAGTTCTGTGCATCGTTTAAAAAGCAACCGAATGTATGCAAAAGTTTCTTTTTAATATCTAATATAATTGCATCACCGATTACTTTCAATGTGGTCTGCAAAAGGAGAAAAAAATTGTTCATTAACAACTTCATTAAACAACAACAGCTTACCTGTTTGTTTAAATCTGTAATAATAATGTGCAACTCTGTAATTTTTGGTAGTTCAATCTGCATAGTTGAATTGGCGGAATTATTGGCTAGACTGTTGACGCTTTTGTTTGAATCACTGTCATTCAGGTAGGGTAGAGTGAACTTTTTCATTGTGCAGAATTTCTGATAAATTTGTCCACTTTATATTGACATAGCCTGCATCACTTGTATAGACTGTATTGACTTAGAAGATGGCATTAATCGAATATTTGAAGCGTTGAATTCCATGGAATCATTTTGATTATCTACAGGAATAAATATATACATATATAATTTTTTTTAAATACTTCAGTCTGACTTATAATCAGAGTTCAGGTTATTGTACAAAACACTGAAAGCCCAAGTAAGTCATTTCTACCGTTCCAATATAATGTAGTCTGAAATTCCTTTCTTTTTAAATTTTTTACTTGTGACATAAGTTTTTCAGTTTACAACTGCATTAAATGGATTATACTTTAAAAAACAAAATAATTGAGCAAAGAATATCCTTTTCCATAATTTCCTCTTCTGGCTTTACATTTATATATATATATGTCTTTATATACGTAGTCTGTCTGTCTGCTTTCGACATAGAACTTTGCACCGATGTGCAGCAGTTCAAGTCGCCACACTCCCTCTTTGTAGCACACAAAGCAAGAGAAGAAAGTAGAAGAAATGCATACTAGAGATAGTAAACATAGGTGTGAGACAAAGGAATAGTAATAACGAAGAACAATATGGTTTCATTGGAAATCATAAGTCACAAGGAGTGGATGCGCCAGCCATTGGGAACGAACACTTTTAGCCACATCACCGATTGTTTCCAGCCTGCATTGGCTTTTACCGTCCTGAGGACCCCAACCAGGAAGTCTACACCTTCCTACATGACTGGCTTCAACTAACTGTTTCGGATTTCATTGAGTGGTGTCACGTTTTGGTTTGACCACCGCTTGCTCTTTTCCAAACTTACCCTATATCAGCTAACATTGCCCTTCGAGGAAGGCGATGACTAGGCATACGTAACACATGTCCTAACCATCTCAGCCGATGTAATTTCACAGTCTCGTCGATTGGTTTCCCCTCCTTACCTAGCACTCGACCGAGGCCTAACCTCAATATTGCTCACCTTATCATACCACTTCACGCGGGAGATAGAACGCAGACATCTATGATCGAACACAGATAATCTTTTCATGTCTTCTGCTCTCAATGGCCAGGTCTCACAGCCATAAAGGAGGACGGAGTGGACTGTTGAGGAGTACACACGCCCTTTGGTCGATAGGCGGATATCACGTCTACGCCAGAGACGGCGTAAACTGGCATATGCGAAACTAGCCCTCTGTATTCGTACTGAGAATTTGTCAAAGATCAACCCGTAGAATACGTAGAATATTCTAGAATAGTCGTCATTAACACAATTGGTGTCTTTTTAAAGACTATCGATTTGTTAAGTAAGATTAATGGAATTACAGTTCATCAAAGATGCATAAATTGCAATAAAAATAAAAATATAATAGCAAATAGAATATCAAATGAAATTAGAAACATTCCACAAAAATTGGGGATCATTCAAACCCAGATGGCCAAGGTAAGGATAATATCTGAACTAGATTCTTTTAAAAAACATAAATTAGGCTTCCTAATGTGGATCCCTACGGCCTCAGCAATATTTAGTAATCGAAGTCTTAAGTAAAGATTTGTTGGTATGCGGTTAGTGACTTTGAAAGCCTCATTGTGTTCTGTATGCACGAGAAGAGATAGAATAGTGCTACGAATAGATTTTGTTTGTCCTTTACTCAACCACATAGGATCATATTCTGAAATCCAACAATAAATACGCCTAATTGTACGGTCTATGCAACTGACTTCACAAGGGCAGTCAAATTGGTAGATCCACATAAAGGGGTAGAAATTAGGAGGTTTGTCTTCAACTCCAGAATGCAAAATAGGGGTGGTTTTGAAGACACAGCATAATGTAGCAGCAGTGGATGCTCTTTTTGCCGCTTTCCTTAAGCGCTGTGCTAATATCTCACTGATTTTGACTCCAAGGAACTGAAGTTGTAAGAATAAGGCCTTTTTTGGAACTGGTTCAGACACTTTCCTCACCTTGAGCATTGAGCTTTTAATGATCCTCAATTTGTTGCCGAAACTCCCTTAATTTTATTTGATATTCTATTTGCTATTACATTTTCATGCTTATAATCACTATCCACAGTGGAATTATAACTTAAGCGTCTTTCGTGAACTGTAATTCCATTAATCCTACTTAACAAATCGATAGTATTTAAAAAGATGACTATAGTGTTAATGACGACTATTCTAGAATATTCTACGTATATATATATATATATATATATATATATATATATACCCCAGGCAGTGACCTGAGGTTCTAGTGGGAAGCCGTGACCATTAGGGCACAGCAGTTTGAAGATGAGGCAGTAACTCATCGAATAAGACATTGCGAAATGGTCGCGCTATGTCGTGATTTGGCAGAAGTTAGAATTCATGGGCCATTGGATCGGGTCCCAGTGGCTCAATGGTCTACGAGCTCGCCTTGTAACCAGAAGGTCCTGGGTTCGAATCCCGGTGGGTGCGTATTGCTGAAGAGTCCCAAACTAGGTGGACGAAACAGCTGTCCAACACCCCCAGATTTTCCAGTGGTTCTCTAACTGATGTCAGCTCATGATGAAATCCTTCATGCAATCAAAATAATCTTATTTTAGTCTGCTATGAGTGCTCGCTAACACCTGTTATGCTTCAGGTTGGCAAAGGCTTGACCAAATTTATTTGAGGCTGACTGATGCTTATAGGATTTCAGTGTTCGCCTAATCTAGAACTTCAGCTTAAGAAAACTATGACTGTGACAGCCTTCTACCAATAAACCACATTCTGATATTCGCTCGTCAATCTTACATTCTTGTCAATGAACACTTAAATCCTTTTTGTTGATGAATAAGTACAGCTGATTAACCTGCCAACTTTTAGTTAATTTCAATATATCATGTCATTTATTCATTCTCAAGTGAGTCAATCAGAAGGCCACTTTTAACAAATAGTAGGATGGAAAGGTAAAGATTTCAAAATACTTACAGATGACCGATAGACACGTAACACCAGTTTTTAGAAATCTTCTAAACTTCACCTTCACTCAACCAAAACTATGCCCGACATTAGATGTTTTTATGTTAATCAGCAAGCAGCTGTAACGTTTTCCAATTTGTGTTGTTGTGCTCTGATTACAAAATAACACAACCTAAAAGTTAAATGACCGATCAACAGTTCTGTAAAACAGTCAGCTAACACTGCGATGTGATAGGTTGATAAACCTACCAATCAGAATTGAGAGAATGAGCAAGACCGGCCTCCAATATTTCAACTACACATACACACACTTTAACTACATTGCTGTCAAAAAACTGCATTTTTCAACTTATTCACCATTTTGTTTTAAATTTCATAACCCTACCTACATCGCAAAGTGCACAGATGAAGAAGTCGGATAACCTGTAACAGTTTTATAAGCACAAAAACAGAATTTGTCCTTTGTGAAATTCACATTTCACACTGTCTGTTCCCTTTTATTCCAGTGATAAAAGTCATGTAAAAAGGTGATTGGCTAGTGGAAATTCATAGAATGAGCTTAAAAGGAAATCAGAAGGGTGGTTATAAAAGGAGTGTTTGGTTAGTTCTTCAAGTTAAGCAACCGCTGAACGACGATTTAAGCATCATTTATATGTTTATAAGGGGAGATTAACGAACTGAGAGGTGAACTAGTCTAGGGTGTAAAATAAGCAGTTTACTTTCAAAGATTTTACCTATTATTGTTGTTTTCTATAGTTTGGTTTGTAAGGATTAGTTTTGTGTTTATGAGTTGATCACGTATTAATACCAGTTAGAGAACCATTGAAAACCAGCCACTGGATAGCTGTCTCATCAGCCTAGTTTGGAAATCATCACCAGTACGCACCCACCACACAGGTTCGAACCCAGGACTTTCCGGTTACAAACAGGCAAGCTCGTATACCATTGAGCCACTGGGACCCGATTCAATGGCCAATGCATGAATTCAATTCGTGATTTGGCGCGTTGTGTTATATGTGATGCGTGTAATAAGGAGGCATATTCATGACAGTATAGCAAAAATATTCATTCAGACATCTATAAAACACAAAATAATCAAGCAAAGAATATTCTTTTCGATAAATTCCTCTTCCAGGCTCTACAATTATATATATATATGCTTATATATACAGAATATTTTAAATTAGTAGTTAATAACAATATTAGCGTACGTCGGTTGCATAGAGGTTAGGACGCTCGACAACCATGCACATGGTCCGGGGTTCGAACCCCGGCCGGCGCACTCCTTTACCTCGCTAAGCCAGAAATAAAGTTGGTGAAGAGGAAAGGTTGGGCATGCGGCTAGCAACCCCATCCTATAAAATAAACACTGCTACAGAAACTCCACGCCTCTAGCTTGGAGCCCTATGTTCCACTGGGAACGTGAAAGAATAAAAAAAACAATATTAGCGTTTTTTAAATAATATCGATTTGTAAAGTAAGACCACAATGGAATTACAGTTCATTAAAGATGCTTAAATTATAATAATAATAATAATAATAATAATAATAATAAAGACATAGTAGCGAATAGAATATCGACTAAAATTAGGAAAATTCCACAAAAATTCATGATCATTCAAACCTGGGTGGCCAAGGTAATGAATGATGATAATGACTAAACTAACTTATTTTGGATGCATAAAATAGGTTTATTAATATGGATCCCCACAGCCAGCCTCAGTAATGTTTAGTAGTCGAACTCTTAAGGCAAAATTGAGGTTCGTAGGTATGCGATAAATCACCCTGAAAGCATGATTAACGTCAATCTTGTGTTCTGTCTCCACAAGATGAGCCAGAATAGCTCTACGAATAGATTTTGTTTGTCCTTTACTTAACCATTAAGCAGGGTGATGTTCGGAAATTCGACGAAAAACACGCCTAATTGTACGGCCTATGTAACTGGCTCACTCCACAGGAGCAGTTAAATTGGTAGATACACATGGAAGAGGCGAAATTAGACAGTTTGTCTTTTACTCCCAAACGCAAAAGAGGAGTGGTTTTAAAGATACAGGGTATATAAACATATATATATATATAATTGTAGAGCCTGGAAGAGGAATTTATCGAAAAGAACATTCTTTGCTCGATTATTTTGTGTTTTATGACAGTATGATAGCTTTTAAAATCTGTGAGATCGCTACAACATCAGATTCACTCAAAGCTCACTCTACAGCAACAACTAGTAAAAGTCTACTTTATAAGCCCGAATTTTAACAATCAGCTACAAACACTTTAGCCTACTCAGAAAACTGGTAAATGTCTATTTGTTAAGCAACAGCCCAGGCGATATTCACTAGTGATCAAGGTACAATGGTTGTAAGAAAAAAAGTGTAATGCGATATCATTCTGACATTTAACTAGGTGTAAATTATCCCCTTGTGTTAGTGCATACTACACGTGACTTTTGACAGCAAAGGAAAAATCAGCGCAGATAACTCTAACTGACATTTTCTTCAACAATCAAGAAAAAAAATATTGATAACAAGGAAACTTTTAAAAAAATGTTACACATTAATAAGAAGTCTGAAAAGTCGGCTACACATGTTGATTGCAAGTGCAACCACAAGTACAATCCTAACTTGATTAAGATACACTTTTTTACACATTCTTAGTTTAATCACGGCTGACCTTATTGCCACAAAAGGTGTACAACACATAAGATAACTTTTTGTTTTGATACCGTGATTAGAAGACGGAGATTATCTGAAAAATGTGATGTGATGTATTTGCGCTATACATTTCGAACAATCTGATCATACATTTACTTGTCAAGCCAATATATATATGGAAAAGTTAAATTAAACAAAATGACAAAAAAAGGAATTAAGAATAATTAATACAAACGTTTGGTTAATCCAATCAAATAAGGATTACCAAGGTAGGTTAAGAGTAATAACAAACTGTTTTTGAATACACAAGGGGAGGGCTTAAGTTTATAAATGGCTATAGCCTCAGCGTTTTTCAGTTAACGTCCTTGACCGTTTTTATAGATGACCTTAAAGGCTGAGTTAACATCAACCTTATGGTTCATCTCGATTAGATGTTTAGTTATTGACGAAGTTGGTAACGTTCTGTGTTGGTGGGGTAAATTCTCAACACAGGTGATATTGGTTAGCGGATTTCATCATGAGCTGACATCGGTTAGAGAACCATTGGGAAACCTGCAAGGAGTACTGCTAGACAGCTGTTTCATCCCAATTTTGGACTCGTCATCAGTACGCACCCACCACCAGCGTTCAAATCCAGGACCTTCTGGTGATAAAGCGAGCTAGCTCGTAGATCTTTAAGCCACCTACAGCCGATCCAATGGCCAACGCATGTATTCCAACTTCTGCTAGCCAATGCCCTCGGCGAGTATTTGTCCTCACACCCAACCTGCTGCACCCTACTAGTCACTGCGTCCCACTAGAACACCAGCTGATATTTCAGTCGATAAACTGTTCTTTTGACTGGCCGCGTGACAGAAATAATCCTCATCCTCGTCACTAGTTAACTTACTGTTTTAGAATGCTTTTTTGGAGATGCAAAAATATGATCTCAGTTAATCCTTTCCATACCCAAGTCTCTTAACTCTGCTGAAGAGTCCCAAACTAGGACGAAACAGTTGTCCAATACTCCCTGCAGGTTTTCCAATGGTTCTCTAACCTATGTCGGCTCATGATGAAATCCTCTAACCAATCAACCAAATCCTTACAAACCAATACTAAACTCATTGTTAGAAGTAGGTATTGAGTGACATAAAAGGGGAGCAGATTATAGTTTTTAAACAAGCTTTAGAATTCATCAGAAGGCTTTGAAGTTCTCTGTGGTGCTTAATTCACCTAAGCACTAAAACTAATTCCGCATGTCATAAAAGCTGGATAATTAATGGTAGCCTCACATAGATGAGATACTGGATTTCGACTATCCTAATTCATACAAAAACACTGACGTTGCCTGTCTATACAGTGAAGATGATATTGTAGAGTGTAGTCAGTTGGACGCTACTCACTATCATGTAAAATTGTACATCTCCTATTCTTCTAACTATGAAATTTCCTCCAACATTAATGCTGCAGACCATTTAGCCTGAAAATATCCTCTCAAGTACGTCACTTAACCAACCATTACTTTTAAGAACACGTGTGTATGGAGACTGATGTTAACATAGACATGAACTGCAATTGTACATCAGTATTACTCAATGTAAACCACGGAAACTTTATCCGGTAGATAGATCTCAGCTTCCCTTCGACTGTTATATCACTTTGTAGCTTGGATAACAGGAATTAGTCATCCTAATACACCTGATATCATGAAGATCCTAATCAAATACGGTGTGGAATCAAGCTATAATCAAAAATAAATAAATTTTTAAGTTCTGATTGATTTCAAGTTCCCTGTGGGGGACTGATATCGGTTAGAGAACAACTGGAAATCTGGGGCTACTGAGCAGCTGTCTCGTGCCAGCTTGTGGCTGGCTCCTCAGAGACCGAACCCAAAACCTTGAGGTTACAAGGTGAGCTCGCTGGCTGGAACGGAATCCAATGGACCATCACTTCTTCCAGCCAATAGGATAACAACCACTCAGGTGACACTGTATAAAACTTCAAAAATATTTATCAATAACACCTGACATTCATACATGATAAATAGGGCTTACGATAAAATTTCGTCAAAGTTGACATCTTCATAACTCTAAAATGTTACAGCCTTCCAGCTGACTCCATGTCTTTAAAAGTATATCTAATGACAGCAGGTAATACAGATTTGATAACATCAGGTAGTGTCTAGACGAAGTCTTGTAGTAGACGACGCACTACTAGTAATACGGCTTTCAAAATCAGCAATTAAAACACAGTCTTACAACACATTTGTTAGCAATTATCTAAGCACCATGTTATTTATCCTTAGCTCTTCTCTTAATACCAGATCACATTTTTTTGTCTCTTCTGTGCAGTAAAACAAACAAACAAACAAAAAACAATCAATCAATCAATTCAATTCACCTCATTCAACCAACATTGAAATATATAAAACATAAAATTATTGTATATTGCCTTGATTAAGTAGACAAATGAAGAGTTAAAGAGAGAAACACACACGCACACACATATATATATTGATTTATTTTTAAATTTCACGTGACAGTCCATCTCAAAAATTACCTTGTATCTACAATTGTCTGTGCAGTTATTTGTTATTTATTATCTATCTATACATGATTGCACATATATATATGTATTACGCATGTAAGCGAATCAGTACCTCATTACTAGAATCTGTATTACTTTTGCTGTTATTTTTAACAAATAAGCTATGCATCAGTCATCATCATCACCACCAACACAACCACAATATCTGCCCTTTCCCATCATCACACCCACGCACACACGCACACACATGCGTTGTTGCACTCTTCACAACTGTATCTTCTGTCTTTCACACTTGAATGACAGACCAAAAAGAACAGCTTTTGCAAATCACTTCACTTCAGCCGATGATTTCCCACATGACAGACGTGATCTCTTAAGTGTATTGTTTTGTTGCAATTAGTCAGTGTCTTCAAGATGAGTTTTGCACACACAAACACACGCACACACGCACACGCATATAAGCGCACACATACACATTCTGTGAGTAAAACTGCCAAAATAATCATAACGATAATCTCAGTATTATTATAATCACAATTAATGACTTTTAATATTTCGACTATTTACATAATTCAAATGTATCCATCTCCTATGCTGAAACAGTAATCGTGTAATAATAATAATAATAATAATAATAATAATAATACTTGGCATACACATTTTAAATACACTTTTATTGTGTTTTAGACTGCAATGAAGGTGTCTAGCAAACCACAGGTGATTTGGCAGAATGAATGACTGTTTAATTATGATGAACAAGAGAGTGGAGTATTTCTGGCGAGTCCCGAACTAGGACAAAACAGCTGTCCAGTACTCAGTGGCTGATGTCATTCCCTGACGAAATTCTCCATAGAAACAATAACTACTGTGTTTTCAAATTAACTAACATTTTGAACAAAGCAAGAACTACAGTTTTTGCAGAATAAAGTGGTACCATCTTTTATTTCGTTGCCTTCTCGTCAGCTGCTTACAGGCCAAAGACATTATTAAATGTATCTACAGAAACAATTTTAACATACTTGCACAGAGTTCATTTTAAACAAAAATCAATCGATCAATATACGCATACACTAATTATATATATATATTTATATATACATATATATATATATATATGATATATATATAATGATCATACACAATGGAAACTTTTCAGCATTACGCATTCGGATGAAAGAGAGATGAACAATATTCAGTTACCAGGACAATACGGGCTCATGCGCTTTAATTGTCCTATTCAAGTTATCTATTAATCTCCGAACAGTTACGATCCGGTCTGAATTTTGACAAAAGCTAACTTTTCCCGACTTTATGGAAAAAATCGAGTCATTCTTAACACATGAAGGGCAAACAAATGCCACTTTGAAGGATTCACACGTAGGACATTGTAGGTTTACATGGAACTGAGGGCCACGGTAAGACTGAGCATCAGTGTGCGGCGCTTCAAGTATTTGGAAATCTGCCAGAGTGACATCTGACTCTTCGAACATGTATTACGTGGAAAAACTACTGCTTTCAAAAATGTATTCAAAATTGGCGCAACAACATCCGTCGGTGGCACAACGGTTAGGACCGACCACGCTACATAGTCCGGGGTTCGATCCCCGGCCGACGCACTCCTTTAGCTCGTTAACCCAGTAATAGAACTGGCAACGAGGGAAGGTGGGGCATGTGGCTAGAAACCCAAACCTGTAAAAATTAACAATGCTACAGAAAGAAGCGGTTATCAGTCTTTCTTTGCCCTGGTAACTGGATATTTTTCATCTCTCTTTCATCCGAATGCGAAATGCTGAAAAGTTTCCATTGTGTATGATTATTATTGTTCGGAATAGTGTTTAATATTATATATATATATATATATATATATATATATATATATATATATATATATATTAGTGTATGCGTATATTGATCGATTGATTTTTGTTTAAAATGAACTCTGTGCAAATATTTCAAAATTTTTTTGTAGATACATTTAATAATGTCTTTGCCCTGTAAGCAGCTGATGAGAAGGCAACGAAATAAAAGAAGGTACCACTTTATTCTGCCAAAACTGTAGTTCTTGCTTTGTTCAAATTCATTAAGGGGAATAAATGTATGAACTAACATTTTGTTGAATTTACTTCAGATCAGGTGACTTTAAGAAGACAAAAAAAGGTGAGATGCCTATCAGAAATATTGCTCAGTTATGTCCTCTATGCTGGAGCTAACTTGAAGAGTACACTGTCAAATACTGGAGTGGCAGTAAGTTTAGTTATTGGCACCAACCAGAAATTGTTTTGAAATGACTTTTAAATCAGAAACAGCAGTCAGTAATTACAGCACAATTCCAACCAGCTGAAATCTGAAATCGAAATATTAATTCAGAGGAAAGGCTAGTGTGTGTGTATATATATAAGCCAAGCACCTTATGGGGAGTACTTAAAGCGAACGATGGAAGCAAATTCAAATCTAATGGTATTGACAGCAGAAAATACGTGTCATTGCAGTGTGTTTCAGTTAACAGTTGAACACTTAACTAACCGAGATCAGGTTTCAAGGAATGTCTAGACTAGAGATCTATATTTTGAGTCATATATGCAGTTGGTTAGTGTCACATCTGCTAACTGAGATTCGAAGTGCACCAGACGACTACATCTTGTCGTGAAAGTAGTGCAATAACCTCACTAGACCATAAAACTGTAGATCAGTAACTGCACTGCCATCATCACAACTCTTTACCCCCCCCCCCCCAAGTATTCAGAGTATCATTACATAGAATAACTATTATTATTATTAAATGTTTTCTTATGTATATGGCTTCATTAAGGTGTACACTGAAAATTTACTGAATAACTTGAATGCATAAAATTTGCTCATAATAAAAGGACATAGAATTGAAGAAGCTTTGATATTTAAACAAAGCACCATATTAAAAACAATGTGAACTTCTTTCAAATAATATATATTGATTTATTTGTGTTCTCTGAGCTGATTCATCTAATTGCGAAGCTCCCGTTGTCTTTCTAGACAACATCTTCAGAAAGAGAATGAAAACTAAACGGTTAAACTATTCAGCTAAGGAAATATGACCACACCAAAAACATCCACCTAGGCTATAAATCTTCCCCATCAACGGAAGAGATTTAACAGAGGTCACTGCCTTCTTTCTTCTATGTAAGAAGCACGGTTTCAACCTCAGTGGAACGGATGAAGATGTCGAAGGTAGCCAGCCAGCCAGCCAGAATTGGAAAGGCAAGATATGCACGCTCTCACCAACCTGATACCAGTTTGGAAATCTTCTGCACTCCACCTCAGCATTAACAATAAGATTCACGTTTTCAATACAAATGTGAAGTCAGACAGTTCTTCTATACGGGTCAGAAACTTGGTGGGCATGTCACGAAAACGATTTCCAACAGCCTACTGCAGACTTTTATCAACAGCTCCTCCCTGAAGATCAAATGGTCTACCGGCTGATCAGAAATAATTAGCAACAAGAAACTCTGGCTGGCTGGCAACAAACCAACCAACCAAGAGCCTATTGTTCAACAAATATGTGGGAGAAATTGGAGATGAATCGTGTATACGCTGAGGAGACTGTCGAATGACATCGCGCGCAATGCAGGTCATCACTCAAAAGGAATCCCAATGGAAAGCGACGACTGGGTCGTCTGTGCAAAGGTTACATGGAGGAGATTATTCGGGGCGGGGGAGAAGCGATGAGAGAGTATAGTCAATCGAAGACCCAGCTGAAGAGGACAGCAGGAAATATAACAAAGTAGAGATGTGTTGTTGAGGTCTTATGTTCCACTCGGAACCCAAGGGAACAATAATAATAATATGCCAGTTTCGCAATGGATCGATATCAGCTGAAGAATGACTGGCAAGTAGGAAACAAATAAGTACAGGATGATGCGCTGTGATCGTATTTCATCAGGTGAAGACTTCAGCCGTATGACTACTACTGAATCTAAATCCAGATGTCTGAAATTATCATCTTCACCTACTAATTTAGCTGTGTACAATGACTGCCAGAATCAGTATAAATTTCCAAAGATCACCTACCTGCCTAAGAGGTTTGTGAAAGTACAGCTCATCGAATTACATTTTCACCGGCCAATGAAAGGTGATTGGTTAAAAAAAACCTTTTTTTTCAACTCTGTTCACCCTGTCTTTTTTTAACACTTAAATCATTGTGTCAAACAATGACCCACTCTGATGGTCACTGCCTAAAATGTATTCAAATCGTATACGCTAAGAATGTATTACTCGTTCTGTTTTCTTGGAAAATATCAACTACTAATCCTCCAGGGATTTGAAAGAGGTTACTTCATTCACTTATCTAGGGAGCATTGTCTCAACTACAGGAGGAACGGACGAGGATGTCAAATTGAGAATCGGAAGGGCGAGAAACACATTCATCAACCTGAAACCAATCTGGAAATCTTCGTCACTCAGCCTGCATCAACAACAAAGTGATTCGGATTTTCAATACAAACGTCAAGTCGGTCAGTTCTTCCATACGGAACAGAAACTTGGCGAGTCACAAAGAATATTTATTTCCAACAGCCTGTTGCAGACCTTTATCAACAACTGTCTTCGCTCTATACTGAAGATCAGATGGCCGGAAAGAATCACCAACAAGAAACTATGGGAACAAACAAAACAAGAACCAATCACTCAACAAATATGCAGGAGAAAGTGGAGATGGATTGGACACTCACTGGCTGTGGAGGCCGCTGGGTGACATCGCGCGTCAAGCCAGTGCTCGAGTGGAACCCGAAAGGGAAGCGGCGAGTGGGACGTCCAAGGGTGGGTGACATGGAGGAGATCGTGTGAAGAAGAGTTTAAACAGTATGGACTAACATGGATGCAGGTGGAAAGTACAGCAGAAGACAGAAGCAAGTGGAGACGTGCAGTTGAAGCCCTGTGTTCCACCAGGAACCTAAGGGAACAATAATAAAAGTCCTCCAGTCTACGATTTCTTGATGAATACATAAGAGTGTTGACTGATGGATAACTTTAGTTTGAGCTACGGAGTTACACTGTTCTAATACTTCATATTTGGTAATATTTTAATAGAAAAATATGTGGCACACTGAAGTGACCTCACAGGCTAGTAAGGGACTAAGGATATTTGCAGTCTGCTCAGTGGGAAATCGATTACGGTATGAGAAGTCAATGCGCAGTCCTATTGTATGAACTAGTGTACAGCTTATACCCACCAAGACTTCGTGTCCGTTGGCACTCGTCACTGAGGGATGTTTCTCGCCCTAAGTGGAATTGATTATTCGCTAGGTATTCAAATCCGTATTATACAATTATTAGTCTACTTAAAATCAATATTTCAGATAAGCAAAGAATTTTACTGTTTGAATAACGTCTTGTGTCATTTACAAAATCAGTAGGATATAACTAAGTGTAATGGTAAAAAAGAAAAAAGTTAAGTTTCCTGCTAGTGTTTTAACCATTTCTAAGTTTTTGGATAAATTTAGAAGACTATCACATTATTTAAAACAAATAAAGCTTTGTGTTGTGACCAGAAATTAGGTTAGACTGCTAAAATTATAACAAGCCTTGTGTTTAGGCTGTTCGATGAAATTCTCACGCAGATATATATGTATAATATATTTGAAACTCACTCAAATAATTCTCAAACATACATTCACAGGAAGTATAAAGCTTCTAGAATGGTTAGAATAAAATAGATGACACTGTGATCGGTAATACACACCACTAGTCTGCTATTCAGAATTCAGTCAACATTTCTGGGAGGGAGACGGTAGCAATCGATGAATGTCACTGTTGGTGACCTGGAGAAAGTTGGCCGCCTAAAGGAATACTGTAATCGTATCAAATGCTAAGTTTGGCTGTTCTGCAGGTGTTTTGTTGATATATTTTATTTAGCTAAAATATATCTTCAGGCGTTTGCTATACGATGCGTGAAAACACTTCGTGGTTACTTTTATCCTCACCCATTTTCGGAAGTTTAGCGATTCAAATCATTACCCTTTTGTGGGAGTTTCAGGGTCGACAGGTCGGTCAATCAGTTGCCTGGTGTCAAACTTCGGTATCTGCATTCGTCTAATCCATTCTTGAACTATTCGTTTGGCGGTGCGTTTACTACTTCTAGGAGTCAGTTCCGAATATACTCTCTGGTCACATAATTCCTTCTTGACTTTTGCACCATTCTAATATACAATCTGAGAAGTTCTAACTTTGTGGAAAGGAAAGGGTAGACAAAGCAGCTGAATAGTCACTTCTTAGAATTTCGAAAGCTTTCAGATGTTGGTTCTTTCCTTGTATGATACATTGGTCATACAAAGAATCATAAGTAGATGGCTTACGTTGAACTCTTTCTAGAACGTACAGATCCTCTTTAGGAGAGGGCTGGTTGCCTTGATAGACTTTTTCAATTTTGAAAGTTTCACTGGTGATTCAGAACTATGAGGCCAGTTCACAGGAGAGAAATTAAAATTCCTATTTTCAGTTTTGCTGTTCAGTAAGTTTTTTTTTACTATTTCTCCTGAAATTCGAATAATTTTGTCCAGTCGGTTATTGTCTAGTGAGATCATTCAGTGGTCAGCAGCTTTGCATCAAGCGAACTTACATATATACAAAGTACACAGTAGCTGTGCTACAACAACAAACACACCTTTTTGTTTCTTGCAGTTCACAAAGCACAAAGTAACCAGCCAGTAGGCATTATTCATGGCCACCATAATTACATGAATACACTCCACTATTAAGTCAGTATATCAAAGCAAGAATCGGAAAAATAAGACAAGCTTTCACTACTCTCAAGTCTGTGCGGAGGTCAACAGCACTCAGCATCAAAAATAAAATGCGGATTTTCAACTCCAATGTGAAGTCAGTGCTACTCACTATACGGATCAGAGACTTGCACTGCGTGTCATAAAGAGCATCTCAATTAAACTACAGACCTTCATTAAAAGCTAGCTGTCTTCGCTCAATTCCACTCAAGATCAGATGGCCGGCCAGAAAAGATCAGCAACAGAGATCTCTGGCAATGAGCGAACCAACGTAACAGGAACCGATTGTGAAACAAATTGGCAGGAAGAAATGGAGATGGATTGGCCATACTCTGAGAAAACAAACCATCAAGTGACATCACTAGACAAGCCATTGCTCGAGTGGAACCCGAAAGGGAAGCGGCGAGTTGGTCGTCAGTGCAAGGGTGACTTGGAGGAGGTCATGTGAAGAGGAGATGAAAGCGTGTGGGTGGCAGACTTGGATCCAGGTGAAAACTCTAGCAGAGAACCGAACGCAATGGAGACGCACGGCTGAAGCCCTATGTTCCTCTAGGAATTAAAGGAAACAATAATAATAATAAGTCAGTATAATTATTCACCGAGCTACTGTAAGAAAAGCAGTTAATTTGTGTTTGTTGGGTATAACTCTGAGGATGTGAAGAGATCCTATCGATCGAAGTGATATGAGCCCCTGATCGTTGTTCTTCTCCTCTTACCTCCTCTTGTTACACGGTCGTGACTGAGTCAGACAACTGTAATGCAGACTGTTTTTTGCTTAAATATATTTTTAATGAGTTAGTGAGACGGAGAAAGAGAGAGAGTTTACAGTGGAAGCTGTGTGGTTTCTACAAAATTATAAACGAGGGCGATTCGATAATGATTTCCACTAACTACAAACTGATAATTTTTTGACTGTAATACAGTTTCAACCCTGGATTCTAAGTAATATGGCTGGCTACCTAGTCCGTTGTGTTCATGGAAGTCTGTTGATCACGAGGTGGGTAAACTAAGTGACAAGTTTTCATATCGATCTAACCACCAGTAAAATCTCAGGCCATGATCATTTTATATATACTGTGAATAGGTTTATGATGATATTAGATGGTTGAAACTGTTAAATAACACGTTGGAAGACAAGTATTGTGGCGTTTGATTTCATGTCAGTAATAACTTTAGTGAAAAGTTGAGCATGCTTGATGATATTTGACAGTGTGACCCAATTTATTCGTGAAGAGATCAACATGATTACCGTGATACATAATGAGTAGGGGGTTGATTCTTCAAAATACATTTAGAGGTAAAACATTCGAGAATACTTATCTCTTAACATATATTTATTGCGTGGTGGTGTGGATGTTTATAAGGGGTGGAGTAGTTGCTAATCTCATCACGTCCACCCTTCCTTCTTTTCTTGTCTAACTACAGGTGAGTAAACTAGACGAGGTTTAGCAGTACATTACATGAGTAAGGATTCGAACCCGCACCTCTTGAGTGGCTGGCGAGCATTCTACCATTGAACTATGCATAGTTGGAATCCAGGTTTCCCATTCCCTTCCCAGTGAATTGTGGTGTTTCCTCTGAGAACTGAACTAAGCATCCACCATCTCAAATGCCACAGAGTTATTCACTAGGCCACTAGGCCAATATATATATATATATATCTTCATGAATGTTATGAGGAAGGTGTTATTTATTATTGTTGTTGTTTCCTTTAATTCCTATAGGAAAACAGGGCTTTAGCCACACGTCTCCATTGCGTTCGGTTCTCTACCAACCGAGGTGTTAGGAGTTTTGTAAATTTACACGCATGCATAACTAAAAAATGTTTTGAAAACAACAAGCCGTGTGTGACATCTACTTCAGAACACAAAGGTATTTCGCCAAGTGATAATCAACAACTTTTGTCATATCTCCTCGCCTAAAAAAATGTAAATTTAAAATGTTTTCTGAGTCAGACACGGAATATATTCATTTCTATGCAACATACTTTTTTCTTGGAAAATAAATATGCGTATTGTAGACTAATTTTAGCTGAGAAAACAAAACGAAAACTAAGACCGATTTATCGCCCTGGTTCAGGATTTGTTAAGAAAGCACATTCTGTACGTTATTTGGTTTTATTATTAAACACTCCTCTAACTTTAGTAAGTTTGTGGTATATCCCACAAAACGCAGTTTCCTAATGAGTGGTAGGTAACAAGCCACCACCTGACCACCAACGACCCTAAACTGTAGGATAACTGAACTTCTTCAACCTATCGCCCGAATAATGTGTAGAATGCTTACTTTGTCTAGTCAAAGTATTAAATATTAAAGTGACTAATACAGTCCTATAAGAGGTGAATGGCCCGCCTGGATAGCTCTGACTGCAGTATTGGTTGACGCAGGTTCGAATCTCAGAAGATTGCTAAGGAGTGTCAACAAGTGCGAAACCTAAATCCGAGGCTTCCTATGGTCGATCACCTACAGCTATCAAACAACAACAAAATCCTTGCTCAAAAATTGAAGGTGCAACATTCACCTTTACGCCAACTTCAAAATGTTCTATCACTCAGTGGTGTTGATCTGAAGTGGCAAATTACAAAGCTCTTTCATTTCTTTTTTGAAGAGTGAATTTGAAAACATTATCAATAAATGAAACTAGCTGGGGGTATTGACTTAGTATGGTATAGTACAAGCGGATCATTTAAAAAAATAAATAAATAAATAATTACGTTTTATTAACATCATTTTTACTTCACCTATAATTATTCTATGTACTGATATGCCATCCATGTATAAAAATAAAATATTTATTTTAGCCTTTAAATTTCATTTTTAAAATGTAGAATAAGGGGTTTATTGCACTTCAGTAAATATTCGAAATGACACTGATTTCGGACAGTAAAAGAGGAGATAGCATATTAGGTAACAGACTAGATATGACTTTTCTTTATTATTACTTATTTTTATTTAAAATTATTACTGTCATGCAATATAGTTGTGTTATATGTCACGTAAAAGTACTATATTAACCGTTTCTGCATAGATTAACAATGCACACAAAGAGTGTAGTATAAATATAGTGAAAATGCACTAACTGGATTGTAGGCTGTGGCTTATGTCATTGCCCTCAACCATCCAGCATTAAAACCGTTACACATGCTAGATCACAACTCTTAAATAAAGTCCAATTCCTTTCAATAAAAAGTAAGCAGGATCGCGATAATAGAACAGCTTTGAAGGAAATATTGCGTGCACTTAAGTTGTAGAACTAGTGACAGTGTGCGTCGGTGGCACAGGGGTAGAATGCTTGCCAACCACACATGTGGTCTGAGGTTTGATCCCCGGCCACCAACGCACTCCTTTACCTCGCTAGGCCAGTAATTAAACTGGTAAAGAGGGAAGGTTGAGCTGAGCATGAGGCTAGCAACCCCATCCCGTAAAAGCAAATACCACTGCTGTCGAAGCTTGAAAGCTCTAGCTTGAAGCCCTGTGTTCTATAGAGAACGTAAAGGAATAAAAAAGCTGGTTATAGTAACAACTGCATACAATTAGTCAGTGTTAACAACGTCATAACCATTGGAAGAACTCTTATCAACATCCCGAAGCTTATGTGTGCACTTGAAGGAAACGCTTTTTGACAAATAACTCTGATACTCACACATTTTTATCCATGCCAAATTTTCGTATAAATTGAAGTGGCAGTATTTAAAGACTGAATGAATACATCTTGGTACAAGACATACGGTAAAATGGCACTTACTGTGGGAACTATGTTAACTCTGGAAAAACTTTTACAGTGATATTCAAACACACTGATCGTAATTAAATTAATAGAGCATCTACGTTTTGATATTTCAAATGTATAAGTTTACGACAAACTGAAGTCTTCTGATACGATATTTCTATGCGATTGCTTCACTGGGGTAATTTTGCCTACTACAGCGTGCAAAACACATGTCATTCAAAATAAATTCGGTAATGAAGAAAATAGGTATCACATCTTGAAAAAACAAGTTTACAAAGTTGTTTAGTCAGGCTACAAAAACACAATAGAGTTGAAGGTCAAAAGACACACGATAGTCAGTCCAATTTTTCCTAATCTTCTGCTTTCCTGAGGAAAACTCATGGGCAGTTAAAAGCCACTACATTATAAATGGAGATGTGCAGCTGTCGAATCTGGAGTGTTTTGTCCCTTTCCATCTCAGAAAGAACAGAGGGCATAAACGGCCTTTTGACTATCCAAGAAAAATTTATAGTTATATAGCCTCTTCCACTGCAAGTGGCACGTTCCTTCTATACCATATATTATACAACATAAACTCAAGTAGTGCAGTAACATATCAGTTATCATTTTACGATTAGCTTAGCTTCTTTAAACTAACTGAGTAATCTGTTCGAAAACAATTTACCATGGCTTTTTACTAGTGTTCAAAATCAATTTAGGAACACTGCTGGCTGACAAGTTAAAACAGTCCTGCAACCGGCACTTAATAAAATAATGCCAGCACAACAGCAAACACTTAATAAACTCTCTAATAATACGTTCGAGTTGGAATTCTGTTTAAAACTTTTCCAACTACAGTGAAACCCCTATTTTGTTGTCACACGAAGGCCGAATGAAGAAATTAAACTAGTCACCATAAATAACTTTCAAAAAAGGACATTTTATCAACATTCTGATCTCTATAGATCAATGAAAAAAATTAGCAAAAAATATCCTTTTCGATAATTTCCTCTTCTGGCTGCACAATTATATATATATATATAAACACTTGTCAGTGACGATTATCCTAGAATATTCTGTAATTGTAGAGCCAGAAGAGGGGATTATTGGAAAGAATATACTTTGCTCAATTTTTTTCCTTTTCTAAATGCTCTGATCTCCATTCATATAAAATATTATTCACTATTACTAAGTGAAGTTGCTGATGTATGTAAAGTATTTATGACGAACGGTATCGAAGTGTACCATGGTATTGTCATGCCAAGCAAGATTTACATGTTGCACATGCTTATACAGCACAAGTTTTTTAAACCGTTTATAACACATAAATACTGGATGCTGTATCAGTAATTATGACCATGATATTAGCACTGAATGTCTGACGTAGAAGTCTGCATACGTAAATTAAACGAAAGCAATGCATTGGAAATATAACGCATCCATTTGTATAAAAGAGAATAATTGAGTATTTGTTTATGAAAGACAACGGGTTACATGCATGTCATTATCATTGATTTTGAGCAGTTGATACTTGGTATATTGAAACATTCTTGAGAGAGTATATAGACCCCTCTCTACTGTTTGGATCAACAGTCACGGACTTCATGAACTGGTGCCACGTCCCGGTGTAACGTGAATACTTCTGGTGTTTTTAGAGTTTAAACCACATTCGTCTAATCTAAACTCTGGTGTTTGGTAGTACAGGTTTCCAAAGCATAAAAATTCGTTGCATCGATACATAGTTATAGCTGCAGAGAATAAGTCAAAAACAACTCTTTATTTTATAAAAATATTCAGTCAAGCACACTCCATCATTTTGCTTATTAAATGATTTAAGACAAGTAAAGATTTATTGACGACAGACAAAAAAGTATGAAATACGAAGAATCAGGCCTCTGGGGTTTCGATGTAGTTCCCCACCTTCAATAAATACTAGGGAATGAATTATCACGTTTCAACATATTTGCTGTTCATAGAAAAATTTCCTTTCAGATGAGGCCATTCAATACAACAATGAGACGAAAGGGTAGGATTATTGGCAGAGCAGAAGTAGTTAATTGAACGCTATATAGATGTCAAAATGGACAGTGAAGCGATATTTTATAAAATGTCTAAATATACAACAGTATATTTACTTAACCATACCGTTATTTTAGGCTTGTGAGTAAACAGTACTTCATAATCCACCTGGCAGAAATGAATGACAAACCCCACGTCTACAAATCTTAAGACTGGTACATTGATTATCAGTAGAAGGACAAAATAAATATAAATAATGAAGTGACTGTGCATAAAGCGAACAATTACAGGATAGGTTACATATGACCACTAGTTTGAATGGCATAGTGAGGATTGAAATAACAATATAAACAGAGATCACTACACTGAATAACAACTGATAAAAAAAACTGTTACCTCGAATACAAGATTCCCAGCTAAATAATATTTTGAAATAGCGTTGAATAGAGAGAAGGTAAGGACAACAACAAATACCTCAGAAAAACAAGAGAAGACTAAAATATTTCATGGAACTTACGTTAGACCGAATACGATCTAACGTAAAAAAACTCTTATATTAGGAAATACTAGGTGATTAATTCGTTATATTGTGAATTTTTCTGCGAAATCAAAAAGCCAAAAATAGTGATAAATACAGTTGTTATTCGTTCATAAATTTCTCTGTGTACCGCTAATAGTTGTCAAGTATTTGCAAAGGATATATTAAAACTACCCGTAAAGCATCTGCTAAACAATCATTTTGAGAGTTTGCAACTCTCAGTGAATGGAATAAATGCATGTTATGGCTGAAACTCATAGAAATCTATGTGGACTGTTGTTTAGTACCTGCTGGGCAAGTAGTGAAAATACGGATTGGAAACTAGTCGCAGAACCTTACTTGCTGATGGCTCAGTGGTATAATTCTTTTTAAAGACTCATGTATCCGGGGTTCAAATCCCAGCAGATGAACTCCTTTGACAGAAGTAAGCCGGCTAAGGAGTGAAGGTTGGGTGTGAGGCTAGAAACATCTCAGACGTCAATGATTGAATATGAGGCTGTATGTTCCACTCGTGACGCGAAGGAATAAAAAATACACAAAATTTAACCACTCTGCGGTTTCAAAGACGCATAATGAGCGTAACCATGCGTTTACTATTGTAATTATTGTTCCCTTAGGTTCCGAGTAACCTCGCCTAGATTACTAGGTCACTAGTATTCTAGCCGGTCCCAAGCCCGGATAAAGAGGGAGGGTTGGGGCGTGGTGCTAGCAACTCCACCCCCAAAACTTAGCCAAATTGCTACTAAAACTTCAACGCACAAATATATTCAAAATTCTAAAATTACAAATAGTGACCTTATTTTTCGCTGGAATTGGGGAAGTGAAATGACGCGGGCTGGTGAAAGCCTTCGGGAAGCCAGTCAGCCGATGTGCCTTCTTTCGATGAAAGCGAAAATAAGGATGGGGACGTGGAATGTTCGTACAATGTACGAAGCTGGGAAGGCTGCTCAGGTAGCCGCAGAAATGAGGAGATATAGAATAGAAGTGTTGGGAATCTGCGAGAGCAGATGGAACGGATGTGGAAGGAGCCAACTATCAACTGGAGAGACAATAATCTACTCCGGTCACCCAGAGGACAATCACGAGCACACCGAGGGAGTAGCCATCATGATGTCACCAACAGCGGCTAAAGCTCTCATGCAGTGGGAACCAATCTCCTCCAGGATAATGACAGCCAGGTTCAACTCAAAAGGAAAAAAGGTTACAATCATTCAGTGCTACGCGCCTACAAACGCCTCAGAACATGAGAAGAAGGAGGATTTCTACAGTCAACTACAAACAGTAATGGACAACGTCCCAAAGAGCGATATCAAAATCCTGATGGGCGACATGAATGCGAAACTGGGAGGAGACAATACAGGAAGAGAACTCACCATGGGTCGTGAGGCCCTCGGTGAAATGAACGAAAATGGTGAACTCTTCTCAGACTTCTGCGCCTTCAATGATTTGGTGATTGGTGGCAGTGTGTTCAAACACAGGGATATACACAAGGCAACATGGATTTCACCAGATGGACACACCAAAAACCAGATAGACTTCATTTCAATCTCAAGGAAGTGGAGACGGAGCCTACTGGACACAAGATCGAGGAGAGGAGCAGATGTGGGTTCAGACCACTATCTAGTACAGGGGACTTTCAAGGTGAAGCTGAAAGCCTCGAGGATACCTGGGGATAGGCCACAATGCAAGTTCAACACTCACAAACTGAAGGACACAATCACACAGGACATTTTCACTGCAATTGTCAGAGCAAAGCAGGAAACACTACGTGGCACCACTGAGGAATCATCCGTGGAAGACCATTGGAACTCTCTGAAGGTAATTTTCAACGAAACGTGCTCAACGGTTTTAGGAAGAAAGAAGAAACAAGACAAGGAATGGCTCTCAACAGACACTTGGAAACTAATAGAGGAGAGGAGAAAAGTGAAAGAGAAAATGATTCAATGCAAAGATGGACAAGAGAAAGAGACGCTGAACTCAACTTACACAGCACTGGACAAAGAAGTGAAGGAGAGTGCCAGGAAGGACAAAATACAATTCTACGACAACCTGGCTACTGAAGCTGAGAAGGCAGCAGGCAAAAGGGACCTGAGGACACTATATCAGATAACCAAGTCTCTATCCGGGAAGAGATCAACACAAGTGAAACCTATAGAAGACAGCCAAGGGAACCCAATTACCAAGGAAAAAAGACAGATTAAACAATGGGCGGACCACTTCAAAGGACTCTTGAACCGACCGCCACCTACAACCTGTCCAGTAATACCAACAACAGCACGTACACAACTGCAAGTTGACACCAATCCTCCAACGAAAACTGAAGTCATGAATGCAATCAAGCTTCTGAAAGCTGGAAAAGCAGCTGGACCAGATGGAATACCCCCGGAAGCACTGAAAGCGGACCCAGAAACGACGGCAGATATGCTGACTCCATTATTGCAAAAGATCCGGAAAGAGGGAAAGGTGCCTACTGACTGGAGGAAAGGTTACCTCGTGAAACTACCAAAGAAGGGCGACCTAGGACTCTGCAAGAACTGGCGAGGAATCATGCTCCTGTCTACGCCAAGTAAAATCCTGAGTCGCATCATCCTGGAGAGAATCAAGGACGCGCTGGATACAGAACTCCGACCAGAACAAGCTGGATTCAGGAAAGGCAAATCATGTTCTGACCAAATTGCAACTCTACGCATTATCATCGAACAAAGCATGGAATGGCAATCAAATCTCTACCTCAACTTCATAGACTTTGAGAAGGCCTTCGACAGCGTTGACCGCGAAGTAATTTGGAAACTACTCGAGTACTACGGCGTACCCCAAATATTCATCAACCTTATTCAACAACTGTACGACAACGGCACATGTCAAGTGATCCACAACGGAAAACTCAGCGAAGCGTTTGGAGTAAACACAGGAGTCAGACAAGGGTGCTTATTATCACCAATGATATTCCTAATTGTGGTGGACTGGATTATGCGTCAAACAGTGGGAAACGAGAAGACAGGGATATTCTGGACCGACGTGAAGAACCTAGAAGACCTGGATTTCGCGCGTGGATGATTTATGTTTGATGTCACACAAAATCGAAGACTTACAAGCGAAAGCCGACAAACTGGTCGAAGAAGCAGCAAAGACAGGACTGCAGGTGAACATAGACAAGACGGATGTCATGAAAATAACCAACCAACAAACAACAACAACAGCAGCAACATCCAGTGCCAATCACCATAAACGGGAGGGATTTGAAAGAGGTTACTTCTTTCACTTATCTAGGGAGCATTGTTTCAACTACAGGCACACGGAACGGACGAGGATGTCAAATCGAGAATCGGAAGGGCGAGAAACACATTCATCAACCTGAAACCAATCTGGAAATCTTCGTCACTCAGCCTGCATCAACAACAAAGTGATTCGGATTTTCAATACAAACGTCAAGTCAGTCAGTTCTTCTATACGGATCAGAATAAATAAAGTTCATGACAATTACTCAGTTAAATGAAAAACAAAAGTACGTACTAATGACCAAGTGAATAATTGTCATGATCTTTATTTTATTATTGTTAACCATGTTAGTTGTAAAGCGGTTGTAGAGAAACTACGAAATGACGATATCATCTCGCGAAATTTGTCTTCTTAATGCCTTATTTAAATTTATGATACATGTTGATGCCAGTTTCATGGCTCATGATTGGACAAAGTTTCGATTAATTTCCATGAAGAAGTTCGGATCAGACTGCCGAACGAAACGTTGGAATTAATCATTTCAATTTTGCTGAAATTTTACAAATATAATTTTTTACAAATGTCTACTTCTCACTCGGCGCTCAATTATTTTGCAACTATTCGGTCAAATCTTGATCACAGTACATATGAAGTAGTGTATAGTTCATTTTCTGCTAAATAAATCAGCTCAGTTAGAGAAATAGAACAAGACTGGCAGCAGAATCCGTGTGAGTGTGCGTTTCATTCTAATTAGGACTGGTCATCTAGATTACACGTGTACTCCTCCGTGAAGAAGTGAGTGAATAGTGTTCCCCCCACTGACACGCGAAACTAGTGCCATAATAGAATTAAAACGTGTGTCGTTGATTCATTCTAGTGCTATAATCACCACCACCAACACCAACATCGTTACACATACACACAAGCACACATTCCATTCACATTCCTAATTTCTCCTTCTGATTCATTCAGATATTCCCCAGCTGTAAGTAACTTTAAAGTGTGGGGGACAAAGATAAATGGATATCTTATGTCACACATAAATGCACACAACATAAGTGATTTATGTTTAGACTTATACCTTCAGTGGATTTTAACACTAAAACAAGAACAAGAGAAAGAAAAACAATAGAAGAAGACAGAATGGAGACAATGCCGACGTCGGTGTATGTGTTTGTTTGTGTGTGTGTATGTGCGTGGTTAAGGTATTTATTTTTAGATACGGAAATTCCTTTTTTTAATTTACAAGTAAATACTACTAGTGTGAAGTAAGCAGAAAAAAAACAAAACAATACAAGCTATTAAGGTTCACCAAAACAGATTACAAAAACAAACATTTATACTTACAGGATGGATGAATGCTTCTAATTCAATACTGGGAAATTTTAATCCTAACGCTCGTTAATGACCGATTATAGAGTCGATGACATTCGCCATCTGTGGCGAATTGACAGAAATTAGAATTCACGGACAGGCCACCGGATTCTGTTCCAGTACCTCCTCCTCCTCAATCTTCAGTGTGCTTTAGTCGTCATCGGAAGGCGTAAGTTTCTATCTATCTCTAGGGTGAGGTCATTGGTGTGTACGACTAAAGAACCTCAAAGAAGTATGGAGAAACACTTATCCAGTACTCTTCCATGATTTGCATTTGTTCTCTGTTCGATGTTAGTCAGTTCATCATATCTAACTTGTAATGCTTCATATCCCTGTGAGCCAACTCCCTGATAACAATGAATAGTGTCTGATTCAAAAAAAAAATTTAGACGATTTAGCTGCTTCGAAGCAACATCCACCGCCGATCACCATCAACGGGAGGGATTTGAAAGAGGCTACTTCATTCACTTATCTAGGGAGCATTGTCTCAACCACAGTAGGAACGGACGAGGATGTCAAATCGAGAATCGGGAAGGCGAGAAACACATTCATCAACCTGAAACCAATCTGGAAATCTTCGTCACTCAGCCTGCATCAACAACAAAATTCGGATTTTCAATACAAACGTCAAGTCAGTCAGTTCTTATGTACGGATCAGAAACTTGGCGGGTCACCAAGAATATTTTCAACAGCTTGTTGCAGACCTTTATCAACAACTGTCTTCGCTCCATACTGAAGATTAGATGGCCAGAAAGAATCACAAACAAGAAGCTATGGGAACAAACGAAACAGGAACCAATCGCCCAACAAATATGCAGGAGGAAGTGGAGATGGATTGGACACTCGCTGAGGAGGCCGTTGAGTGACATCGCGCGTCAAGCCCTCGAGTGGAACCCGAAAGAGAAGCGGTGAGTGTGACGTCCAAGGGTGACATGGAGGAGATCGTGTGAGGAGGAGATGAAACAGTATGGAATAACATGGACGCAAGTGAAAAGAACAGCAGAAGACAGAAGCAAGTGGAGGTGTGCAGTTGAAGCCCTATGTTCCACTAGGAACCCAAGGGAACAATAATAATAACAATAATAGGTTCCGAGTGGAACATGAGGCTTCGAGAGCATACCTCCACTCTGCTCTGTTCCTTGCCCATGCTCTCTGATCTCTTCATTCCATGACTTCATCCATATCGCCCTCGGAACCCACGGTAAGTCTGCATTTCCAATAGCTACTGGTTTGTGATGTCACCCAACGGTCTCCTCGTTGTGTGTCCAATCCATCTCCATTTTCGTCGGTATATTTTTTGACCAATATGTTGTTGGTTGGTTTGTTCCAAGAGTTTCTCGGTGCTGTTTATTTCTGTTCATCTAATCTCAAGTATACAGCAGAGGTGGCTGCTGATAAATGTCTCAAGTAGCCAGTTAGAAATGATATTCATGGCTCACCAAAGTCGTGATCCATACAGAAGAACTGACTGGCTTAACATTGTTATAAAAAATTCAAGTCTTGTTCTTTATGTTTCCGCGGAGTTTGGGATCCAGAGCCTCTTATTATCTCCAGAATAATGTGACTTAGTATCTCGCTTGGCGTGGACAACAGCCTTGGATCATACAGTTTCCGGTAGTGGCATGAGTCAACCTTCCTTGGTAGCTGGAAAAGTGGGCGTTCTTCCAGTCACAAGGTGCCTTTCCCTCTTTCCACACCTGCGGCAGTGGTTTCACACGACTACTTGAAAATCAACTTCAGAAATTTCCTTTGTTCATTCACAAGGATTTCTTCATTGGTGCTACGTAATATCTCCAGCTTTGTTCTGATCGCTGAAGTGGAGGTACCCTCTGTAGTAAAGTCTTTCGATTGATGAGTTTTAAACTCGAATTCCAGTCCGTCTGCAGTTGTTCCGGTGGTTTTCGGTTTGACCTTGAATGTTCCATGGACTGGATAACAGTTTGAGCGTACGTATGCCCTCCACCTCTACTTTGTTTCCAGTAGGCTGCGTCTCCACTTTCTTGAGATTGAGATGAAGTCTACGTGATCAGTGATGTGTCCGTCAAATGAAATCCATGTATCTTGCCGCACCTATATGCCTGTGCTTGTACACGCCACGTCGAATCGCCAAATCACTGAAGTCTGTGAAGAGTTCTCCGTTATCATTAGTTCCCCCAAGAGCATGACGACCCATGGTGATTTCTCCTATTGTATTATCTGCTCCCAGTTTAGCATCCATGTCTCCCATGAAGATTTCGATGTCGCCATTTGGGCTGTTGTTCATTGCCATGTGCAGTAGGGCTGCCTGTATACGGCCGTAGGTCATTTGATCAGCTGGTGTCTACAGGCTATATTTATTTTAAAAAACCCCAAAATTAGGTAATTGTTCGTTGTTTCACACACTTTTACGCTTGTTTTCCTGGTGAATAAGGCGTTTTTTTAGCATAAACAGCAAGTGATGTTGTCCTTATCCGACCGTAATTTACAGCTAGTTTACAAATGGTTGAAATACGTAGTGTTTCGTTGATAAAATGCCCAATCATTTAAAGGCACACATCATAACGACTTTTAGTCATGTTTTTCAGTTCAAAGGATGAAACACATACATGATGAGGTAGGCTAGTTCGTTTTGTTAGTTATTTTCACTTACTTTGTTGTTTACTTTAGGTGATGGTGTCAAAGGTCCTCCACATGTACCTATTTAAAGAAATCTACAGAAATACTCGGGAGTTATTTTCACATGTTATTTACTTCTAATATTGCATAGATTTGGTCTTTACATGCAGATGCAATGTCCATTCTATCTGCTTGAAAAATATTGAATGACGCAAGTATACCCAATTTAACTCATTGTCTAGTATTTTCTATCACTTAAATTTATAGTGGTAATAATGTCTACACCTTTTGATTGCTTAATTTCTTTTTCAGGTGATAGCTGCTTTCGGGGATTTCATGGAGTTGGGTGTTGAAGAAGATTTTCGCAGTTTCATCGATTTTGTAATACTTGTTCATTCATTAATAAATCTATTCCTCGTTATTCGTTTGTATATTCTGCTTGATAAGACCGAATATTAGCCCCTGCGTAAATTGTGAGGTACAAAGTATATGAGGCTATCTTTGAAATACTAAGCAAGAGTAGGTATTCGGAGAATCCTGTTGCTAAAAAGATTATGTTGCAGTCAAATAAAGTAAATGTGTCCGAATCTCAGAGAAGTTATTGTGATTATAAAGTTCTCCGAGTTATCTGTCGTCTTAGCGGAACACATAAACTTCGCGATTCATAGTCACAAAGTGAAAATAAATCTGCCTGAGATAGTGTGCTAGTGATTACCACATGTCTGTTAGACTTATAACTCAGTGCAACTACGGTTATCATAATAATTAAAAACAGAGTGCATACGGTTCGCAGCCATAGAACAAGGTAAGTTGCTATCTGTACATCTAATCGCGTAAACCAAAGTTTCCCAGATGCCGTATTTACTCCTAACAGTTTGCCCTCAATTCCTACATTAGCACGTGACTAGCGTTACTGGAACACAATCGCATTACAACAGAAGGAACTCACATTCATTGAAAAGTTGTTTATTAAACAAAAAAATATTTCAGATGTACACATAATTCAGATGAGTAGTCCTCTGTTACTGTCAGTAGGTTCCGTCTGCGTACACAGCACAATAATGTTTCTCCATAAGTCTGAAAAGGTTTAGGAATAGCATTAATAACCTGAATAGTACATGTATAATCTGAATAAAAATTTTTCCTGATAAGCATTCAAAAGTAATCACTTTACAAACAATTTATGTAAGTAGCTAAATAGTTTTCACTAAACTAAAGGGATTTCGCAATTTATCGTTGGTCGATATCTAGTAGGTCCATCGTAGCATCATGAAATGATAAAATTATTTAACGACAAGTTATACAGTAGTTTCCAAAGCTTGTAGAAAAATTTTAATAAAAATGACAGTGTCTTTATGACAAATAATAAGTCTTGACAGCAATAATGATAATAACGTTCATATTCAGTTAAATGTATCACTTAATCTTATGAAGCAGGCGTTTACTTACTTTCACTGTATTCTCGCAATACTGATGTGGTCAACCAGCTTATTCCAAATGAACTCAAGATTAATTCTGAAAGTGAATGGAGATACAGTTTTTGTCAGATAAAATCGTGTAGCCTACATGTATTATACTGTCTACTTTAACGTTTGATACCTGCTTTCCGATCTTCATGACAAGAATACAGTATATGTAGGTATACCTACATATAGATAAGTATACATATTTGCTGCATCAACCATGCTGTTTTTATCATGATTAACCAGATCACTGTGTATTCCATACTTATTAAAGGATCTCAGAAAATAATAGTCAAGCGATAATTGAAGTTGCATGAAGTTATTACCTCGTCGGAACATTGTTTGCATTCTTAACACTCCTGCGAAGTCCTTCGACTTTGATATGGAATGAATTCATTGAATTCAGCAAATAAATCCTCTCGTATATCATTTACATCCTGAGCTGTAATAGTATGTGTTGTCAGTTGACTTGATAAAGGACTGCTGAAAATTGCGAACTTAACCAAGCAGCTAAATGATGTTTGAAGTTACCGCAACCCGAATGAGAAACTGGCCAATCACAGGCGACCAAAACACTTGTTTGTCTCACTCGCAGGCACATGAAATTAAGGCCGTCGACTGTCTAATTCACTATGCACAATGGGGTTCCTGGGCACAAAAGCTCTTAAAATCCCTTAACAGCTGTTCAGTAACCCCCTAAATTTTGACTCCCTGCCTTCTTGTGTGATGGTCTGTATATCGTCTGCGGTAACTTGGAGTATTCTACTAACTGAAGGTAACACAGTCAGAATATCCAGTAATCACTGGTAGGTCCAAAGAAAAGATTGTCGAAGAAACAACTGTTAGTTATGGCATCTGGTGTAGATCATGATGCTATCTGGGCCAGTGTGACGACCAAATACATCGAAAATGAATGCCAAATAATCCAATGAGAATACGAAAAACTGAAATATCTCCACACAAAAACGGAGTGAGTTATGTCCTGTTCGTTGAAGAAATTATCAATGGCAGTTCCGAAGCTGTTTTAGATACCACTACATTGAGGGTGCCGTTAAGATGTCTAATTATTCCTGACAAGCACTATATTAAGGTACTTATCTTCTGATATATGGTGTGTTGCTTTGTCTTGAATCATAGTCGATCATTTCGATACAATCCACAGTATGTCTTATTAGCCAGCATTTCTCGGAGCTATCCAACTGTTATGCTTTATAAATGAGCGGTAGCTCAATGGATTTGGAAAACAGGTTCCACAGTCCACAACGTTAAAGACATCAGTTAATACCTTGCTTATGAGAACGCGCGCTTTCAGGGACTAGTGGTAATCAGGCTTTTGGAGAAGAACATTTTTGTCAAATGCAAGTGTAGGCCCTTCTGTGGCACATGGAAATAATTTAATAATTCCCACTGTAGAGTTAAGGACACAAAATTCAGCGAAAAGACTCTCTTCATGAATTTATTATCAAGCTGTACAATCGTATATCTGTGGTTTTTAAGAAATTATATCCGGCGAGGGAATTATATGAAAAGTGTGAACACATGAAATAATAATAGTATGAAATGCAATTAAATTAATACCATTTGTTATTACTATTCTCACTTTGAATTGTCTCCTCTTGTCCCACTTGTCATTCTAAATCCAAAATTATAATTATTTTGATTTTACAATATTCAATTCTATCTTATCGAATTTCACACCATATTATGTAACATTTTACATTCGCCTACTAATCTTATAGTTAAGCACCGCTTTTTAACAACTATACACCTTATGTAATATTCCATATATGAGAATAACTGTTTTGCTACTTGACATTTAACTATGATTATAGTCACAAATATTTTAATTACATTTCATACTACTATTATTACTTCATGTATTCACGTATTCATTTCCCTCACCGGATGTAATTTCTTAAAAGCCATATATATACGATTGTACAGCTTGATGATAAATTCGTTGAAAAGAGTCTCTTCGCTGAATGTGTTCTTAATGCATGGAAAAGCTTTGGAACTTACAGGAACTGACAAGGGGCAGGAAGCAGTCGTTTATTAACGCCAGATGACAGAAGACTGCTGCTAAATTTTAAATTCAAAACATCTATTTTTAAATTATTGGTGACTCTAAATTATAGCAGCCCGAAATGAAACTACTGAATAAACGGTTTGATGACCTCCTGTGAGAAATTGGGGGGTTCCTGTAACACTTGCAAGAATATCAACCTTTTTAACCATTTTTAATATTGTATTACTTGTATATAGACGTCTATTTTAAATTACGTCTTTCCACTTCTGATGCATCTGACTGGACGTTAGAGGTGGTTTCGTCTCGACTTTCAGTTTTTTAGAGTCACCAAAGCATCACTTACTTCGCTGCAGTTTGATCTCCTGAAGATATGTAAGCAACAACATAAGCGTATAATATGGGCAAAGTTTCGCGGTCGTTTTAATTCATCGAGAAGATATTTTGAGGTCATATGGGCGGTCGGTTAGGTCTTGGCGCGATTTAGGTGAGTGTCATGTTTAAGATTTATTCAGACAGTAACTCAAATTTGAAATATATCATGTATGGGACTTGTATATTTATTTTAACTTTAAGAATACCTCTTTTGATGGTTCGGGAAGTTGAAATGAGCAATGTAAGGCTATCTGTGGATATGTTCTGTACAACTGGGATGAGCTGATTTGTTTATAATTAGGTTTTCCAACGACTTATTAAATGTTTCCCTAATATGATCTTTTTAATATGTATATTGCACGTCTTCGGTGTGTTGTAACGTTGAATGTGACTGACTGCCTATCAACTGAGAACCTCTCGCAGAAGTGAAGCAGTTCAAGTTGCCGTACTCCATATAACCCTAAAATGTAATGGAAAGGGAATAAAGTTTTTTTTTGAATCTTTATGGGTGGAAATATTAGTATGTAGGAATAATGGTAAAGTTCAACAATGATTTGACTTAAAAATACGTTCCTGTTATAAGGAGTAGTTTCAGGTGCTAAATTAGACTAGTTTTTGTACATGTATTCACCGAGGTGTTTAAAGATGAGCTGTATTTGTAAATCGTTTATCTCTTTTGTTGTGCAGTCTTCCACAAAAGCCCTCGGTTGGATTAATAAGGTTTCCAGTAAGAGGATCGACGACTACTTACCGGGGAAGTGTGGATAATAAAAGAAATTAAGATAAATAACATCAACTCCAAATCTATCCCTAATCGTAACCACTAAGCTTAAAACCAGTACTAACCTGAATCCTAACTTTAATTACAACCCTTATCCCAATCATAAACCTAACCCTAATCCAAAATATGACCGTAATCTTAATCTTAACCCCTATACTTACCTTAACGCTAACGAGCTACTCACACATTGTCCAAACAGTAATTATAAACGTGATCTGGGTGAAATTTGCTCCTTAGTTGGTGGATGGCGTTGATATTTCAGCTATACTGTTCAAGTTTATTCGAGCGTTCGCATTCCTGAGACGCCTATCTGTGCCGTTTCAAGATGTTAGTGAGTAGCCTTCAAAATGGTTGTCCCCAATGCGATATCTAACAGATATCCTGAAACCGTGTGCCGCGTTCAAGCTGGCCACTTACACTGTTGGTAAGAACATTGGAAAACCTCGCTATCGATGTCTTCTGCATTTCGGAGACCCGCATTCAAGATCCCACTCGACGCCTAACCTCAATATTGCTCACCTTATTATGCTACTTCACACGGGAGATAGAACGCAGACACCTATGATCAAAGACAACTCATCTTTTCATGTCTTCCACTCTCGATGACCCGGTCTCAAGGCCATGAAGGAGGAGCGGACTGCTGAGCAGTACACACGCCCTTTGGTCGATAGCCGGATATCACGTCTACGCCAGAGATGGTGTAAACTGGCATATGCGAAACGAGCCTTCTGCATCCGTTCTGAGATTTCGTCAGCGATCAACCCGTTGGCACTGGCTGATGCAACTTCCCAAATAATTGAAGCGGCCAACGTGCTCTACCACTTCACTTCCTATTTCTAATCTAGGAGTCGGTGTAGTCCAATCCTGTAATATCATCATGCATTTGGCGGGAGCAAATCGCATGCCAAACATTCGTAGATTGCAGCTCAAGGTTTTCAGAAAACTCTGCATTTAGTCAGCGTCCTCGCCTAGAAGGACAATATCGTCTGCATATTCTAGCTGTTCGCAAACCTTGTGTACCTTATACAATTACTTAATATTCATTTTCTGTTGATTTAATTAACATTCTTATGTCCTCGATTTCCGCTTACCATCTTACCGTGCACTTTTGGTAGACTAGCTAACTGCTGAAGTTATTTACTGAAATATGAAAATGATAGGAATGAAGATGTTAGTCAACACTTCTCAAAAACCGAGAGTTACAAGTACATTTAAGGAGAGAAATCAGTGACTTTTATTCATAAAATGAAATTGGAAAGTAATTAAAGTGACTAATAGAGTGACCCGAATAAAGTTAATCGAGCTTCCAAATTACCTAGTGTCCGATCAAAGTGTTCATCACAGTCCTACATGAGGTCAATGATGACGAGCTCGAGCAGTCCAGTGGTGACGTTTTTTGACTGCAGCACTGGCTGACCGAGGCTTGAATTGCAGAAGGGAGACAAGAATCCCTTCATGATAACAGATACGCCCTGGTGACAAGTGCCAGCAAGCACGAAACCTAGGGCCAAGGATTCTTGTGGATAGCCTCCAACCATTCAGCAACAATTTTCGGAATGCACCGTGATGGAGAGCCACTTGGGATGGTGGCCACACTACAAACTTGATTGTGATAGAATTCAGTCTGCACCGAACGAAATACTGAACGCATGGTATTAGTTACTGCCTAGTGTCCAATCAAACTACACGCCTGTCTAGTCATAAAAAATGTATGTAATACATTATAAACAATGGAATAATAACTGCATCATACTTCACAGTCTGCTACATTCATCGGATGTTTGCAAGATACCCTGGTTGAGATATCAATACAAAAATCTGCTTCTAGTCTGTCTTACTAACTTATGAATTAAGATATCATATTCAGCAACAACGGACTGATCGACGACGAAATCTCAGCACGGATCCAAAAAGCTCGAGCTGCTTTCGCTAGCTTGCGCCATCTCTGGCGTAGGCGTGACATCCGACTATCAACCAAGAGACGTGTGTACTGGTCAGCAGTTCACTCCGTCATTCTCTATGGCTCTGAAACATGGTCAATACGAGTTGAAGACATGAAAAGGTTGACTTTTTTTGATCATAGATGTCTACGATCTCTTTCTCCCGTTAGGTGATTTAATAAGGTAAGTAATGTTGACGTTAGGCGTAGAGTGTTGGGCAAAGAGGGAAAATCAATCGAAAGGGCTATAAAGTTACATAGATTGATATGGCTAGGTCACGTGCTGCGCATGCCTAACCATCGCCTCCCCCTCCCGACGGGCATTACTAGCTGATATAGGTGCAGGTTGGAAAAGAGTAAGCGGTGGCCAAACAAAAACATGGCATCAATCCATGAAATCCTTGACAGTTAAACTGAGTCAGTCAGATAGGGAGATGCAGACTTCCGGGTTGGGGCCCGCCTTCGGGACTCTACGAATCAATGGCTGGAGACAATAGGTGACATGGCTCAAAATCGTTGTCAATGGCTTACGCAGATGTATTCAGTCTCTGTAATCTTTCATATTCCTTTCTACCGTTACTCATTCTGTTTCACTCGTGTACTAGTCAAAACTCTATTGATTCTCTTCACTCGTTTTCTTGTCTACCTTTCTGTGCTATTTGGAACTTGGCAACTCGAACTGCTACATTTCGCTGCCAAGTTCTATGTTGAATCCAGACAGACAGACAGAGATATCATAATCATTATCAACGTTAAAATGTGTGACAACTTGATAATGTGCATCTAAATTGTTTTTCAGGTTATCCTATATAATTTGAACTAATCTACTACTCGGCTGACAATTAGTGGAGTGAAGAAGGAAGACATTTCAAGAGCTTGTCGATATGAATCCAGCATTGCAACGAAAACAATTTGCCTCTAAGGAAAAAGTATTTTCTCCTTTAAAAAAATATTTCTATTTTTCAGCTGTTTCATATCCTCACTGAATTTCAAGCTCTATTTACATCCCCATTTCGACTTTCCGAAGCGACTAGATGGTGTGAAAGCTATTTCAAACGTAATGGGGGTAATGTTGAAGCTGTCGGTGTGTTCTTGGACTTTATCTTGAGCCTTGGCTTCATACATTTGATCGATCAGGGCATTTTCTCCCACAGATACGCGTAAGTCAATAATTTAATTTTTTTTCTACTCTTTCAGCTTCAATGTAGAGAGAATGAATGAATTCTTTGGAAGCTGTTCGCAACCGGAAAACCAAAAGCCTAAAAATGGTTAGTTTTTTATGACTTTCTACAAAATTTTTATCTTTATAATTGCAAAATCAAAAGATGTTTTCTACTGAATTAAAATGTAATTGGTTTCAAGTGCTCTCCTAATTTTTGCATTTGTATGCATTAATTTTGTTTTCCTTTAATCTCCTTATGAAAAGAGATCACCTATCGGTTTCTGTTTCTTTTGTTATTATGTAGATAAAAATCCAGAGAAAAATGCTGATCAGTCAGTTGAACAGTCTTTAGACGGTTCTTTAGATATATCGATTCATTCTTGGCTTGAAGGTAACTGTGCCAAGTCAACGTTGACCAATGCAAGGTCTCACTTATGGTTCGATGAAATAATTACACGGTAAGTTGACTCCACTGAATTATATTCATCAAAGGATGCATAAAACATTTGCAGTATTCTTTTTTTTTTTAAAGCTGTTAATATTATGTGGATATATAAACTGAAACAAAGTGAAGCGTATTTTCTGTTGTTGTTTTTTTTGTTTTGTTTACCAAACTGTACATCAGTACAAGTTAGCGCAGTTCAGACACAGCAGGTAGGCATGACGAACAAAAAGTGGAATGGAACTAAGATAAGTCGAAAGACCGAAAGTAGATGAGTTAAGAACAATAAATATTCACCAGTTGGTTCAGCAAGAAGTATGCATAGTGTGCTTTACTTATTGACACCGGTGTTATTGCATAGGATCTAATGTACATGCGTGATGAATGTTATAATAGTATAATAAATATGTGATTTTGTAATGTTGTTTAAGGGTAAGGTATAAACGCATGATTTTCCTGATTGCAGTAGATTGGATAATGCGACAAACAGCGGGCAATGAGGAAACAGGCATAAAATGGACTCACACAAAAAACTTGTAGGATCTGGACTTCGCCGATGATATTTGTCCGATTTCCCACAAACTGGAAGATATGCAAGCGAAAAGCAACAAGTTGGCAGAAGAAGCATCAAAGATAGTGAGGACTTCAGGTGAACATAGAGAAAACAGAGGTGATGAAGATTCCTGGCCAACACCATCAACAGCAACAACAACAGACAACAATCAGCCATCATAAATATGAGGAACCCGAAAGAAACAACCTCCTTTACTTACCTACCTGGGAAGAATCGTTTCAACTACAGGTGGAACTGACCAGGATATCAAAGCAAGAATCGGAAAAGCAAGACAAGCTTTCACTACTCTCAAGTCTGTGTGGAGGTCAACAGCACTCAGCATCAAAAATAAGATCCGGACTTTCAACTCCAATGTGAAATCAGTGCTACTCAACATACGGATCAGAGACTTGCACTGCGCGTCATAAAGAGCATCTCAAACAAACTACAGACCTTCATTAACAGTTGTCTTAGCTCAATACCACTCAAGATCAGATGGCCGGCCAGAAAAGATCAGCAACAGAGTGGGATCTCTGTCAATGAGCGAACCAACCTAGCAGGAACCGACTGTGAAACAAATAGGCAGGAAGAAATGGAGATGGATTGGCCATACTCTGAGTAAAGAAACCATCAAGTGACATCACTAGACAGGCCATTGCTCGAGTGGAACCCGAAAGGGAAGCGGTGAGTTGGTCGTCAGTGCAAGGGTGACTTGGAGGAGGTCATGTGAAGAGGAGATGAAAGCGTGTGGGTGGCAGACTTTGATCCAGGTGAAGACTCTAGCAGAGAACCGAACACAATGGAGACGCGTGGCTGAAGCCCTATGTTCCTGTAGGAATTAAAGGAAACAATAATAATAATAAATGCATTTACGTCAGTATGATATATATATTTCGTTGTATGTCACCCAGATTCGGTAACCACAAGTCCCGGTGGTAACAGCTTAGACCTGGAATCACGGGCTCCATGGATTGATACTGTTTATTGACTTGACCATCTTTCATCTAATTTAATCCTACTTCTGCTGATATAACACGTCAGGGTAACTTTAATTGGCTTAGGTGATTGATGTTTCAGTTGGACATTAATTTCTATATGTAAGCGTTGGGTATATGGAGTAGTAGTTTCTGAATTCCGTGTTTGACAATACAGGGTGTCAAATTCTTTGGCATGTATTACTAATGAATTCCTACAATGTTGTCAACCAAAAGTTATCTGCATCAAGGTCTCAAAAATTTTCATTGGGATGTTTTTAGTCTATTATGGCTGTTGACGTCGTACTGTTTTCCAGAACATTACATATATTTCGCTCTGCTGCCTCATTCATGTGACCGCTATATTTCATGATCATTGTTGAGAGTGTGAACATATCTCCACAATAGTGAAGGGAGAAAGCTGCGAAATCAACTCAAAGTTATCTATTACTCCGCTGGGTTCCGAGTGGAACATAGGGCTTTAACAAAACACCTCCACTTTGTTCTATTCGGTGTTGTCGTCTTCAGCTGGGTCCACGATTGCCTATAATCTCTCATCGCCTCCACCACCCAAATGATCTCCTCCATGTCACTTTCTCCGTGACGACCCAGTCGTCGCTTTCCATTGGGATTCCACTTGAGTGATGACCTGCATTGCGCGCGATGTCATTCGACGGTCTCCTCAGCGTATACACGATTCATCTCCAATTTCTCCTACATATTTGTTGAACAATAGGCACTTGGTTGGTTGGTTTGTTGCCAGCCAGCCAGAGTTTCTTGTTGCTAATTATTTCTGATCAGCCGGTCGACCATTTGATCTTCAGGGAGGAGCTGTTGATAAAAGTCTGCAATAGGCTGTTAGAAATCGTTTTCGTGACATGCCCACCAAGTTTCTGACCCGTATAGAAGAACTGTCTGACTTAACATTTGTGTTGAACAGAATCCGAATCTTATTGTTTATGCTGAGGTGGAGTGCAGAAGATTTCCAAACTGGTATCAGGTTGATGAGAGCGTGCATATCTTGCCTTTCCAATTCTGGCTGGCTGGCTGGCTGGCTTCGATATCTTCATCCGTTCCACTGGCTGTGGTTGAAACCGTGCTTCTTAGCCGGATAATTGAAGGAAGTCACTTCTGTCAAATCTCTTCCGTTGATGGTGATTGGTGCTGGTTGTTGTTATGCATCGGTGGCATAGCGGTTAGGACGCTCGCCGACGATGCACATGGTCCGGGGTTCGATCCCCGGCCACTGACGCACTCCTTTACCTCGCTAAGCCAGAAATAATGCTGGTGAAGAGTAAAGGTTGGGTATGAGGCTAGCAACCCTATCCTGTAAAATAAACACTGCTACAGAAACTTCAAGCCACTAGCTTGAAGCCCTATGTTCCACTGGGGAACGTGAAGGAAAAAATATAAATGAAGGAAAGAAGTTGTATGTGTGAGTGACTTGATATGATTATGAGTGGCAATAGTTTGTGCTCGAAACGTGTTCATCAGTTAATATTACTGTATAACACTGTGTGACTTATCAAAATAAAATCTTATCCATAATCGAGTTATTCTCTACCACCACAGTGCCCAAGTTTTATACTTATATCAAATCTGGGCTTTAGTTTAGTTTTTTTTCTTTTCTAAGCGATTCATTATTTCTGCTTGTCAGTTATATTGTTATTTGAAGTTCAAGTGACGTGTTTGTTTATTATGTGTTGTTGATATATGCGTTTAGACGCTTACATTTCTTACATTTCCATATCACTTTTTACGTTGTACACTTTTCTCAATCTTTAGGTTGTCTTGTTTATTGGATACAGACAGGGATGAATTGATTGTACTCATAGAACAGTCGGAACCGTCTATTTCTGATTCATGCACATCATCGTCTCCAAAAATGAACAGCTCTCTACCAGATATGGGTACTGCGGCTTACACTAATAGTTTGGCATCTGAAAAGTGGCATCGGTACTTAAAGAATGCAACCGGTGAACTGGTTGACTTAGTTGCTGTTGCCGCTCTGGATGCCTTATCGAAATGTAGGCAAATAAAATTGTAAAATCACTATTCACATATATATATAGGGCCAGATAATTTTTCTCATCGACCTGGGTTGTGCGAAAACAAGTGCTCACCAAGTTCACTTTTGTCTATCGCAATATCCTATGTGGAAGATTTTGAGTCATCTGTCCCCAAGCCAACTGAATTATTGTTGGATTTCATTTTTAGTAAGTTGTTTATAGTTTTTTTTACTGTCGTCTTGTATAATATATATATATATATTTTCCAGAAACGGTACTAGTGGTACAGTGTGGAATTTTCAGCACATATCTACAATATTTGCATCTAATTTTATCAAACATTTGAAAGGAGTATTTCAAAAAATAAGTATAAAGACAACAACAACAAAAAAACAAAAATAAAAAAATGCGAAAAAATACCAAGAAGTAGAAAGGAAAATAAACAACATAATAAATAATATCTCAGTATTGGATAGTGGAAGCTATGATGTGATTATACATGGTGACAGTAAAGCTGTAGTTATACAAGAAGTTATGAAATGATATTTAAGAATGTTTATCGCCAAGATGATCAGTTTATTTAGATTGAAACAACACTAAACAATCATAAAATAACATCTCAGGGTTGTTTTTTTATCAGGTCTGATGCGGTGTTTGTAGTGGTAGTGTGAGTAGTCCTGCATAATACAAAATTTTAAGATGGTGATAATGGCTTTCAAAACCAAGACTGTCAGTTAATATTGCCGAACAAAAAAGTAGCAATCACAAAACTAATAATTACATGATGGTTAATGACAGGACAATTTTGTACTACTCATAGTGCTAATATAGTCGGAACCATTAGATACACAAAGGAAGGAATACAGTAAAGTACAAAAAGTAAGCCAATGTTAATAATTTAGGTAGCCAAGTATGTTTAAGAAGGAGTTCACTATAGAATATAAAATGAGAGAGAAATAAAAGAGCCTAAAATTATGTTGTTAACAACAAAGCAAGTCATAGGTTTCGCGCTTAACACGGGCCAAATATGGTATCGTTGAGTTCCTGTACTTGGTTATACGAGCATAGATTATTTTATACTGATTTCTGGTTCTACTTGATGAGATACAAGGCGAGAGTTGGGAATAGAGTCAGTATACGAGACAAACCATTTGCCTTATATTGCATGAATTTTCAATTCAAATATCCGGCAAGAATGACTGTTGTGCGTTAACATCAAAGTGCAAATTCAAACATTACTCACTGGGTTTTGTGCTTTTCATCATTAACAGTTGTGAATTATTGTGTATTTGTTATTGTATGTATTGGAACAGCGACTTAATCGCTTAGTACAGGCTACTTACTCTCTGTTTATTAGTCTGTTAGTCTCAGCATGTTATTTTTATCCAGATTAAAGTAGATGGAGTGGAGGCTGAATCGCGAAACCCATTAGTTGGATATAGAGTGGGATTTAGTCGGGTGCAAAGTTCTATGTCGAATAAAGACAGACATTTATATACATGTGTGGAATCAATTGGATGTTGAAATAAAAATCAATATGTCATGATGTACATTCAGAAATAATAATATGAGTGTTATTGATCAAATAAAATCAGATGGGAAAGAAGACGAGTGTTAGAATGTTGTGATGTACGTGATTGAATTGAAATAGAATACAATTTAAGATTATTTATTATCCTCCTCTGATTTGACTGAATGGTGGTGGTCATGTTGTCATTCGAACGTGAAAAAATTGTATTCGTCAATCAAAAAAAAAAAGAAAAAAAATCTTCTTACTTATCATTAATTCCTACTTTATTATTTTTGAATGCATCTGCTTTCAGGTAGTTGGTCCAATGCGAACCTTTTAGCAACTATGAATGGTCTACTGAAGAGCTGGATTAATAATAATAATAATAATCATACACCGAACAAAAAGAGTAATTATTATCATTATTGAAAACATTCACTTTCAAAATTTAATAATATAGATTCGAATAGTAATGAAAGGGATCGCCGAGATTTCCCACTTCCACCTTTGGCCTCACCCGTTGTAGACAGAAACAGAAACAATGCATTAAGCGGTATTCGTAGAACACCGTCATCCCCCACTATACTCAAACCTTCTATCAGTAATTCAAGTAAGTGAACATCACACTTTTATCCTTTCGGTAACTACTACTACTGTTACAATAGGTTAAATTAACAAGTAACAGGTCATATTTTAAAATTTAATCTAGGTGTTTATGTGAGATCCAATCTGGTGGACATTATTATTATTATTTTATTATTTACTAACTGAACATTTCAGTTAACTTACGTGTGTTAAGTTGTCAGCTAACGCTTGCATCCTTCTGCATATGCGCTTTGATTTCAGTGTAGTTAAAGAGCATTATGGGTAAATTTTGTTTTGATAAAGTCTCACAGTGTTATACAGTAATGTTTACTGATGACCACGTTTCGAGCACAATTTATTATTGCTCATAATCATATCAAGGTAATCACACGACTTCCTAAATTCACTTATATAGCTCCATTGTTTTTCACTTGATTTGATTGGTAGTAATATTTTTCATATTTCTGGTATGAGTGACGAATCATTCCTATTGCATGTGTTGTGTTGGGTGTAGATTCGATGAACAAGGCTGGATTCAGTAATCAACCTCTCTCTATATATATCCACCTACCTAGATTACTTTTTAGAATAACTAGTAATGATAACATAAATAAGAGAGAATGTAAGTCATCTACGATCATTTCATATAAAGAGGGGACATCTGAGACCCTACGTAGGATTCTAAATAAAGCAGGAATTAGAGTGGCATTTATACCTACAAACTCACTCAGGGACAAGCTCTGTAGGTTAAAGGACCCTGTCGGTTGACCCAAATAGACAAAATAATATAATTTACAAAATACCCTGCAATGACTGTGAGTAAGGTCAACTACATAGGTGAAACCAGTAGTCAGATTGTCGGAACGTAAGAATTTAGCTGAGGTGAGAATGGTTGACCCAGAGAAAATAAGTAATTTAGAAAAAAGCTCAGCAATTGCACTGCATGCATTAACACACAACCACACAATAGCATAGTGGGTGGGAGAGGGTTAAAATTCTAAAAAGTAATATAGGTAGGTGGATATATATAGAGAGAGGTTGATTACTGAATCCAGCCTTGTTCATCGAATCTACACCCAACACAACACATGCAATAGGAATGATTCATCACTCATACCAGAAATATGGAAAATATTACTACCAATCAAATCAAGTGAAAAACAATGGAACTATATAAGTGAATTTAGGAAGTCGTGTGATTACCTTGATATGATTATGAGCAATAATAAATTGTGCTCGAAACGTGGTCATCAGTAAACATTGCTGTATAACACTGTGAGACTTTATCAAAACAAAAATTTACCCATAATGGAATTGCACTCTACCACAGTGCACAAGTTTTGTGCTTAAATCAATAGTTAAAGAGCAATTGAATCATGGAAAACTATCGAGTTAAATGAGATTGTTGTTTTGCTGGTTATGCGGGCTCAAATCCAGACCCCGTAATATATCTGTCTATCTTACACAGTTAGGCGATTCCAATTTAATTTATTAGTGTATTCCTGCACATACCCTTGAACTTAGACAGTGTGCACATCTTTCGCTTGCTTGCTCTGTAGTTTCCACTTTTTTTCACCTCTTTTATATTTCATCACCTTTGACTCAATATCTCTTTGTATTTTTTTTCCTTCACGTTCCACAGTGGAACATAGGGCTTCAAGCTATTGGCTTGAAGTTTCTGTAGCAGTGTTCATTTTAGAGGACGGGGTTGCTGGCCTCATGCCCAACCTTTCCTCTTCACCAGCATTATTTCTGGCTTAGCGAGGTAAAGGAGTGCGTCAGTGGCCGGGGATCGAACCCCGGACCACGTGCATGGTCGGTTAGAGCCCTAACCGCTTTGCCACCGACGCGTTTCTCTTTGTATTAATCAACAATTATTCTCATCATCATGTGTATGACTTTGCTTCCAGTATATTGTTATTCTTTGGTTCCAATATTGACTTTTTGTTTCCCCGGGGGAACTGAGTTTTCTTTTTGTTGCTGGTATTTATCGTTTTTTACTATCTGACGAATCATTTAGTCTGCAGTGTTGTTATAACTTCAGTGAAGTGAAATAACCCCATCGCCAATTTGCTATAACTGATACTGAACTGAACGAGAACTGTAGTCACTTTGTTCTGTCTGCGCCTGCCTAATATATGCCTATCTGACTGTGATGCCTTCGGATTCACTGAGCCATGCAAATAGCAAAAGACAAAGGCTGGCCTGTGACTGTATATTGTAATCACCACCACCGCAACAACAACTATTAAGAAAACAACACATGGTATTTATAGATTTTCTTTACAACAATAAAGTCGACCTCACAGCCGTGAGAGAGGTGATTGATGGCATAATTAATCACACCATGCGTGAGAGTTGATGATATACTACTTCATGCGTGATCACATCAAGCCTACATTGTATTATTATTGTTGTTCCCTTGGATTCCAGTTGGAAAGTGGAGCTTCAATAGAACATTCCCACTTCGTCCTGTTCTCCGCTTTCCTCTCTGAATGGCCCCAGGATTGCATATATTCTTTCATCTCCTCCCCAAACGATCTCCTCCATGTCACCATCGGATTTCCAACTCTTCGCTTTCCATTCAGGTGCCACTCGATGGACTGGTTCGTGATGTCGCCCAACGGTCTCCTCACTGTGTATCCTATCCATCTGCATTTTCTTCCACATATTTATTTGTTCACCAATAGATTGTTGATGGGTTCGTTCGAAAAAGTTTCCTTTTACTGATTCTTTCTGACCAATATAGAGTATGGAGTCAGTGAAGGCAGCTGATGATAAAAGTCTCCATCAGCCTGTTAGAAATGCTTTCGGTGACGCGTTGGCCACGTTTCTGACCGGTATAGAAGACTTATCTGACAGACTGACTGGCTGAGTTAATATTTATGTTGAAAAGAATCGGTATTTTGTTGTTAATAGTGTGTCTGTGATTGTGGTTATGTCTGAGTGTATAATATTTACAAACTGATTGTAGAGTGAGTAATGGAGGTGTATCGTGGCTTTTGGATCGTGTTCAGCGTTTTTGACATGTTCATCCGCGTTGTGTTTTGTTGTCTTGTGTGTGTGTTAGCGTGTAATTGTAACGATGCTTTCTGGATAAGTGAGGGAAGTGACCTCTTTCAAATTTCTTCCGTTGACAGTGATTGGTTGTTGTTGCTATTGGTTGAACAACAATCTTCGTATGTTTGGCATGCGATTACCCCCTGTATAATGTAAGATGATGCTGCAAGATTGGACTTCACCGACCCCTAGATTAGAAATAGGAAGTGAAGTGGTAGAGCACGCTGACCGCTTCACTTACTTGGGAAGTACCATCAGCCCCAACGGGTTGATCTCCGACGAAATCTCAGCACGAATACAGAGGGCTAGGTTCGCATATGCCAGTTTACGCCGTCTCTAGCGTAGACGTGATATCCGACTATCGACCAAAGGGCGTGTGTACTGCTCAACAGTCGGCTCCGTCCTCCTTTATGGCTGTTAGACCTGGCCATTGAGAGCAGAAGACATGAAAGGATTATCTGTGTTCGATCATAGATGTCTGCGTTCTATCTCCCGCGTGAAGTGGTATGATAAGGTGAGCAATATTGAGGTTAGGCCTCGGTCGAGTGCTAGGTAAGGAGAGGAAATCAGTCGATGAGACTGTGAAATTACGTCTACTGAGATGGTTAGGACATGTGTTACGTATGCCTAGTCATCGCCTTCCTCGACGGGAAATGTTAGCTGATATAGGGCCAGGCTGGAAAAGAACTAGCGGCGGTCAAATGAAAACATGGCACCAGTCAATGAAATCCACAACAGTTAGTCTAAGCCACGTAGGGAGGTGTAAACTTCCTGGTTGGGGTCCTCGGGACGGTAAAAACCAATGGTTGGAAACAATCAGTGACATGGCTCCAAATCGTTCCCAGTGGCGCAGATGCATCCACTCCTTGTGACTCATGATTTCCAATGAAACTGTTTTGTTCTTCATTATTACTATTCCTTTGTCTCACACCTCTGTTTACTGTCTATATTATGCATTTCTCCTACTTTCTTCTCTTGCTTTGTGTGCTAAAAGTAGGGAGTGTAGCGACTTGAACTGCCGCACACATGTGCATAGTTCTATGTCGAAAACCGACCGACCGACCGCTGTTGGTTGGTTATCCTCATCACCTCCGTTTTATCTATGTGTCTATTTGAAGTCCTGTCCTTGCTGGTTGCTTCTGACAGTTTATTGGTTTTCACCTGCAAGTCTTATAGTTTGTGTGGTCCAGCGTATTCCTGTCCTCCTATCTCCCACAGTCTTCCGCATAATTTAGTCCACCACAAGTAGGAATCTCATAATTGATTATAATAGGCAGTCTTGTCTTATTCTTGTATTCACCTCAGAGGCTTCTCTAAGAATCAATGGCTGGAGACAATAGGTGACATGGCTCAAAATCGTTGTCAATGGCTTACGCAGATGTATTCAGTCTCTGTAATCTTTCATATTCCTTTCTACCATTACTCATTCTGTTTCACTCTTATACTTGTCAAAACTCTATTGATTCTCTTCACTCATTTTCTTGTCTACCTTTGTGTGGTATTTGGAACTTGGCAACTCGAACTGCTACACTTCGGTGCCAAGTTCTATGTTGAGTCCAGCAGCAGCAGCTTCTCTAGATTTTCCATTGTGGATCACGTGACACGTGCCACTGTTATATAGCTGTGGTTGAATGAGGTTGATAAAGATTTGGGGTGTTGATGTAGTTTCCAAATTACTTATCGTTCATTGTACACCACCTGCACTTTCTTGTCACTGCCTTTTATTTTATTCACCCAGCAGTATTCCATCGGTCAATCGAATGAAAAACAATTTATGCAACTGTTTTTCACTACTATGCTTTTGTAATGTAAAACGCGTACTTTTGTTACTGATTTCTCAATGATCACCTGAATGTCTGTGTGTACATTATGGGATAAGTGAGCAAATATTGTGTGCACTAGGTGTTTTATAATAATCATAATAATAATGGTAATATTCCTACCTCTGCGGATATTCGACTGGCCGCAGAAATATTCATGGCACCCCAGATTTATTATTATTATTGTTCCCTTGGGTTCCTAGTGGAACATAGGGCTTCAACTGCACGTCTCCACTTGCTTCTGTCTTCTGCTGTATTTTTCACCTGCATCCATGTTAGTCCATACTGTTTCAGTTCCTGTTCACACGATCTCCTCCATGTCACCCACACTTCGACGTCCCACTCGCCGCTTCCCTTTCGGGTTCCACTCAAGTGATGGCCTGACACGCGATGTCACCCAACGGCCTCCAGCGAGTGTCCTATCCATCTCCATTTACTCCTGCATATTTGTTGAGCGATTGGTTCTTGTTTTGTTCGTTCCCATAGTTTCTTGTTGGTTATTCTTTCCGGCCATCTGATCTTCAGTATAGAACGAAGACAGTTGTTGATAAAGGTCTGCAACAGGCTGTTGGGAATATTCTCTGTTACCCGCCAAGTTCCTGATCCGTATAGAAGAACTGACTGACTTGACGTTTGTATTGAAAATCGGAATTTTGTTGTTGATGCTGAGTTGAGTGACGAAGATTTCTAGATTGGTTTCAGGTTGATGAATGTGGTTCTCGCCTTCGTGATTCTCGATTTGACATCCTCGACCGTTCCTCCTGTAGTTGAGACAATGCTCCCTACCTAGATAAGTGAATGAAGTAACCTCTTTCAAATCTCTCCCGTTGATGGTGATTGGCGCCGGATGTTCCTGTTGCTGTTGTTGTTGGTTGGTTATTTTCATAACCTCCGTCTTGTCTATGTTTACCTGGAGTCCTGTCTTTGTTGCTTCTTCGACGAGTTTGTCGGTTTTCGCTTGTAAGTTTTCGATTTTGTGTGACATCAGACATAAATCATCCATGCGCGAAATCCAGGTCTTCTAGGTTCTTCACGTCGGTCCAGGATATCCCTGTCTTCTCGTTTTCCACTGTCTGACGCACCCCAGACCTGGTGGTATGTAATATGTTGGAACAACAAAGTTTAGCGAAGAGTCTCTTTTTTAGGCGGCGGATTCATTCACCTAGCTGTTCAATCGCATTTATTTACAATTATTTTGTGTGTGTGTGTGCATGTGTACATTAGGATTTTCAAACAAAAATTAGTTGGGGTTATTGTTTATGTTATAAAAATGTTCCCAAATGGTGATGAATAATCAAAATTATAACTAGGGAGTGCGGGGTGGTGAAGATTGGTAAGTATTGACAAGGGTTGTGTAATATGAAATAGGATGTTAATGAAAACACGTGTCCACAATTAATTATGTAATAGGGATAGGAAATAAAGGGTTGGTTAAGAAGATGTTACTAAGATGTCATACAAAAAATTCAGAATAAAATTTTTTTTTAAAACTCGGAATTATACCTAAAGTAGAAGGAGGGGGTGGGGAAGTTTCCTCTGTGTGTATAAATCAGGGTTTTCTATCGGGATCGCTAAGGCGGCCTCGGCAGTGCAGAGTATAAGAAAGCTTACCCTTTTTTGAGAAGCTTCTTTTGACTTTATAGATGACTTTAAATGAATCCTCCTTGTATATACTGAGTGACCAGTGTTGACTATATGTTCAAGTATAGCACTCTTTATTGATCCACTGTTACCTTTTCGTAGACAAGCAGGATAATGTTCTTTGACTCTTTTAGGTAAAAAACAAGCATCGAACGACCCATATATATTTCCCTCCACATGACCAAGTAGAAGTGATCGAATGCGATAGTTCAACTTTGGAATTATTGAAGAACAATGGGTGACTTGAGAATACCAATCGGAATGCTCTTTTCAGAACATTAGACATTCTTCTCTTTAGAATGTCGACCAGAAGGTCACCTTTGAACGCCATGAACTCATGTATAACATCTTCTTCGGCACAGAGATGGGTTGTTCTTCGTTTGCTTTACAGCTTTATGTGTGTGTTTATCTTTAAAACGTGGGGTGGATACAGCCATTCTCAATTAGTGTCTTCCTCAAAAGAGTGATCTCTCTTTTTCTACTGATGTGTGGGGGCTGCACATTCTACGGATTCTAGTCTAGTATCTAATATGTTTTTAGAAAACAGAAAGATTGAGCAGCGAAGAAGTATTTACTTTTCAATTAGATCCTCATTTCTGGTTCTACTTCAGCATATATTATATATAGCATTTTTATTACAACACACAACAGTTTACCAATCAAGTGGCACTGATATGTTTGTTAACAGTAATTAGTCAGTGTCAAAATGTCAATGGGTTGATAATAAACGAAGAAAATCAATACACATTTAAAAGGTAGAAATAGTTAGAATAAATTAATTTTAGAAGGATAACACCTAATTAAAGATGAAGTGGTCAAAATAAATAAAAATAAAATAATTTGGACAATTATAATTTTTTATAGTTTTTAAAGGTTTAGGGGGAAGGGGGCGACGTAGTCCTGTTTATGCATTCTTCTAGAGATGGCCACGGTAAGGAAAGTGGCTGTACAAATTTCTTCTGAACACATAGGCTTGGCTTCTTCAGGTGGATTCCGATTGCTTCAGCTGTCTGTAGAAGACGAACTCGTAGAGCAAAATTAAGATTAGTAGGAATGCGATAGATAATTTTAAATGCAGTATTAACATCAACCTTATGCTCACTATCAACAAGGTGTGCTAAAATAGAACTACGAATAGATCTTGTTTGTCCCTTGCTTAACCATGTTGGATGATGTTCGGAAATACGACGATGAACCTGCCTAATTGTACGCCCAATGTAGCTGGCTCCGCAGCTGCAGTCAAACTGGTAGATACACATAGAAGAGGCAAATTTAGGTAGTTTATCCTTATTTCTCGAACATAGAATAGGGATGGTTGTGAAGAGACAACGTACCTCTGCTGCATAATAAGCTCTTTTAACTGCATTCTTCAGGAGCTGTGTTATGATTTCGCTGATGTTGTCTCCGAGGAACTGCAATTTTATGAACATTGGTTTTTTCGGAACTGTAGCCATACTGACTCTCCTTGGTGCTGAATTCATATTTTTCTCAATGAATTTATCTGGATAACCATTTTTTTCTAAGTAATTCTCTAATAATCTTAAGCTCCTCATTGAGGCAGTCGTCTGAACAGATTAACTTAGCTCTATGAACCAGACACTTTACCAGGTTACGTTTATATTTCAAAGGTACAAAACTGAAAAAATGAGTGTACTGACCTGTTGTTGTAGGTTTCCTATACACACTCCTTCTGACCATTTCTACTTTTTAAATGTGTATTGATTTTCTTCGTTAATTATCACCCCATTGACATTTTGACACTGACTAATTAATTATTGTTAACAAACATATCAGTGCCACTTGATGATTGGTAAACTGTTGTGTATTGTAATAAAAATGCTATACAGAATATATTAGAGTAGAGCCAGAGTGAGATGAGGATCTAATTGAAAAGTAAATACTTCTTCGCTGCTCAATCTTTCTGTTTTCTAAATGTCTAAATGGGAATTTTTTTCTATATTAATATGTTTTTGTTTTCTTATTGGATTTGGCGCTATGCATATTGTATTTTTATTTTAATTATTAACGTGTTTCCTCTTTCAGTCGGTGAATATCAGCCTGTCTCGCCGAGTGATCTAGTTCCTGCAATGTCTAGCTGTAGACTATACCAACCTAGTTGTAAATATGAAAACGTAAGATTACTTCACTACTTTTTTTTTTCAAAAAAAATTGTTTTTATGCATTATGAAGGATATATTTTTTAAAAATATATTTAATGAGATTTCTTAGATTATGTGAGTAACTTACTTGCTCACGAAAATTGGTACACAGTTATTAACACTAGTCAACTGCAAATTTCCTTCCTCTTACCTTACTGCATTTGGAAACTATTGAGATTATTTATTGTAGTTTTGACGCGACATTATTGTGAACACAGTCCTCTCTAACTCTTCTTATTTGTATGATACCCATATACATATATATTGTTATTCTTTTTTGCTGTTTCTAGAGGAATGCTCCCAGAGTTTTATTTCAGAAAGTAAGTTTCCTGTGTGTGTGCATGTGTGTGTGTGAGTTGGTCTTGTATTTCCCGTTGATTGGTTATAACACATTGGACGGATGTGGGCTAGGTCCTGGCTTTTGACACATGTCACCTCCTAGTATATGGATAATGTCTGGAGTCCGGGATAGTCATTTCGTCCTACATGCGTGGGACCTGTCAACTGGTGGTGGTGGTGGTGGTGGATATGTACCTGCATCCTCCGGTAAGCGAGGATGGTGCCCCCCCCCACCTGAGACTTAAACTCACCACCACCACCACCCATCGATTATGCAGTGACTGATTTGCCAGTGTGAATGGGTTTCATTGCGTTTTGTCAAAATTGAATGACATCACTGTCTGTAATATTAATTAATTAGACTGCCAACATATATGACGACAGAGATTAGAAGTTCCCCTTGTAATTTTTAATTCATCGTCAATTTGAGGTCAGCGCATTTCTCAACTGGATTATAAAAGAAAAGGAATATTTCCAAAGATGTGTCATCAGAATTGTAAAATTTAGATAGCAAATTGTGTAATTTAGGAAGCATTAATGGTGGGTCGTGGTGGCCGAGCGTGCCAGACCCAGGAATAATCTCCTCTACCCGATTAACGCTCTCTACATATTACATAATTTGCTATCTGAAACAATCTACAGTTCTAATGACACATCTTTGAAAATATTCCTTTTGTTGCTAAGACAATTGACTGCATTTAATATATGCAAACACGTGTAATAGGAATGATTCAACACCTGTCCACGCAGACATCTGGAAAATTCTACTACCCCAACGACGACAAATAGGAGAGAACAAAGGAGACTATAAAATCCAAGTTTCGAACTCATGTGATTATAACTGATATGATGATGAACCACAGTGAATTGTGTTCGAAACCTCGTCACCCAGTAGATAATACTGTTTCACTGACTGTGTGATATATCTCATAAACAAACTAATATAGAATTACAGTTTATTATGATTATTGTTATTGTTCCTTTGGGTTCCTAGTGGAACATAGGGCTTCAACTGTACTTGCTTCTGTCTTCTGCTGTACTCGACGGCCTGACACGCGATGTCACCCAGCGGCCTCCTCAGCGAGTGACTCAATCCATCTCCACTTTCTCCTGCATATTTGTTGGGCGATTGGTTCTTGTTTTGTTCGTTCCCATAGTTTCTTGTTGGTGATTCTTTCCGGCCATCTGATCTTCAGTATAGAGCGAAGACAGTTGTTGATAAAGGTCTGCAACAGGCTGTTGGAAATATTGTTTGTGACCCGCCGCCAAGTTTCTGATCCATCCGTATAGAAGAACTGACTGACTTGACGTTTGTATTGAAAATCCGAACATTTTGTTGTTGATGCAGGCTGAGTGACGAAGATTTCCAGATTGGTTTCAGGTTGATGAATGTGTTTCTCGCCTTTCCGATTCTCGATTTGACATCCTCATCCGTTCCGATCCTGTAGTTGAGACAATGCTCCCTAGATAAGTGAATGAAGTAACCTCTTTCAAATCCCTCCCGTTGATGGTGATTGGCGCTGAATGTTCTGCTGCTGTTGTTGTTGTTGGTTGTTTGGTTATTTTCATAACCTCCGTCTTGTCTATGTTAATATATATATATATGCATATATATATATATATATATATATATATACTTCCTGTGCCAAACATGTCTCAGTTCCTAGTGAATTTCACCTTGTATGTAACGACTTTGAGCTGTGAAACATATTACACCAATAATTCAAAAGGATGCAAGTGAAACTAAGCAGAGCATGTTAACCTTTTATTGTGGGTAAGCGACAGTCTTGAAGTTTTGAAGTCTGTAGACGTGCTAGGATTCTTACCTTATTATACTATTCTTGGATTTTATGGTTAGTTAACTGTTGTCGATTAAAGGTTTGGCTTTCTCATTCGCTTTTGTGACAATGTTTCGATTCTCTAGCTTTTTAGTTTAGTTTAATCTAAGGCTATCTGGCTAATCCTATTCTTTCCTTATTAGTGGGATAAGGCGCTATTATAAGTATTTTATTGAAACTTATAGATAAAGCGTCAAGTGTCGTTTCAAAGTCACCGATTGACCAGAAGACACAGTGAATATCACCTATCTTTGCCGTAAGTTACTGTACCTTTTCCTGTTGTTTTTTTTTTGTTTCTTTGTTTTTTGATCCAGTGTTCAAAGAACTTTTTAAATGTTTCAAGTCAATAAATCTGTGCATGTTTGGCATTCACACTTCACCTCTACCATGTGTGATGGGGATTGAAATGGTGGAATGCGTCGACCACCTCGATTGTTTAAGGAATCTCATCAGCCCTTATGGACTGATTGATTGCTGGCGAAATCTTAGCATGGGGACACAAAAGGCACCTGGCGACTTACTCCACTTTCTGCACAGGCGTGATATCCAGCTAATCTACCAAAGGATGTATATTCTACTCTTGAGGCGATCATTCTACGGCTGTGCCACCCCGACAGCTTGGACGATGTAGCGATGTATCTGTCCTTTTTTAAGGGTCCCCAAGCGTGTACTGGGAATCTATGATTGTAAATCGTTGATGAAATGATTCACTGTATCTCAGGTATATTCGTTCGGAATTTATTCTTGACCTGTGCACAGTTTAACATTGATAAGTCAGTCAGTCAGGATGTGGGGTATACCGCATTGCCTGCTTTACGTGAAAAGCTACAACACCTAAACTCTGCCTTGCGAGATCGATACGGCAATAATTGTGAAATATCTTGAGTTTTTTTCTGAATCCTTTGCTATAATGACTATGTTATACAACTGTATAGCTGAACAGAACACACTATTACACAACGTACCCAACTTGTAACCAGTCACTTGGACAGAAATTCCCCATGCTTATCGGAAAGTAAACAGCGACACTTTCGGTTTCAAATCATAATTATGGTTAATTGTAATAATAATAATTATTATTATAAGGGAAACCGTTTCAAGTTACAACTTTCGAAACTTTCAGTGGGAATACAATGGAGTTATGTGTGGTTCAATTTTAAAAAAAGTACTATCATATGCAAGCGAAAAGCAACAAGTTGGCAGAAGAAGCATCCAGAGAAGATAGGCCTTCAGGTGAACATAGAGAAAACAGAGGTGATGAAGATTCCTGGGCAACACCACAACAGCAACAACAACAACAGACAACAATCAGCCATCATAAATATGAGGAACCCGAAAGAAACAACCTCTTTTACCTACCTGGGAAGCATCGTTTCAACTACAGGCAGACGGAACTGACGAGGATATCAAAGCGAGGATCGGGAAAGCAAGACAAGCTTTCACTACTCTCAAGTCTGTGTGGAGGTCAACAGCACTACTCAGCATGAAAACAATAAGATCCGGATTTTCAACTCCAATGTGAAGTCAGTGCTACTTAACATACGGATGAGAGACTTGCACTGCGCGTCATAAAGAGCATCTCAAACAAACTACAGACCTTCATTAACAGTTGTCTTCTCTCAATACTCAAGATCAGATGGCTGGCCAGAGAAGATAAGCAACAGAGATCTCTGGCAATGAGCGAACCAACCTAGCAGGAACCGATTGTGAAAGAAATAGGCAGGAAAAAATGGAGATGGATTGGCCATACTCTGAGGAAACAAACCATCAAGTGACATCACTAGACAAGCCATTGCTCGAGTGGAACCCGAAAGGGAAGCGGCGAGTTGGTCGTCAGTGCGAGGGTGACTTGGAGGAGGTCATGTGAAGAGGAGATGAAAACGTGTGGGCAGACTTGGAGCCAGGTGAAGACTCTAGCAGAGAACCGAACGCAATGGAGACGCATGGCTGAAGCCGTATGTTCCTGTAGGAATTAAAGGAAACAATGATAATAATAATAATATTCCAAATAATCTCCAGCCTTTCGCACTATGGAAATTCAGTTTTCCATTAATTATATTATTTAATTTCCAGGACAGTATCTATCTCAGTTATGTAAAAGGGACTGCATTACTGATCTGATTATTTCTGCAATAAGAAGGTTTGCCTATTGCTGAATTGTACTTTATCGTAATTATCCACCTTAGCGGGTCTTTCTTCCTCATAATCAATCCACGTAGACCTTTGTTATCACTTCGTGTTTTCACACTTCCCCAAAGTAGTACACATAAAAATAGAGACGGGTAATGCTGTGGAACTACAGTGGACAAATAAATGCGGACTAGTGAACATCTTTGAAATTTCGAAGTTAGCGGTGAACACCACATCCACATCAACTGACACGAGGAATTCAAGGTAGACACCTATGACCGAAAACCAATAATATTGAAGAATGCAGTGTCTTACAAGTTGTGAAATACAATCTACCCGTCTCGCTTGATGAGTACTTACAACCTGACCGGTTGACGCACTTGTTTTTGCCTAATATAACGTTTGACATCAGTATTATGTACTGTGTTACTTGACTAATCGTTAGTTATTCAACCAAGACACCCACATTAACAACAGAATTAGTATTTAACAGCCCAGGGAACAATTGCTTGACGCAGACGGCCTTTTTGAAGTGGATTTTAGGGTTAAATCCGTTTGAAATCTTATTGTGGTTACGGACTACCGTAAGGGGCAAGTTGGGATGTACAATTTTTAGGGTTCACCTTTCTCAACCCGCGTTTGCAAACCATATAAAGACAGAACAGCTGCTTTCAGTTGGTCGTTCAAGTGTGTTACCCACCCCTATTGGGCAACAGTATGACTCCTAGCATAGTGCAAGCGAAACAAAACATGGTAACTGTTTCAAGACTGCGAATTTTCTCTCCAAATAGTCAAACTAAGCAGTATCGTTGTTAAGCAGCGTGTCTTACTTCCCTTGATTCGGTGGTCACATCAACAAAGCTTCTTCATCCATTTTTATTGAAATTTTTCTCACTAACAGCAGTAAGAAAAAGGAGGAGTTTGAATTTTCAAAGACTCCTAGGTCCAAGAACTCTTCATTTTCGATCACTGACAAGCACGGGATCTTGTTCTTAAACATCGGTATCAGTTAGATATTAAGTGGGTTTTTCTTCGAGTTTGATGTTTATCGGTGGGAATGTCGTCTACCAACTCTTTTCAAGGTTATACTTCATAACAAGCTGTGCTAATGGTAGAATGATGGGCTGTGGCACTGAGGCAATACCAACCAATAATAATAATTTATCATCCTTACGTCATTATATTTATTATTATTCTTTTGGGTTCCGAGTGGAACATAGTACTTCAACATCACTTCTCCATTTTGTCCTGTTCTCTGCAGTCCTCACTCAGGTAGGACAAGCTCTGTAGGTTAAAGGACCCTGTTGGTTGACCCAATTAGACAAAATAATATAATTTACAAAATACCCTGCAATGACTGTGAGTAAGGTCAACTACATAGGTCAAACCAGTAGTCAGATTGTCGGAACATAAGAATTTAGCTAAGGTGAGAATGGTTGACCCCGAGAAAATAAGTAATTTAGAAAAAAGCTCGGCAATTGCAATGCATGCATTAACACACAACCACACAATAGGGTGGGTGGGAGAGGGTTAAAATTCTAAAAAGTAATCTAGGTAGGTGGAGAGAGAGAGATTGATTACTGAATCCTGGTTCATTGAGTCTACACCCAACACATGCAATAGGAATGATTCATCACTCATACTGGAAATATGGAAAATACTACTACTGCAATCAAATCAAGCGATGGAAAATAATGGAATTATGTAAACGAAGTTAGAAAATTTTGTGAGTACCTTGTTATGATTATGAGCAATAATAAATTGTGCTCGAAACGTTGTCATCAGTAAACATTGCTGTATAACACTGTGAGACTTTATCAAAACAAATTTTACCCGTAATGGAATCTCTGCATTCCTCTTTAGCTTACCCCATGATTGCCGATTAGATTCAATCTCCTCTCCAAACGATCTTCATGTTATCATCCATCGGATGCCCAACTGAGTTTCCATTCGAGGGACCCAGTGCACGATGTGATTCCACAGTCTCCTCCCTGTGTATCCTATCCACCTGCATTTTCTTCCACATATACTTGTTCACCAATAGGTTGCTGATGGGTTCGTTCGAAAAAGTTTCCTTTTGCTGATTCTTTCTGACCAATATAGAGTATGGAGTCAGTGAAGGCAGCTAATGATAAAAGTCTCCATCAGCCTGTTAGAAATGCTTCTGGTGACGCGTTGGCCACGTTTCTGACCGGTATAGAAGACTTGTCTGATAGACTGACTGGCTGAGTTAATATTTGTGTTGAAGAGAATCGGTATTTTGTTGTTAATGGTGTGTGTGTGTGTGTGCTGTGACTGTGGTTGTGTCTGAGTGTATAATATTTACAAACTGATTGTAGAGTGAGTAATGGAGGTGTGTCGTGGCTTTTGGATCGTGTCCAGCGTTTTTGACATGTTCATCCGCGTTGTGTTTTGTTGTGTGTGTGTGTTAGTGTGTAATTGTAACGATGCTTTCTGGATAAGTGAGGGAATTGACCTCTTTCAAATTTCTTCCGTTGACAGTGACAAATAGTCCGTCACATTGACAGGTCCAGGCCCACATATCTTACGTCTGCAACACTAAATACAACATAATAAAAGGCGAGAGAAATAGACTGATGGGAATAATATTATTGCCGGTCGTACAGTTCCACAAGATAGAGGAAGAAAGGGTGAAGTATAAATGCATGTGCACGACTGCGTTGGATTCCTAGTTATACCACACGGAATCTGTAAACACTCTTTTCAAGGGTAACATGCACTTCAGTCAGATACCCCACATTTCCGCGGTTGGTTCAGACCAACAGTCAGAATTAAGCCAGTAAATATGAAATCATGTGTAGATCTAAATGCCTACATAAACATATCTGTGATAAGGGTGACGAGAAATATAGCCATTGAATACTATTCAGTATAGCCACCTCATAGGTCGGTCATCTTACCACAGATGACACTAACGCATCTGCCCAGTGCTCTTTCGACAAAAGATATCGCCTGACAGAAGGTGGACACTAGGTGGGTGCGCATGAAACTATTCCAGGAACCATTGTTTTTTTTCCCGAAGATTGTTGCTTCTTCGTAATGGTTATTATAAGAGATATTTTCTTTCTTGTTTAATTCCAACTAGTTATTGAATGAATTAAATTACGCATTTAACCAAAAGAAACCAGATTTTCACATTTTTATGCTTTCTATCATCGATTTTTTTTCATTTTTAGTACATCGCATTCTTCAGCTTCTAACCAGGTAGGCACTCCTTTATATGGGCGGTACTCTAATTTCTCGTCATTCAACCTAAAAAATCGATCATCGTCTACACATTACAGTTGGCCTGTTATGGAGTGTTATGATTTAGCTGTTGCCACGCAACTGACTCTACTATTTCTGCCTCCTGTAGTATTTTTCCGGTTAAAAATCGTAGTTGATCTTTTGCGTCGAGTTTTATCGAATCATGAACGACTCGCTTCCTTGATGATGAACACCCTGTCGTGTAGAGATTGTGAACGTAGTAAGTCAATAGATATTTCAATGTTGGATAGCCCGTCAACTTTGGAGATAACTATGCAAGCGGTACGTTTCATATGTGTTTGGATATCAATTTTTGATCCTCAATATCTGTTGTGTGTGTGTGTGTGTGTGTTTGAAACCATATTTTAAGGTAGAAATTTTATGTTAATGTATACAAACATTCCTATACACACATTCATTCATTAAAAGGCAGGAAAAATGGTCTACTAATCTACGTAAGCGCATTTAAGTTTAGCTAATGATATTTGTATCAGTTGGACATTCATGAAGCAATCTGTTTTGGTAGATAGGTTAAGGTGTGCGTCAGTGGCACAGCGGTACAATGTTCGCCGACCACGCCTCACGTGGTTCGGAGTTCGATCCCCGGCCACCGATGCACTCCTGTACCTCACTGAGCCAGTAATAAGGCTGGTAAAGAGGGAAGGTTGAGCTGAACATGAGGCTAGCAACCCCATCCCGTAAAAAAATAAACACCACTGCTACCGAAACTTCAAGTCTCTAGCTTGAAGCCTTATGTTCCACTGGGAACGTAAAGGAATAAAATAATAATAATAATAATAGATAGGTTAGGTTAACTGAATACTAGTTATTTTGTAAATCAAAATGGATGCAACATAGTGTAAATGATTGATATATACTCAAGGGGCGAAATAACATAAATTCATAAGAATGATCATCGCTCGTAAGTATTAATTGAAATTTGGTTCATTGCCTTAAGGAATCGACTTTCAACCAATTGTTCCCGGGTCTCTAAATCATGCTTCACCAACTTCGATGTAATCAACTGCCCAGTGTCTTCAGCCAATGTGTAACAAATGTGACTCTTAGCCTTTTTTTTCATTCTTTCACGTTTCCAGTGGAAAATAGGGTTGCAAGCTAGAGGCTTGAAGTTTCTGTAGCAGTGGTGATTATTTTTGCAGGATGGGGTTGTTAACCTCATGCCCAGCCCAACCTTCCCTCTTTAGCAGTCTTATTACTAGCTTAGCAAGGTAAAAGAGTGAGTCGGTGGCCGGGAATGGAATCCCGGACCACATACGTGGTCAGGAAGCATTCTACCGCTGTGCCCACCGACTCAAATCGGTAGATAAGTTCATCTCAATATATCAGCCAGTAAACTGTGCCATACCTTAGTGTTCTACAACAGATAAATTTACTGGTACTTACTTTACTTTACTTCGGCTATCTCCTACGGGAGGATGAGCCGGCTTCATGAACATCTCCAATCATCGCTGCCCAGGCGCGGCGATCTGATGCAAGAGAGTTCATGAAGTCTCATGGGAATTTGGTACGAGTGATGTCCCCAGAATCGCTCGGCCTTTTGTTTGAGAGTGCAGCTCTAGCCTTTACACAACCAAGTGTGACCTACAAGGCAGTAGGAGTGGAGTAGGGAGTCCACTATCCATTGGCAGCCAGTGACCGGAGTTCGGTTCATACGCCTTTTTGAATGGAGCCAGACATCCAAGACATCCAACAAGCCCTTTGTCCATACGTCTGCCGGTGAGCTCCAGTGAACTTCATACGCCAGTCGTTGGAGGTTTGGAATCTGGGTTTATCCATCTCCCATAGACTGTCATCCAATGGACAGTCGACCCGGTGAAGAGTGCCGGGCATCCGCTTTCGCCCTCTCACTTTGGTGAAAAACACCTCCGCCACGTGAAGGCAGTGAGTAGGACTTCCTCAGGAGAGGCTATGTAAGACGCCCGGTCATATGGGAGCATTTCGAGAGGTGTGCGGAGGGGTGGCCAACCCGCAGCGCAAAGCACCCACCCCCGACCATCCTGAGGCTTTGGAGGCTGGTACTGAGACATTCGTTGATTACAATCCATCTGAAATTTCCTTTATGTTGCATATGCAACTGAGGAAAGGAAATATTCGTGTATGCTTTTCACAGATTTTTAAATAGCAATTTCAACTTAAATTTTATACTACTTTGTCCCACTTTTCACACTATACAGTAATTTTCATTTTGCACCACCCTCCTCTTTTTTAATACCCACCCTCTATCTATCTTTCCACTAACTAGTGGTGTCGAGTACAACTGTATCGTCTTTCTGTTAAATTTACACCCTTTCTGATTGCCTTCAAGCTTAACTCTGGCATATCTGCTTGTATGCTGATTGACATATGAAATGAGAATCTTTTTATTCCTACGCCATTCCTTATAGAACACAGTGGGCTTCATGCTTTGTGGTTTCAGTAGGTTGGTGTAGCCATCCGCATGCCTATCCCTATCTCCTTTTTCCAGTCTTACTACTACCGGCTAGTAAACTAGGTGGCGAGATTTATGGGTGCATCGGTCGGCGACCGAACTCTGGGATGCGCGTGTTTCGCGTATGCGCATGTGTCTATCCGGAGCAAAAAGTTATGCAAAGTTTGTAAAGTCAAATAATCATCTGTGTGTTAGTAATATTGATAATAAAAAAAAAACAAAGTTAACCGAAAATGCTGGAAGTGTACTACCTACCGCGTTTGCATGAAGGAATTTGTTCTGCACAGTAAATTTTCCTGCGTCTTCCTAGCAGGGCTTTCACCGTATGTATATTCTACAAATAAATGTACTGTAAATCTTTTTGAAGTGGTACTATACGATTGCAGCCGTTGTATGACTCAAATTCGGAGAGGGAGCGACAGTGAGGCAGAGGTGAAAAGGCTAGCTGTCTTTGATCGTAGACATCTCCGTCCCATGTTGGATAGTATAATAGGGTGAGTGATATTTGCGGTTGGACGTTGAGTGTTAGGTAAGGAGAGGAAATCTACCGATGAGCTTGTGATGCGCCTTTATCGATTGAGATATGGTCACAACATGTATTACGCATGCCTAGGCACCACCTTTCTCGATGGGAAATGTTAGCCTACATAAGATTGGGTTGGAAACGAAAACATGGGATCTCTAACAATTAGTTTGAGACAGCCACGTCGAGAAATGTAGACTGGCTGTTTGAGGTCCTTGGATTTCCGAGAAAACAATGGCTGGAGACATCTGGTGATAGGGCAAAAAATTGTTCTCAGCGAGGCAGGGGCATTCACTCTCTGTGATTTATCATATTCAAAAAGCAGCCTATTGTTTTACTGTGTGAATATGCTTTCTCTCTCTCACACACACACATTTCTGCTTACTATAGTCCTTCAGAATCTCATTTTTCCTCCTTTTATCTTCCTATGTGTGCTTGAATGGAGTCTGACAACTTGCTGGCTGGCTAGATTCACCATAGAACTTGGAACCGAAGTGCACCAGTTCGAGTTGCCACGTTCCAAATACCACACAAAGGTAGACAAGAAAATGAGTGAAGTGAATCAATAGAGTTTTGACAGGTATAAGAGTGAAACAGAATGAGTAATGGTAGAAAGGAATATGAAAGATTACAGAGACTGAATACATCTGCGTTAGCCATTGACAACGATTTTGAGCCATGTCACCTATTGTCTCCAGCCATTGATTGTTAGATTCCCGAGGGCCCCAACCCGGAAGTCTGCATCTCTCTATCTGACTGACTCAGTTTAACTGTCAAGGATTTCATGGATTGATGAGGCCATGTTTTTGTTTGGCCACCACTTACTCTTTTCCAACCTGCATCTATATCAGCTAGTAAGTAATGCTCGTCGGGGGAGGCGATGGTTAGGCATGCGCAGCACGTCACCTAGCCATCTCAATCTATGTAACTTTGTAGCTTCGTCGATTGATTTTCCTTCTTTGCCCAACACTCTACGCCTAACGTCAACATTACTTACCCTATTATACCACCTGACGTGAGAAAGAGATCGTAGACATCTATGATGAAAAACAGTCAACCTTTTCATGTCTTAAACTCGCATTGGCCATGTTTCAGAGCCAGCCATAGAGAAGGACGGAGCGAACTGCTGAGCAGTAAACACGTCCCTTGGTTGACAACTTGCACTACTACTACACTTCTGTGCATAGTTCTCTGTTGAAACTAGTCGGTCAGTCAGTCAGTCAGTCATTTATCTCACGATAGCTTGAAATGCCTTCGCCTTGTTCACAGGAAAGGAAATCAATACAAATGCATATTGTTATTTCTATTTTCTCATTTCTAACATATTGACATGCTTACCTCCTTCTTTTCTCTCAAAATAAAAAAAACAAACAAAAACAAATTCAGATTGTCAAACTGTTCGGTCCACTGCTGCTGCATTTGCCAAGTGATGACTCTGATGCTGACGCAAATTCACGCATCCGTTGGCGAGAATGTCTTCTCTATCTCCTTCTCTGTGACTCTGAAAACTTTCTGTTAACACCACCTGCCAATGTTGTGTGTGATTTACGACGTGTCACTACTACTATTATGGGGAGTGATGATGTAGATGCAGAACAAGAAAATATTTTTAATGTCGAACGGGTAAGTATGTATATATATATATATATTGCTCTTCCTTTTATTATTAGCTCTGTGGTGCCTATCATAAAACACTCAAGGTGTTTAAACCATACTGCTGCTTGTTCGTATGTGCGTGCGTGTGTATCAAATCAAGCAGTGTGTAACTGAGTCACTAACTGAAATTGACAATTTCACTTTCGGTGTATTTCATTCAAGTCAGCAGTCACATGTACGTCGGTGGCACAGTGGTTAGGACTCTCGCCGACCATGCACATGGTTCGGGGTTCGATCCCCCACCGACGCACACCCGATATCTATGGTCGGCCTGCAAAATTTGGGCTACCGATATTACATGCTGAAAATTCCATACTTGTACTGAAAATACGATGTGGCATTAAGCTGTAATCAAAAATATAAAAAAATAAAAATTCAATGAAGCATGAGGTAAGTAAATCTGAGGCAGACAGATTCCAGCCGCGAAAAGGAGGAGAATTTATATCGTGTTCTCGCCTACACTAATAATCTACTTAAGTCCATTATGGGTAAATTTTGTTTTGATAAAGACTCACAGTGTTATACTGATGACGTTTCGAGCACAGTTTATTCCTCATAATCATATCAAGGTAATCACACGACTTCCTAAATTCATTTATATGGTTCCATTGTTTTTCACTTGATTTCATTGGTAGTATTATTTTCCATATTTCGGGTATGAGTGATGAATCATTCCTATTGCATGTGTTGGGTGTAGATTCGATGAACAAGGCAGGATTCAGTAATCAACCTCTCTCTCCACCTACCTAGATTACTTTTTAGAATAACTAGTAATGATAACATAAATAAGAGAGAATGTAAGTCATCTACAGTTATACCATATAAAGAGAGGACATCTGAGACCCTACGTAGGATTCTAAATAAAGCAGGAATTAGGGTGGCATTTAAACCTACAAACTCACTCAGGGACAAGCTCTGTAGGTTAAAGGACCCAGTGGACCCAATTAGACAAAATATTATAATTTACAAAATACCCTGCAATGACTGTGAGTCAGGTCAACTACATAGGTCAAACTAGTAGGTCAGGAGTAGTCAGATTGTCAGAACATAAGAATTTAGCTAAGGTAAGAATGGTTGACCCAGAGAAGATGAGTAATTTAGAAAAAAGCTCGGCAATTGCAATGCATGCATTAACACACAACCACACAATAGCATGGTGGGAGAGGGTTAAAATTCTAAAAAGTAATCTAGGTAGGTGGAGATAGAGAGAGGTTGATTACTGAATCTTTGTTCATCGAATCTACACCCAACACATGCAATAGGAATGAATCATCACTCATACCCGAAATATGGAAAATAATACTACCAATCAAATCAAGTGAAAATCAAGTGAAAAACAATGGAACTATATAAATGAATTTAGGAAGTCGTGTGATTACCTTGATATGATTATGAGCAATAATAAATTGTGCTCGAAACGTGGTCATCAGTAAACATTACTGTATAACACACTGTGAGACTTTATCAAAACAAAATTTACCCATAATGGAATTACACTCTACCACAGTGCACAAGTTTTATTCTTACATCAATCAACTTAAGTGTTATTCTCACTGTTTTCTATGCGTAATCGTCGCTTTCTGTGTCACTAATTTTCAGCTTTTCTATTTTTTTTTGTGTAACAACTTGAAATGATGCATTTCTGTGTAATGAATGACTCATGTTGATCTGGTAGGCATTCATTTAATGGTTTATTGTCTGATGAATTCAGTTGACGGAAAGTACTCATCCATAGATGATAGGAATAACAACAAACAGTTCAACAAATTCATTCACTTACCCATGTACAATCGAAATTATATATAATTATTTTTGTATTTGTGTGTGTGTGTGCATTCAGTTCATCAAACGAGAATAAAAATTTGTTTATTTACATCATCTAAATGTTTCAGTACACTGATGAGTAATCAAATTGTAATTATAGGGGTTACGTAACATGAAAAACGTTCAGGAAAACAGCATGAAGACAAGTAAAAATAAAACTAATTATATAGTCGGTGAAGGTTAGTTAAGATATGATGTTAATAAATGTCATACGAAAACTGACAGTGGAGGTGTATATATTTAAAACAAAATATTGATTAAAGTTGAGCTTGCAGTTAAATACCACCTGTCAAGGCAAAAAGAGAGGGGATGGAGAAATTCCTAAATCAGGTTTTCGCCCATCTGAATCGCTAAGGTCCCAACAATGTAAAGTATGCAGAAGTATACTACCACTTTTGGGAGGCTTTTTTTCCCCTTTGTGTGTAACTTTGAATTAATTTTGCCCCTGTAAAATGTAAGATGCTGCTACAGGACTAGACTACGTCTACTCCTAGCTTAGTGATAGGGAGTGAAGTGATAGAACATGTTGACCACTTCACCTATTTGGGAAGTTGTATCAGCACGGATCCAAAAAGCTCGATCTGCTTTCGCGAACTTGCACCATCTCTGGCGTAGGCGTGACATCCGGCTATCAACCAAGGGACGTGTGTACTGCTCATCAGTTCTCTCTGTCCTTCTCTATGGTGGTGAGACGTGGCCATTGAGAGCGGAAGACATGAAAAGATTGTCTGTTTTTGACCACAGATGTTTACGATCTCTTTCTCCCGTTATGTGATATAATAAGGTAAGTAATGTCGACGTTAGGCGTAGAGTGTTGGGCAAAGAGGGAAAGTCACTCGAAGAGGCTATGAAGTTACATAGATTGAGATGGCTAGGTGACGTGCTGCGCATGCCTAAACCATCGCCTCCCACGACGGGCATTACTAGCTGATATAGGTGCAGGTTGGAAAAGAGTAAGTGGTGGCCAAACAAAAACATGGCCTCATCAATCCATGAAATCCCTGACAGTTAAACTGAGTCAGGTAGGGAGATGCAGACTCCTTCCAGGTTGGGGCCCTCGGGACTCTAAGAATCAATGGCTGGAGACACTAGGTGACATGGCTCAAAATCGTTGTCAATGGCTTACGCAGATGTATTCAGTCTCTTTAACCTTCATATTCCTTTCTACCATTAATCATTCTGTTTCACTCTTATACTTGTCAAAACTTTATTGATTCACTTCACTCATTTTCTTGTCTACCTTTTTGTGCTATTTGGAACTTGGCAACTCGAACTGCTGCACTTCGGTTCCAAGTTCTATGTTGATTCCAGACAGACAGACATGTTGAATGACCAATGCTGAATATATATATATATATATATATATATATATATGACCAGTTATAGCACTCCTTATTGATCCATTGTGACCCTTCTTTAGTCAAGTGGGATAATGTTCCTTGACTCTTTTAGATGAAACAGGCATCGAACGACCTATATATCTCGTACGTGAATACACCTGAGTAGAATTGGTAGATACACATAGAAGTAGCCAAATGCATTAGTTTATGTTTAGAGTTATTGAAAAACAGTAGGTGGCCGGATAGTACCAATCTTAAGGTAGAGGAGACTTAGGGTGTCATTTTCAGGGCGTTTGATATTCTTTTCTTTAAAGTATCAGCCAGAAGATCGTCCTCGAACGCCACATCTTCTTCAGCACCGAGATGGGCATAATCTTTGTTGGCTTTGTGTTAATCTATTAGGTGTGGTCAGCAGCTATTCCCAATTCGTGTCCATCTACTGACTTCAGGGCTGCGGATTCCTGGGGTCTTACTCTTTGGAGATATTATCAGGTCCCGCTTGCAATTGATGCGTATCCTAATGTAAAATGTCGTTTACTGGCCGTTCCACATAGGCTTTCTATGTACTGATCTGTTCAATTTCCTTGCAACCTTTTTTAATCGAGCGTCCAAAGTGGAGATTGTTTGTCGGCTTTCTACCTAGATTTTAAACTTGATGGCTGGATGGCAACTATTAGAAACTTGTAGGACATTATTTAGGTCACGTTTATTATCATCAACGTCCCTTTCGTACAGAAAACACACCTGTCCATAGTCGATTTCGACGAACCGTTTCTCGAACTTTGTCATTAAAATAAATAAATAAATATCTGCAAGTATCGAACCTTAATAGTGATCGCCTAGAGGTACGCTTTCTTGCTATGTGTAAACAACACTGGGATGGACGTTGAAAGTGTACTTTGATTGGACACTAGTAACTGACTATTGTGACGTGCCTAGTCCTTTCTTTCGTGCAGACTGAATTCTATCAGTCAGTCAGGTTTGCAATGTGGCCAGCATGCCACTAGGTAGCTCGCCATCACTAGGTGCACATTGATTTGATGATATTAGATAGTTGGAGGCAATCGGCACAAGGCCTTGCTTGACCTGGGTTTCGTGCTAGTTGGCACTCGTCAGTAGTCTTACAGGAGGTCAATGGCGAGCCCGAATAGCTCAGTGGTAACGTCTCTGACTGCAGCACTGGGTGGTGACTCTGTCTTGAATCTCAGAAGGGATATGAGTTCCTTTAAGACTGAAGATATACCTTACTGACTGATGCGTAGCAACTAGCACAGAACCTAGGTTCAATGCTTCCTGTGACCGATTGCCTGTAACCACCTGATAAGTTGAAAGTCACGTTGAGAGTCACAGTTTGATTATTCATTATCAGCGTATTGAAACATTTTGATGATGTAAAAAAAATACTCCAAATAAATTTTTATTCTTGTTTGATGAACTGAATGTACACACACACGAAAATGATTAGATATGATTTTCATTGTACAGAGGTAAGCGAATGAATTCGCCGAAAATAAACTCTTCTCTGAGCGCTGTTTGTTTTTGCTTTGATGAAAAGTAGAACAGGATGTGGAAATGAACACATGTTGTTTTTATTGATGATGACGTTTCGCCCACCACTTATTACTCATAATCATATCAAAGTGGTACGATTACGTAACCAGTTAATAATACTTACTGTACGATTGTACAGTTAGTTTTCTTAAAGTTCATAGAAATGCCTATAAGGATCAATTATTTGTATCAGTCCGTGGGCAAAACATGTAACCACATTTCAGGGGAAAAATTTGATAATTAAATTACAAAAGTCGGTCAAGCAGTTTTACGTAGTCTAAAAAGATTAAATAATGACTATCGTTCAGAGAATGATTACCTCGTTACAGCTGTGGGCAGTCATTCGCATTGTAACATATAGAAAATCAAGACAAGTGATTCACTGGAGAGACTCTTTTCAACGAATTTATTATCAAGCTGTACAGTCGTATATATATATATATATATAGTCATAGTGTAACAACAGAAGACAAGGGCCAGGCAACAGATCATTTATTAAGGAAATCAACGCATATTTATATATTTTCATGTACATTATTATAGTTTAGTTAAGTAAACAAACACAGTCTTCTGATTGGTTGTTTCTCACGTAAAGTTAATCTTTTATCTCTTTGTGACTGTTTCTTGAATGTAAGATCATCTATATGTTAATTGCATCCGCCTACGCAAAGTCTGCTGTGGTCGGTTTTGAATCAGTCTTTGTTCATATTTTCTCACGACAAATCTTGAGAACGTAAACATTGACGTAAATTACTGTCTACCAATTTGGCTAGTAGACAGCTCTCACCACAATAGGTGTGAATGCATAAAATAATAATCGTAGGAAATGCAATTAAAATGTAGATATGATGGCGAAGATTTCTAGCTCAGCTGGACGCTTTTGATATAGTTATGTTCTCTGAGTTGGATGGTTTATTTGCGAGGCTTTCATCGCCCTACTAGGCAACATCTACAGCGCATACTTCAAATTGAAGTATTAAGACCATGAAAATTGGAGAATAGTTGAACGAACTTTTTTCAGTTTTCACAGAGATCTGGCTTCTCTTTGTTCGATGGCTAAAGCTTCAGCAGTACAAATGAGTCGGCTACGTAGTGATTTGGACAGATTGCTTTTCGCCTTTTATAGATGACTTTAAAGACTGAGGCTGTAGAGATATAGGGTGGTCAGAATCGACCACAAGATAGATGTTCAACCATCGCACTTCTTATTGTGCTCCATAGTGTTCTTGCACCCTCTTGGAGAAAACTCGAGTTGAACGACCGATATACCACACAAGCAGGTGAATTGATAAACGCACACAGAGAAATATTGTCTATCAGGGAGTAAGAGATGCAGAAAAAGTCACGAAAGTATTAATTACTCTAAGGTTTAAAAGTTTTAAATTAATATTCCTCTTTTTTTTTCTCTCCGTATATTGTACTGTATGCATGCATGCAAACCTTCATTGTTCTTGCCATATCATATCACTTATCCAGTTAACATTTTACATTTCATTTTCTGTTTGATTCAGCTCATTGAACTGATTAGTTCGTCTTCATGTATTTCTGGTGAATTACGCGGTAGACGGGTTCACTCACCGTCTAAAATTGATTCTCTACCAGCATGTATACCATCAATCAGATCACGATTGACTGTCGCCATGAATCTTAGAGACATCAGTTTAGTTAGTCCAGAAGACAATTCCGTGAAATGTGCTTCTACGCCTTCAGTGGGTTGTAGAATTAACAGCTTAGAGAATTCTCTCAGGCATATTAATGCTGGTGTAGCTTGTCGTCATCGTTCTTCGGATAAGGATAGTTTTGATGATGGCAACGAGAGTGCAACACCTCCTAGAAAATTTCTCTTCGGAAGATCACCGTGTCGTCCGGTACTTTCTGGAAACATCAGCATGGAAAATTCTCCAGCCAGCTCAACTTCTAGTGTATTTTTCCAGGTATGTATACTAACTACCATTATGTACATATTTATATATATATATATATATATATATTCCATTGAAAGGTATTGGGTTCCGATTATATAATTTATTTTACCCAGTAGTACAGTGTTGTGAATCGATGTTGAAATTATGTGTGGTGGCCGTCTTTTGTTAGCCGACAACAATAACAACAGCTTCTACCTATCAAGTCTTTAGTATTATTATTATTATTGTTCCCTTGGGTTCCTAGTGGAACATAGGGCTTCAACTGCACGTCTCCACTTGCTTCTGTCTTCTGCTGTATTTTTCACCTGCATCCATGTTAGTCCATACTGTTTCAGTTCCTGTTCACACGATCTCCTCCATGTCACCCACACTTCGACGTCCTACTCGCCGCTTCCCTTTCGGGTTCCACTCAAGTGATGGCCTGACGCGCGATGTCACCCAACGGCCTCCTCAGCGAGTGTCCAATCCATCTCCACTTTCTCCTGCATATTTGTTGGGCGATTGGTTCTTGTTTTGTTTGTTCTCATAGTTTCTTGTTGGTGATTCTTTCTGGCCATCTGATCTTGAGTATAGAGCGAAGACAGTTGTTGATAAAGGTCTGCAACAGGCTGTTGGAAATAAATATTCTTTGTGACCCACTGGCCAAGTTTCTGATCCATATAGAAGAACTGACTGACTTGACGTTTGTATTGAAAATCCGAATTTTGTTGTTGATGCAGGCTGAGTGAGGAACATTTCCAGATTGGTTTCAGGTTGATGAATGTGTTTCTTGCCTTCCCGATTCTCGATTTGACATCCTCATCCGTTCCTCCTGTAGTTGAAACAATGCTCCCTAGTTAAGTGAATGAAGTAACCTCTTTCAAATCTCTCCCGTTGATGGTGATTTTCGCTGGATGTTGCTGTTGTTGTTGTTGGTTGGTTATTTTCATAACCTTCGTCTTGTCTATGTTCACCTGGAGTCCTGTGTTTGCTGCTTCTTCGACCAGTTTGTCGGTTTTCGCTTGTAAGTCTTCGATTTTGTGTGACATCAGACATAAATCATCCTCGCGCGAAATCCAGGTCTTCTAGGTTCTTCACGTCGGTCCAGGATATCCCTGTCTTCTCGTTTCCCATTGTCTGACGCATAATACCAGTCCACCACAATTAGGAATATCATTGGTGATAATAAGCACCCTTGTCTGACTCCTGTGTTTACTCCAAACGCCTCTGTAAGTTTTCCGTTGTGGATCACTTGACATGTGCCGTGGTCGTGCAGCTGTTGAATAAGGTTGATGAATATTTGGGATACGCTATAGTAATCGAGTACTTTCCAAATTACTTCGCGGTCAACGCTATGGAAGGCCTTCTTAAAGTCTATGAAGGAAGTTGAGGTAGAGGTTTGACTGCCATTCCATGCTTTGTTCTGTGATGATGATGCGTAGAGTTGCAATTTGGTCAGAACATGATTTGCCTTTCCTGAATACTGCCAGCTTGTTCATCTTCTTCCGTCCTCTTCATCTGGGTCCACGATTGCCCATAATCTCCAATCTCTTCCTCCCTAAACGATCTCCTCTATGTCACCCTCTCACTGACGACTCACTTGTCACTTCCCATTTGCGTTCCACTCAAGGGTCTGGCGCGAGCGATGTCATTCAATGGTCTCCTCAATGTGTGCCTGATCCATCTCCATTTTCGCCTACAGATTTGTTGAGCGATCGGCTCTTGCCTGTTGGTTTGTTCTCAGCCGAAGTTTCTTGTTGCTAATTCTTTCTGGCCAACTATTTGATCTTCAGGAAGGAGCCAGCGAAGGGGGCATCCATCTGTTGATAAACGTCTGCTCTATGAATGTCAGTTGTGATAAATTACACTTCCGTTTTTACTCATTATAGAGAAACGTCACTATTGTCGATAAAAATAAGCAAATTTCCTAGGTTGTTCCTTTTTTTTCTTCATTCTCCAGATCCAATTGCGTGTATCATTTTCTTTGCCCAACCATTTGTCGATAGATAGCAGTGTCGAGCATGTTGCACTACTTTTGTCGTTCATTATACACGAGTGAACTAATTTTCTTCTTCTGTTTTCAGGTCTGTTCTCTATGCGTTAAATCCCACTTGTTAATGTAAAATTTTATGATATTGTCTTTCCTATCCGACCAGTTGTTTTCCCGCTAATAAATTAGGTCGTGTTATAATCCTGCTTTAATATATATATATATATATATATATATATATATATATATATAGCAGTTGAAGCCCTATGTTCCACTAGGAACCCAAGGGAACAATAATAATATATATATATATATTGAAGCAGGACTTCAGGTGAACATAGAGAAAACAGAGGTGATGAAGATTCCTGGCCAACACCACCAACAGCAACAACAACAGACAACAATCAGCCATCATAAATATGAGGAACCCGAAAGAAACAACCTCCTTTACTTACCTACCTGGGAAGAATCGTTTCAACTACAGGCGGACGGAACTGACGAGGATATCAAAGCAAGAATCGGAAAAGCAAGACAAGCTTTCACTACTCTCAAGTCTGTGTGGAGGTCAACAGCACTCAGCATCAAAATAAGATCCGGATTTTCAACTCCAATGTGAAGTCAGTGCTACTCAACATACGGATCAGAGACTTGCACTGCGCGTCATAAAGAGCATCTCAAACAAACTACAGACCTTCATTAACAGTTGTCTTCACTCAATACTCAAGATCAGATGGCTGGCCAGAAAAAATCAGCAACAGAGATCTCTGGCAATGAGCGAACCAACACAGCAGGAACCGATTGTGAAACAAATAGGCAGGAAGAAATGGAGATGGATTGGCCATACTCTGAGCAAAGAAACCATCAAGTGACATCACTAGACAAGCCATTGCTCGAGTGGAACCCGAAAGGGAAGCGGCGAGTTGGTCGTCAGTGCGAGGGTGACATGGAGGAGGTCATGTGAAGAGGAGATGAAAACGTGTGGACAGACGTGAAGCTAGGAGAAGACTCTAGCTGAAGCCCTATGTTCCTCTAGGAATTAAAGGAAACAATAATAGTAATTATATATATATATATATATAAGTGTTTTACACTTTGAACTTTTTTAATTTCCTGAATGCTGATAATACTAATGATGATAATATATTAATTTCTTTCAGTCCGATCTGGATCCAAAACGATTGGCTTTATTAGGCAATACGGCTCATTTGATCAAGCTGCTAAATCAAATAATCAATGATCGTGATATGAACCCGCGTAGGAAAATGAAATGTCTTCAAGATGTAAGTTCACTGTTACTACTCCTCTGGCTCTGTGATTTATCCTACAAACTATTTCTGACCACTTGTGTACTCATTATAGTTTGTTATGGATAATAAGGTATTCAATTTTCGTTCATAGTAGGCACTAGTTATGTTTTCATATTAACTTGTCTGTTGTGAAACATTATCATTTGCTGGATGACGTTCCGAACACAACAGTCGTGTCATGTTCTAGCTATGCAACTTCTGGAGTCAAGTTTTGTTTTTGCCATTCTTCTTTCTCACTTGTCTTATGGGGGTGGGTAGCATAATTTTTGAGATGCCCGAGGCTGATGTTGAATCAGCCCATTTTGCTTCAGTTGTGTCAGTCTGCTGCTCCACTCTGTTGCATATTAAGCTTTAAGACTGTCGCCTTGTCCCATCCTCTTGTATTCGCTTTTTGTATAACCGCATTTAGTGCTATAACGGAGCTTCTTTTTTTTCTTCTAAATTTCTCATCGTACTAGAGTGTGCTCGTCTAAATTTCGCTTAATTTTTATGCTAGCTATTGCACTGATCTAGTTGATCCTGTCCTGTTACTTTGCCCTATTTATTGCGCCTCAATTATTGCTAGTGGGCTTTATAGAATCCCTTAACCAACATAGGTTTCCGTAGCTTGGAATGACAGTTTTATTCCTATTGTGTTAAGAATTCTACATAAGGCTTCAGATGTTCCTTCTTCATATATATAAGCTGCGTTATTCACGTTAACCAGTGAAAAATGAAGTTATACGTTACCACAGTGTCCAAGTTTTACACATACTAGATCTGGTTATGGACTCATCTGCTGAAGTTTTAGGTGACTGGATTACGAATTCACCCTGGTCTCTACATCCTTTTCTAATCTTATGTTTATATTTCAACTCCAGTCTTCATTCTGAATCCGTTAAAATAAGACAATATAATAAGTCAGTCATTCCACGTCTTTACACAAAATAGACCTAGCTCTCTTCAACTTATTTACCATTATGAAGTATTGGTTTTTTGTAGGGATTGTGTTTGATTGGTTGAAAGGTTTCACCATGAGCTAAGCATCAGTTAGACAACCATTGGAAAACCACCTGGGAGTAATGGACAGCTGTTTCGTCCTAATTTAGTACTCTTCGTCGGCGACCATACCACGTTGAAAGCACCGGTTCTCGTCCGATCACCGAAGTTAAGCAACGTTGGGCCCGGTTAGTACTTGCATGGGTGACCGGCTGGGAATACCGGGTGTTGCCGGCTTTTTTGGTGGCATAGCGGTTAGGACGCTCGCCGACCATGCACATGGTCCGGGGTTCGATCCCCGGCCGACGAACTCCCTCACCTCACTAAGCCAGTAATAATTCTGGTGAAGAAGTAAGGTTGGGCATAAGGCTAGCAACCCCATCTTGTAAAATAAACACTGGTACAGAAACTTCAAGCCACTAGCTTGAAGCCCTATGTTCCACTGGGGAACGTGAAGGAAAAAAATCAGTACGCACTCAGCGGGGTGCGAACCTAGGACCTTGTGGCCAGAAGGTCCTGGGAACTAGGAACTAAAGGAGACAATAATAAATAATAATTATACTGTAACACGTACAATGACGATGACTAAGTAGACTAAACAGGGGTTTCGATACAGTTTAGTTCTTATTGCACCACAGGTCAGATTGTGTACAGGTCAAGGTCACAAATAGGAGACAGGAAGATGATGATCTAAGAATACGGGGTAAGAAAAAAAGAAGGAAGAGGGTGAAAATATCACTAAGTAAATGAAACCTTGGTTGTAAATTGGATTACCAAAGTTGTTGATTCATAGTAATGACAAATAATTCTTGTACACATAAGACGACAGATTTAAACCTTTTTATAGTCAAGGCTTCAACGAATTTATGTATGTGACCTAAATTTGTTTTATATATGGGTTTAAATGCATTATTGAATCAACCTTGTGACCCGTCTCTATAATGCGCTTCATTATAGGTGATGTTTGACAACTACTCCCACGATCGATCAGTTGTTTCCGGTGATTTTATTTGTTGCTACAACCACTTTGTAGTGTATTCTGTAGGTCTAACCTTCAAAGACCGATAGGTCCTTCCTGTGTACGTGTGTCCACATGCACTCAGTGCACTTAGTGATTTGATAAGCATTTTAAGTGTACTATAACATTTCGCTTATAGTTAATAGTGCGTGGGTGGCACAGTGGTTACGACTCTCGCCGACCATGCACATGGTCCGGGGTTCGATTCCCTGCCGACACACACCTGATATCAATGGTCGGCCTGCAAAATTTGGGCTACCGATATCAATTGCTGAAAATTCCATACTTGTACCAAAAATACTATGTGGAATAAAGCTGTAATCAAAAATAAAAATAATTGTAACAGTATTAATGATAATTTAATCACTTTATTCGGAATCCTTAATAATATTCTCATTATTAATATTAGGTCAAGACATATAAGCGAACAGTTAGATCTTCAGACTTTACTCTAATTTACATAGGTTTACATATGAAGCAGTTTAACCAATAGCGGTGAGTTTGTGGATCAAATAATAATAATAAGGTTTATGCAGGTGGCGATAAGAATAACAAAGGTAGTAATATGTGTATGTGTAGGCGAAAGAGTCAGCGGTGATCAAACCAAAACATGGCTTTATCAGTCAATGAAATCCACAACAGGAAGGTGTAGACTCCCTGGTCAAGGTCCTCGGGACGGTAAACACGAATGGAGTCTGGAGACAATCAGTGATATAGCTCAAAGTGATCGTTCTCAATGGCTGGTGCAGATGCATCCACTCCCAATAAAACTATATTGTTCTTCGTTATTACTATTCTGTTTACTTTACATCTCTGTATACTGTCTCTTTTTTACTTTCTTCTCTGGCTTTGTGTGCTACATGGAGTGTTGTGACATGAACTGTTGGACATCTGTGCAAAGTTCCATGTTGAAACCAGTCAGTCAATCGGTGAATGTAGACATTTCAATAAATAAATTAGGTCATATCTTAAAAGTTACGTAATACAAGAGGTGAAGTGGACAGATAATCAAAGTTTGAATAAATATCATAAAAGTACGAAGGAAATGGAAAATAAGAAACAGTGGGAGGGTTTTAATTACTGATTTCAATTCTTGATAAGTTCTTTTCTGACATCTGACTCTCTCTCTTCACGCAAAACCCGTGCTATAAATATGGTACTGCAGAATTCTTATATTTTGTTGTACGACCATTTCTCATGGAATTTCTTCTGCTTTTAGCCAAGGAAAGAGGCACAATGAGTAAGCTGCGAATGTTTTGCCATCAGACAAGATGACTTTAGCTAACTGGTTGCAAGAATTAGAATCCCTATTCAGGCAGGTAGTTATCTGGGGTTCCAGTGGGAAGTCGTGACCAGTAGGGTGCAGCAGGTCAGGTGTGAGGACAAATACTCGTCGAAGACTTTGGCTAGCGGTTGCGCTATGTCGTCGAGGTAAATCGTGAATTGGCAGAAGTTAGAATTCATGGGCCATTGGATCGGATCCCAGTGGCTTAATGGTATGCGAGCTTGCCTTGTAACAAGAAGGTCCTGGTGTGTGCGTACTGATGAAGAGTCCCAAACTAGGTGAACGAAACAGCTGCCCAGTACTCCCTGCAGTTTTTCCAGTGTTTCTCTAACCAATGTCGGCTCATGATGAAATCCTACAATCATTTAGAATCCCTATTTCAACACAATAGTGTCAGTCAGTTGAGTCAAGGGTACACTGTTGGCGCTTATTACAGTCTGCAAAGTCCTACGTCACATGACATAGTCTTTTTTTGAGAAGCCCAGAGAAGAATGAGAGCGAATAATAAATAAGCACGGATAGAATAGAGGAATTAATAAATTGTAAGAGAAGAGGGGTTGACTTGTGCCAGAATGTCTTAACCTCTTTATGTAATGAGTCAAACAAAAATAGGAACAAAGTAGATAATACGAAATTACGTAAGAGTTCTAAATGAATACAAGAATTACAAGCAATTAAAGAAACAGGCAAGCAAACAAACAAAACTGAGTCATGAAAAATCAACAAGCGATATTCACAAGAGAAGGATCACAACATCTCTGTGAAGAACATTCTTTGCACCAACACTAAGAATAGTTCTCTCCAGTCGCCCACTGATCTGCAGAAGCCTTAAGGACAAGATCCCGCATCTGACCACTTCTTTGTACATATATCAATGCATCTGCTGCTATGGAGCCAGGTACGTAGGTCGTTCGACCCTCATCATGTCCACCATGGTTGCGAAAAGGCAATAAGGAGTGCAATGATTGAACATCTGGTTAACACTGATCATTCCATTTCAACAAACGCCTCCTATTTCAAAGTAATTAATCTACAGAGTCAAGAATAACCTACCGAAGGTAATACGGTTTCGTCTTTCTTGTATCGCTGAAACTCTAGCCATTCACATAGGAAAACTGGAGCTGTGCATACAAAAGAGGATTACTCAACCACTTCTACTGTCTTGGTAACAACTTTTTTATTTCATTTTGATGACTTAATTTTGTTTCTTTGCCTGTTCTTTAATTGCTTATAATTCCTGTATTCATTTAGAAATCCTACGTAATTTCGTATTCTCTACTTTGTTCCTATGTGCATCCTGAGTAAAACTCACTCATCAAACTATTCATATTATTACATAACTTCTTTTAACAACTGATTGTGACAACTCATCCCCTACCTTTATTACTACCCTAATTCCACTAACACCTAATTTTCTTGACTGATTTTGTATTACGTAACTCCAATTACCAATCTTCACCTGTTTAGTTTAAATAACTATAATCAATTGTATTTTTCTTTGACAAACTTAATGTACACAAACATACAAAATAACCTATCTATATATTTGCGATTGTACAGCTAAGAAAATAAATTCGCCGCCGAAAAGAGACTCTTCGCTGATCTACGTGTTTTGTTTTCATTAATGCCTGGATGGGGATTATACATGAAGTTTTTGTTTTTGTTTAATTTTTCCTTTATATCCTCCTTATTCACCCGCGTAATTATTATTATTACTATTTTTTTTTTATAATTGTCATTCCACATAGTTCCGTAAGTCACATCCAGATGTGTTTTGGTTGCGTTTCGGCAGTGAACAAACCGCCGCAAGCTATATGTCTCGTTTACAGCGTCGTATCGATTCACAATCTCATCCTAGTGTCTTCGAGAGAATTACAAACGCCCTACGACGTCGGCGTCAAAGTCCACTGAAACAACAGGATCCACAACGAAACGGTTTTATTAGCTAATACATCTTAGTAACTTTGTTTTTATTTTCCTTGTTGGATGGATGGAAAAATTCATCCCAACTTTAGATTACTCATACTGACATTTTTTAACACTGATATTTACATACATTTTTAAAATACTTTAAAACTTACATAAAAATAAATCACTTTATTTTACTAGCTGTCTATATCTTTTCTCTATTGTCATGCGTGATTAACGGTTTTACAGAATTACAATATGCAGTGATGAGTATAATAATAATAATAATTCAATATGAACTGTGATCAAGGCTTGACTGAATAGTTCCAAAATAACTGGGTGCCAAGTGAGAAGTAGACATTTGTAAACGAAAAAAATTATATTTGTAAAATCTCAGCGAAATTGAAATGAGTAATTCCAACGTTTCCTGCGTTCGGCGAAGTGGTCGGTCCGAACTTCTTCAGGGAAATTAATCGAAATTAACATAACAAAAGTTTATATATAAAAGGAACATCACTTGTTTTTAAAAACTTTGTCCAGTCATATGAGTCACGAAGCAGTCATAAAAATATAATAAACAAACAAAATTGTATGAAATATTTACTTTTCAATTAGATCCTCATCTCTGGCTCTACTCTAATATACATAGCATTTTTATTACAACACACAACAGTTTACCAAACAAGTATTATCCCTAGGCACCAAGTTTTGTGATAATCATGTTAGAATTAACAAGATGGATATGCAAGTACAGTTCGAAAACTTCTTTGCACAAACTGAAGGCTTGACACCCTCGTCAGCTGAGGCAGTTGAAAGTCTTAGATCAACTCTAGTCGACTGTTGTTATAAATATATAAATAGTAAACGGAAACTAAATAGCTTATTGACCAAGAAACACAGGGAAGCCCTAGATAAGCTGCGAAATAATGAGAATATATCATAATTTCGAAACCTGATAAAGGCTCTGGAGTAGTAATAATGAATAAAACTGAATACATAGATAAGATGAATGGAATACTCAGTGATCATGGAAAATTTGAAATAATTACATCTTCCGTCGATCCGACAGAAATGGTGGAGAAACAACTAACTGAGTCACTAAAAAGACTTAAACAACAAAGTAGCATGATAGACGGTTTATATGAATCTTTAAAGCCTACTGGCACGGTTACACCAAGATTATATGGACTACCAAAAGTGCATAAAATCGGTTTACCGCTTCGACCAGTGCTGGATATGTGTAATTCCCCATATCATGCAACAGCTAAATGGCTAGTGAAGCTGCTGGTAAAACATAGCGTAAATGGCAGTTTTGAATTTGTTGACAAAATAAGAGATATTAATGTGAGGGACAAGTTGATGATATCTTTTGATGTATCCTCCTTGTTCACCAATGTACCGTTAATGGAGACAGTGGATTTTATATGTGGGGAGATTACTACACGAAACATAGACATCGGGATTTCTAAATCCACCTTGAAGGAACTTATTTTAAGATGTACAATGAATGTTCATTTCTTATTCAATAAGGAATATTACAGACAAATTGATGGTGTAGCTATGGGTTCCCCATTAGGTCCAATCCTAGCTGACTTTTTCCTCGCTAAATTAGAGAATGAACCATGCTATGTATATTAGAGTAGAGCCAGAGATGAGGATCTAATTGAAAAGCAAATATTTCGTCGCTCAATCTTTCTGTTTTCTAAATGTCTAAACGGGGATTTTTTCTATATTGAAAATTGTATGAGCTGTGATCAAAATTTGACCTGAAACTTACAAATATTACAAGTTTGACCACGGATTGATATCAATTAGAGGACCATTCAAAACTAGGGAGTACTGGACAGCTGTTTCAGTTGTCCTAGTTTGGGGAATCACCAGCAGTAATCTGGATTTACCATGCATCAGCTAACATTACACTTTCACATCTGCTGAAAACTGTTGGCACTCACCCATATATGCAAAGCTTCTGCAGTCAGTCTTTCTTTATACGAACCAAAAAGTTTCTGTAGAATCTTAATCCTATCAAAGTCGGTCTTGTGTCCCCGTGTCTGTCGAATGCAGTGCACTCGCTGCTCTGTTTTCTAGTTTCTTGGAGTCTCCAGAGGTCTTTCGAACCACCTTTAGACATTTTATATGCTATTTGACTCTTATAGTTATCTGTCTGGAAGTTCCTCCTCCTACATTTACGGCGTATAAGCATGCTTGAAATTAGGCTTGCTTTCTGTAAGCTTTTCCGTTCAAGGTCATTGACTGTTGCTGATATGAAGACTAGAGTTAAATACTGATTTTATTCCATATATCACGCGCACATACGCTTTTTGCTCATTTCACGGTGACACTAACTAATGCTCATGATCGTCACAATGTGATATAATGACAAGCTACCTAACTAGACTTTCTTATTAATATCTCCAAAATCTAGGATCCAATTGAACTGACATCTGTGTCCCAGATTTTCACGAGAACTAGGCATACAATCCGACGATGCTGGTAAGTGAGTTGAATGTCGCATATTCGCCATATCGGTTAGACGGGGCTGGCTGGCTGGTTGGATTCAACATAGAACTTGACACCGAAGTGCAGCAGTTCGAGTTGCCACCTTCCAAATACCACACAAAGGTAGACAAGAAGATGAGTGAAGAGAATCAATAGAGTTTTGACAAGTATAAGAGTGAAACAGAATGAGTAATGGTAGAAAGGAATATGAAAGATTACAAAGACTGAATACATCTGCGTAAGCCATTGACAACGATTTTGAGCCATGTCGCCTATTGTCTCCAGCCATTGAGTCCCAAGGGTGGGCCCCAACCCAGAAGTTTGCATCTCCCTACCTGACTCAGTTTAACTGTCAAGGATTTCATGGATTGATGAGGCCATGTTTTTGTTTGGCCACTACTTACTCTTTTCCAACCAACCTGCACCTATATCAGCTAGTAATGCCCGTAGGGGGAGACGATGGTTAGGCATACGCAGCACGTGACCTAGCCATCTCAATCTATGTAACTTTATAGCCTGTTCGAGTGATTTTCCCTCTTTGCCCAACACTCTACGCCTAACGTCAACATTACTTACCTTATTATACCACCTAACGCGAGAAAGAGATCGTAAACATCTGTGGTCAAAAACAGACAATCTCTTCATGTCTTCTGCTCTCAATGGCCACGTCTCACCACCATAGAGAAGGACGGAGCGAACTGCTGAGCAGTACACACGTCTCTTGGTTGACAGCCGGATGTCACGCGTACGCCAGAGACGGTGTAAGCTAGCGAAAGCAGCTCGAGCTTTTTGGATCCGTGCTGAGATTTCGTCACCAATCAATCCATTGGCGCTGATACAACTTCCCTAATAGGTGAAGTGGTCAACATGTTCTATCACTTCACTCCCTATCACTAAGCTAGGAGTTGACGTAGTCCAGTCATTCCTGTAGCAGCATGTTACATTTTACGGGGGCGAATCGCATGCCAAACATACGAAGATTGCTGCTCAAGGTGTTCAAAAGTCTCTGCATTTTGTCAGCATCCTCCCCTAACAGGACTATGTCATCTGCATATTCTAAGTAAGTCCATAAGACTATTCCCTGGTAACAAGTCGATTCCTAAGTCGTTAAGTTCAGTTAAGGATACTTCCATTAGCATATTTATGATGAAGTTAAACAGAAAAGGGGAAAGTGGACATCCTTGACGAACACCACTGGTTGTTATGAATTCAGATGACAATTCCCCATAAGCCCTTACACGGCTACATGAGTTTGAGTAGAGGTGCCTTGATTAGTGCAATGTACTTTCTTGGCACTCCCTTCACAGTCAAACATTGCCATGGTACCTCTCGATCCACGGAGTCGAAGGTCGCCTTCAAGTCAAGAAATATGGCAATTGTTGGACGCCTAAAAGTGTGTCTATGTTCTAGGATCTGTCGGAGAGTGAAGATATGATCTATGCACCCTCTACCTGGCCTAAAGCCCGCTTGATTTTCCCTCGTTTGTTCCTCTCGAGTTCGGCTTAGTCTGTGCATGATTACTGAGCCTAGGATTTTAGAGACTATATTCGTCAGGCTGATTCCTCTATGATTATCACATGAGGACTTATCTCCCTTCTTGAAAATTGGTATAATAAGTGACTTACCCCAATCTGATGGAACCGTCTCTGATTCCCAGACGTTACCTAGTACCTTAGTTCAACTATATACTAGTAAGTCACCCCCATATATAAACACCTCCGGAATAATTCCGTCGGGTCCTGCCGCTTTGCCTCGTTTCAAATTACAGATAGCTTTGGTAACCTCACTTACAGACGGCGGGCCAGTGTCTATATCCCATTCGGGTGTGTGCTGGATGGCGGGGAGGCTCAGTGTGGCTGTAGGCAAGTTAAATTGTTCTTCAAAGTGTCCCTTCCAGCGTTCCAGGCGTCTATCCTGAAAACTAATTGAGGAGCCATTTTTCTCAGAAATAGCCTCACTTATGATTTGCCTTCTCCCACCCGTTTCCCTGATAAGTCTAAAGAGTTGCCTGATGTTACCTATCGCCGATGCTTTTTCCATCTCTTTCGCCTTTGTCACCCACCACTGTTCACGGTTCTTGCGGAGACTTTTCGTAAGTTTTCTTTTGTGCAGCTTTCGCTCCTCATTGAATTCGGAGCTCGCCGGAATAAGTCTTCTAGCATCTATCAGTTCGGACGAGGCAGTTGAAATCCAATGGTTTTTACTCACCTTTGGATTTACCTTATTCACAGCTTTTACAGCTGTATCTATGGCTGACTGAATATTCTTCCAGGCTTCTTCAGGGTGAGCGCAGCTGTCGAACTCAGATATGTGTTTAGCTAGCTCTTCCTCAAATAGGGACTTAGTTTCCTGATCGAGCTGGGGATGTGATGGGTTTACCGCCAGCTGTTTCCTACATCCATTCAGTCGTAAGCGCAGACCAGTGCGTGATCGGTATCTGCACACGTGTTCCAGAACGAGTGAAAATCTCCTACCGACCCACGCCAACGATAGTATATTGCTATGTGGTCTATTTGTGTCCAGCGTTGGTTCGATGATGGGGGTCGCCAGGTCAATCAATGTTTCTCCTTGTGTTTGAAGTTAGTGCTTACAAGAAACAAATGATTATCTGAAGAGAAATATAGGAGGCGGTCACCGTTGTCGGTTCGCTGGCACGGAATTCCGTATGTGCCACCGACATTCTTCTCAGATTGACACAATTTCCCTATTTGAGCATTAAAGTCACCAGCTAAAACGACAATGTCTGAGAGTTTAGCCTTTCGCAGCAGACTAGACAGCTTTTGGTAGAACTCATCCATCGTTTCAACCGAAATGGGTTAGACAGGGTTGAGTGAATAATCTGACGCCGACCGATAGCTGTTACCTTGACGTGTCTGAATGATTGAAAGGGCTGGATTGGGTGGAGCGAATGTTCCTGCGTGTCCCACTATGCCGAAAAATTCCCTTGCATCTTTTCCCCGTTTCTAAAGCTTACGGAAATACTAATACTTCTTAAACTTGAACCCTCCCTTAAAAACTTTGAAGACCCCAAACAATTTGCCTATAGACAGGGTAGGAGCACTTTAGACGCTGCAGCCGTCTTACACAACAGTATCATCTCATCATTAGATAAGGGTGCCAAATACGTCCACTGCACTTTCTCGACTTCACTTCTGCTTTCGACTCTGTACCTAGATGTCTCTTGCTAAATAAGCTCTCTTTGACAAAAACTGAGTCCTCGGTCATTAACTCGTTGCATTCCTACTTCTCTAACAGAATGCAGTACACCGTATACAAAGGTAAATCATCCTCTGCTGTACTCACTGAAGCTGGTGTCCCCCAAAGTGCTCTACTCTCCCCACTTATCTTTTCTTTCTTTCTACATGACTTACCATCTTCAAATGACATTAATTTTGTCAAATACGCTGACGACCTGACTGTATCTTTGCCTGTAAAATGTCAAGGCGACTGCTCTAAACTTAATGGCTTTCTGTCAGAAATCAACCAGTGGTCCAAGGAAAACGGTCTCACCTTAAATCCCTCCAAATGCCAAACAGTCAATTTCACCTTTAGGCATAAATCCGACCTAAACAAACTGGTTGGCTCTCACGAGGTGTGCAACATAGATGGCACTGAAATAGAAACAAAGTCGGAAATTAAATACCTAGGCGTAGTTCTATCTGCTGATCTCTCCTGGTCGTCTCATATCTTAGCGATTTCTAAGAAAATATTCCGTCTTACCTTCTACATCAAGAAGTTGAAACATTCTAGTATAACCTAACCCTTACTCCTACAATTCGTTAACTCTCGCATTCTGCCTATTATTCTCTATTGTTCCCCCTTAGTTTTTTCCGGGTTACTGAAAAAAGACCATACCTTATAAGCCAGGATGTCAGCAGGGTAAGCAACATGCCACTTAACCAGCTTGTTTATATTCTGGTTGACAGGCACATGGACTAATGTGAAAAATGGACCAAGTCGATTTTATCTAACTCATACCACCCTCTTCACTCACAACTCTCCCCTTGTTTCTCATCAGGTAAAACGAGAAGCCTATATAGAAAACTATATGCTCGCACTAGCAAGTACAAAAACTCAACCATACCCTACTTAGCTGGTGTTCTGTGCGATAAAGAAAGCATTAGGCGTGACACCTATAATTCATTAAATAGTCAGTAGAAGAACTAGACCTCGTCTTTCCAACTCATATCCTTTATAGGTACAACATTTTCTTTCTTTCTTTTCCTTTTCCGTCTCTCTTTCTTTTTTCCGTTATGTGCTGCTTTGTTTCTTTCTCTCGCTTACGGCAGTAAATATGATAGCACCTACTTTTTCTAACACCTTCAAACGCTGTTCAGCTTTACCTTTGCTACCGACATGCCAATGTGTTGTTGTAATAATGAACTGAGATTTCCTTAATCTATGTAGAATTCTATTTATTGATAATGTACTAACTGGATGCAATACTGTAGTAAAAATGCTGAGAATTCCATTCTGTATAACATGTACTGTTTTGGAATAAAGCAAGTTATTATCATTAGACTGGAAGCAGTTAGCATCATACTGTGAGTCGCATACACCATGTTGGCGGTGTGATGGTGAATTCGTGGTTCTGACGAATAGGCATGTGACAGTAGTAAAGTAGTAAAGCCTCGGACGACCAGCATGCCAGGTCGAAACCCGACCCTCTCTCACATCCATCGATACTTCTATGATAAGTTTACAGTTTACAATTTATTTAGGATATTAAGCTATATTCCTGTGTTGTTCCTTTCGATTTGTTGCACGCAGGAGGCCCAATCTCGCCCTGAATTTTTCGACGGATGGCGCTGATACGACGTGTTCCGTTGGGGAGTTCCAACGGTTCACAAAACACGGATCGCGAAACACGGATCTCCAGATGCAGACGATTCGACCGTGGTTTTTGATACTTGAGGTGATGTCCTCGCAATTGGTTGGTGCTAGAAGGAAGAAATATATTAGATAAATTAGCTCCAAAATCATTTCTTAGGATACGGTATGCTAGTATTAGGTCACCCCTAAGTCGTCTGTATGACAGTGGAAATAAACCCAGTCGACTTAACCCCTCCTCATATGAGAGGGTTGAGAAACCCTCTATTAGCTTAGTTCCTACTCTTTGCACCATTTCTAATAAGTCTATTTCGTATTTGAAACACGGGCTCGCTGCCTGGATCCCATATTCCAAATGAGGTCTGATATAAGTCGGATATAATATACGAAATATTTCAGCGTCAAAGTTCGCAAAAGCCTTGCGTATGGCCCATAATATTCGAAAACCCTTAGTGGCTGCAGCTCTACAGTTTGTTGCTGTTTTCAAGTCATGCTGCACAACCACTCCCAAGTCCTTGTACTCAGTGACCACTGGGAGAGTAATGCCATTCATTGAGTAATTGTGCACATGACTAAGAGATACATGCATAACTACACTCTTGCTTAAGTTAATCTCCAAGGCCCAGTGCTTACACCAATCACTTAACAAGTTTAAATCTTCCTGCAAAGCAAGTTGATCACTGTCATCGTGTAAAGCCCTCCATATCTTGATGTCATCAGCAAACAGTAAGCAGGATGACTTAACTACCGATGGAATCTCATTAACATAAATCAGGAAAAGAAGTGGGCCTAGAATTGTACCCTGAGGAACGCCACTCTTAACCGATTCCCATGTTGATGAAACCCCGTTAACTCGTACTCTTTATCTTCTGTCCTTTAGAAAGTCTTGAATCCAGTCGGCAACCACTTTATTGATTCCCAGACTACCTAACTTTACTAGAAGACCTGAATGAGAAGCCCTGTCAAACGCCTTGCTAAGGTCGATGAAAGGCCGATGGCATCCACCGGTATATTAGCATCAGCTGAGCTTGCCCAACTTTCTCTGGCCAAAAGAAGGTTGGTCAAGCAAGAGTGACCTGCTCTAAAACCATGCTGTTCCACAGCGAAAAGTTTGTTCCCTTCAATGAACTGAATGATAGCATCATGAATTATTCTTTCTAGTAGTTTAACAACAATACTGGTCAAACTAACAGGACGATAGTTCTGAACTAAGTTTCTAGATCCGGTTTTGAAGACCAGACTAATGATGGCATCTTTCCAGTCTCTTGGACATTTAGACTGGTTCAGAGATATATTGAAGATTACTGACAATGGCTCGGCTATGTTTTCAGCCAATGCTGTTAATATACGTGGGTGGAGTTCATCAGGGCCACTGGACTTACCAGGATTGAGCCTTAGAAGCCACTTTAGGACAGTATCCTTTCCAATGTATAAGGGTGCTTTTTTCAAGTTATCTTCTGGAAAAGTTACAAAGCTGATGTCAATATTATCAGAGAATACTTGACGTAAGTGTTTGGACAAAGCCTCAGCCTTAGTCAAGTTATCCTCAGCCATGTTTGTCTGGTCATCTTCAAGCATAAGAGGTGGGATAGCATCACTCTTACGTGTTCTTCTCTTGATATATGAGAAGAGTCATTTTGGGCAGCCTGGTGAACTTTCAACTAACTGGGTTTCGTAAGCTATCCTTGACTGGTGAATCAAAGTTTTCCACCGGTTTCTGGTTTCACAGTATTTCAGCCGGAACTGCTGTAGCCCAGTAGAAACAAAGAGATTGCAGAACCTTTTTCTCTGTCTTAGGAGTGTTATAGCTTGTCTATTTATCCATGGTGGCCGATTCGTTGGCCTTTCAGGAACTCTCGAGGGAATGAAATCAGTGGTAACCCTCTCAAGTGTATTCTTAAATCTATCCCATTCATCTTCAATGGATGAGACAATATTGACTGACCAGTCGGCAGTTGAAGCACGCTCCTTTATAGCGACTATGTCAGCATGCCAAACACTAGGTCGGGATTTGGGTTGAAAACTGACTAAATTGCCAGCCCTTAAGTTAAAATCTAACACCTAATGATCACTGTTTGCCATCCACGTCGTCGTTGTCATGAGTAAGCACTGAGTCCAGCAAGGAAGATCCTTGGGTAGAACCGAATCTTGTACTACCTAAGACATGTTCTGTCAGGGCACTTTCCATGGTAGTCAAGAGTAACCGGCTGTCAAACTTATTAGCGGATACTGGAGATGTGACAGCTACCCAGTCTATATGAGGTGCATTAAAATCACCTAGAATAAGACAGCTACTGTGTTTACTCCATTGTCTGAGGTAATCTAAAATAAAGTCATCACACTGACAATAGGGACTTCTATACAGAACTCCAATGAGTAGAGTGCCAGCTGCAAAGCTTACTTCACAGCTAATTACCTCACTTGTCCCACTGTCATACGCTTCAGATTTCACGGAACGAACATGTAGGGAGTTGTTGATGTACAGAGCAACCTCGCCACCTCTACGACCCTTAACCCTGTCGCTGCGCAAGCAACTAAATCCGCATATCTCAGGTGTGTCATCTAATCCAGAAACCAGCCATGTTTCAGTAATGGCCACAATACCTGGGCTAAGCTCCTCCACTAATACACCTAGCTCGTAAAATTTGTTCCCGATACTACGTATATTAGTGTACACTACCTTCAGGCTTCCTATGCGGTCTGGCTTATCCACACAGGTCTTGGAAGCATACCTTTCCAAGACCTGACTATTTGAAAACCCACCAAATCAAGGTTAGTCTCACCATTTTTACGTCTTATTTCTAGCTGGGACAAAACTTCTTTTCGTTTAAGTCTGTCTTCAAGAGATAAATCAGGTCTGACTGAAATTCCTGACCCGGCAAGCTTGTGTACATTAGCCAGTAGATGATTCCGTTCATCAGGAGAACCTAAGACTACTTTAAGCAACCTACGCTGATTAGAACATTCATCATCTCTTTTGCCTATTCGAATCAGCTTCTTAATCGATACTCCAGGGAAATTCGCTGGGAGCATCTTCCTTATAATACTACTCACTAATTTAAGGTCGTGATCGCGCCTTTTCACGGGATCAGATTCTTTGGACTCTTCTAAATTTCCAACAATTATGTTAGAGTCTAAGGAGAGCTTGTCGTGTTTAGCAGTGGCTACGTCTTTTCTCACCACTATTGATGCAGCCTGGCTACAGGTGACAGACGTTTGCCTACCATCAATATTACTATATTTCTTCCGATTGCTTATTTTTGTTACCCACTTATCATCTGCCTGCAGTTGCTTCTCAGGTCTGCTGCAGTTTTTGATGGTACAATCAAGATCGATGTCTGCACCACCTTCATGGTGAACTTCGCTTACAGCGTTCTCTTGTGCTGAGATGCTGTTTGCAGCTTCCGTTTTGTTACCTTTTCGCCTACTAAGATGCTTCGAACGCCTAACCGGTATTACTTCCAGGGTAACTGGGATAGTAACCGCCGGTGTGATAACAGTCATGATGGCACTTACTGCGTCATCTTCAGACGGGCAGTCCGTGTCACTCTTACTAGCCACGTTATCATCAGGAAGTTCCATGGCTTTAGACAGTAGTTCGTGAGCCTCCCTTATTAAAGTCATCTTTGGGGAGCAACACATTCTGCACATCCAGTGGGATGTTGCAGCACTACAACGTTTGTATGCAACTGGACGTAATCCAGTACACATTTTATGATACCACTTTTTACAGTTATTACATTGTATTCCATCATCTACCAAAAAGTAACACTCCGCCCTATAACATTTATGTGGTACTTTTGACATAATGAACTTCTACTGGAAAATTTACCAATAGACACTATATAAGTGGTTAAAATCAAAACTTAAAAGACAAAAGTCAAGGTAAAGTATTAAAAATGTTCTTGAAGTGAAAAACACAACAAAAACACCGATTTGTCAAATACGAGAGTATACGTGAAAAAATCACACCCCTTTGTATGCCTAGTTCTCGTGAAAATCTGGGACACAGAACTCAGTTCATTTGGATCCTAGTGGACAGTCGTCTGTGTCCTGGCCGGCTAAATGCGTCGGAAGAAGTCATCGAGCATTATTCTCCCCCACACACGTATTGAGAGCTGAGTTTCCTGTGAAATGTCCATACATGTCGTCACCTCGATGAATTCACCAGGCAGCAGATAACTGAACACACATATATGCGTGTGACACCAGCCATATTCATCCTGAGACAGGGAGGCTTGTGCCGCATATTGTCTGGTGCGAGAGTAGTGCTGAAGACAGACAGTTGAATAACCACCGACAGGCAAGCATTATTAAAACCAGTGAATTCCCCTATCCTCGTATGACATGGTGATTACAAGGAGGCTAATCATATAGATAATAGTCGAAGATAAGCAGAGGCGAAAGCTGCTCAACCGTAAACTCACTGGACTAGAAGTCTATGGAAAGAGGATGGTTAACACGGGTGAGAAATCAGGCAGGAGGAAATAGGACGCATCGTCAACAGGTTATACTCACCAACTATTGATTAAGGAAGCTGGCTGGCTCCGGGAAAGCTGTAGGAAGTAAGACGATTTCCGAGAGGGATGCAAGCTTGATATTTTCTCTGGTCAAATGGTTAGAAAGTTAGGCAGGGAAGCTCGACGACCAGTCCAACTCATCTACCATCAGTCATCGTCAAACCAGACTCAACTCAGCCCGTCAAATCTAGCTGAGGTTGTTGATAAATAAAGCTGTCTCCTATCTCTATCAAACGAAACGAAGCAATAGTACATGGTGTGATCGTTTGACTCTAGAGATTTTGGGAGATGGTGGTGGTGATGAATTATCGACTGGATGAACTAGGGACCTCGACAGACAGACAGACAGAAGGCAGGCTGACTGGAGTACGGGGAGGACAAATTCGAGTTAGCCAGCAGCCAGTCAGGTTTCAGCATCTCAGCTGTGTGGATTTACAAAGTCCGAACAGCTCTGCAGGTGGTTTCTGTGGAACATAACCATATTGTCAGCAGACACGTGATATTTTCAACTGAAATTCAGAATTCCACTCCGTCGTTCAACACGTTTTATGTGGGTGGATGTCTGACAGCGAAATGAGTGACCAGAAAGGATGACATGCTAATCATCACACTGAGTCGTGTAGCAAGCAGCTTATCGAAAGTCATTGTCTCAAGCGACGATAGTCAACAGCATCTATCGAGTGTGCCCAATCCACTTGTTCTTATTCAACTTATCATAGAAGTATAGATGGATGTGAGTGAGGGTCGGGTTTCGACCTGGAATGCTGGTCGTCCGAAGCTGGTCACATGCTTATTCGTCAACACCACGAATTCGCCATCACACACACACACCCAAACATGGTGTATGCGACTCACAGTATGATGCTAACTTCTTCCAGTCTAACCGCTATGCAAACGAATTTTCTGGCATAGTGGGACACGCAGGAACATTCGCTCCACCCAATCTAGCTAGCCCTTTCAATCATTCAGACACGTCAAGGTAACAGCTATCGGTCGGCGTCAGATTATTCACTCAACCCCGTCTAACCGATATGGCGAATATGCGAAATTCAACTCACTTACCAGCATCGTCAGATTGTACGCCTAGTTCTCGTGAAAATCTGGGACACAGAACTCAGTTCATTTGGATCCTAGTGGACAGTCGTCTGTGTCCTGGCCGGCTAAATGCGTCGGAAGAAGTCATCGAGGATTATTCTCCCCCACACGTATTGAGAGCTGAGTTTCCTGTGAAATGTCCATACATGTCGGCATCTCGATGAAAATGTGAGTGCTTTTTACACGTTTTTTCACGTATTTTACAAATCGCTGTTTTTGTTGTGTTTTTCACTTCAAGAACATTTTTAAATTTTCTAAATTTTGATTTTAACCACTTACATAGTCTCTATGAGGTATATTGTCTTGGCTGTTTCCAGTAGAAATTCATTATGTCAAAAGTACCACATAAATGTTATAGGGCGGAGTGTTACTTTTTGGTAGATGATGGAATACAATGTAATAACTGTAAAAAGTGGTATCATAAAATGTGTACTGGATTACGTCCAGTTGCATACAAACGTTGTAGTGCTGCAACACCCCACTGGATGTGCAGAATGTGTTGCTCCCCAAAGATGACTTTAATAAGGGAGGCTCACGAACTACTGTCTAAAGCCATGGAACTTCCTGATGATAACGTGGCTAGTAAGAGTGACACGGACTGCCCGTCTGAAGATGACGCAGTAAGTGCCATCATGACTGTTATCACACCGGCGGTTACTATCCCAGTTACCCTGGAAGTAATACCGGTTAGGCGTTCGAAGCATCTTAGTAGGCGAAAAGGTAACAAAACGGAAGCTGCAAACAGCATCTCAGCACAAGAGAACGCTGTAAGCGAAGTTCACCATGAAGGTGGTGCAGACATCGATCTTGATTGTACCATCAAAAACTGCAGCAGACCTGAGAAGCAACTGCAGGCAGATGATAAGTGGGTAACAAAAATAAGCAATCGGAAGAAATATAGTAATATTGATGGTAGGCAAACGTCTGTCACCTGTAGCCAGGCTGCATCAATAGTGGTGAGAAAAGACGTAGCCACTGCTAAACACGACAAGCTCTCCTTAGACTCTAACATAATTGTTGGAAATTTAGAAGAGTCCAAAGAATCTGATCCCGTGAAAAGGCGCGATCACGACCTTAAATTAGTGAGTAGTATTATAAGGAAGATGCTCCCAGCGAATTTCCCTGGAGTATCGATTAAGAAGCTGATTCGAATAGGCAAAAGAGATGATGAATGTTCTAATCAGCGTAGGTTGCTTAAAGTAGTCTTAGGTTCTCCTGATGAACGGAATCATCTACTGGCTAATGTACACAAGCTTGCCGGGTCAGGAATTTCAGTCAGACCTGATTTATCTCTTGAAGACAGACTTAAACGAAAAGAAGTTTTGTCCCAGCTAGAAATAAGACGTAAAAATGGTGAGACTAACCTTGATTTGGTGGGTTTTCAAATAGTCAGGTCTTGGAAAGGTATGCTTCCAAGACCTGTGTGGATAAGCCAGACCGCATAGGAAGCCTGAAGGTAGTGTACACTAATATACGTAGTATCGGGAACAAATTTTACGAGCTAGGTGTATTAGTGGAGGAGCTTAGCCCAGGTATTGTGGCCATTACTGAAACATGGCTGGTTTCTGGATTAGATGACACACCTGAGATATGCGGATTTAGTTGCTTGCGCAGCGACAGGGTTAAGGGTCGTAGAGGTGGCGAGGTTGCTCTGTACATCAACAACTCCCTACATGTTCGTTCCGTGAAATCTGAAGCGTATGACAGTGGGACAAGTGAGGTAATTAGCTGTGAAGTAAGCTTTGCAGCTGGCACTCTACTCATTGGAGTTCTGTATAGAAGTCCCTATTGTCAGTGTGATGACTTTATTTTAGATTACCTCAGACAATGGAGTAAACACAGTAGCTGTCTTATTCTAGGTGATTTTAATGCACCTCATATAGACTGGGTAGCTGTCACATCTCCAGTATCCGCTAATAAGTTTGACAGCCGGTTACTCTTGACTACCATGGAAAGTGCCCTGACAGAACATGTCTTAGGTAGTACAAGATTCGGTTCTACCCAAGGATCTTCCTTGCTGGACTCAGTGCTTACTCATGACAACGACGACGTGGATGGCAAACAGTGATCATTAGGTGTTAGATTTTAACTTAAGGGCTGGCAATTTAGTCAGTTTTCAACCCAAATCCCGACCTAGTGTTTGGCATGCTGACATAGTCGCTATAAAGGAGCGTGCTTCAACTGCCGACTGGTCAGTCAATATTGTCTCATCCATTGAAGATGAATGGGATAGATTTAAGAATACACTTGAGAGGGTTACCACTGATTTCATTCCCTCGAGAGTTCCTGAAAGGCCAACGAATCGGCCACCATGGATAAATAGACAAGCTATAACACTCCTAAGACAGAGAAAAAGGTTCTGCAATCTCTTTGTTTCTACTGGGCTACAGCAGTTCCGGCTGAAATACTGTGAAACCAGAAACCGGTGGAAAACTTTGATTCACCAGTCAAGGATAGCTTACGAAACCCAGTTAGTTGAAAGTTCACCAGGCTGCCCAAAATGACTCTTCTCATATATCAAGAGAAGAACACGTAAGAGTGATGCTATCCCACCTCTTATGCTTGAAGATGACCAGACAAACATGGCTGAGGATAACTTGACTAAGGCTGAGGCTTTGTCCAAACACTTACGTCAAGTATTCTCTGATAATATTGACATCAGCTTTGTAACTTTTCCAGAAGATAACTTGAAAAAAGCACCCTTATACATTGGAAAGGATACTGTCCTAAAGTGGCTTCTAAGGCTCAATCCTGGTAAGTCCAGTGGCCCTGATGAACTCCACCCACGTATATTAACAGCATTGGCTGAAAACATAGCCGAGCCATTGTCAGTAATCTTCAATATATCTCTGAACCAGTCTAAATGTCCAAGAGACTGGAAAGATGCCATCATTAGTCTGGTCTTCAAAACCGGATCTAGAAACTTAGTTCAGAACTATCGTCCTGTTAGTTTGACCAGTATTGTTGTTAAACTACTAGAAAGAATAATTCATGATGCTATCATTCAGTTCATTGAAGGGAACAAACTTTTCGCTGTGGAACAGCATGGTTTTAGAGCAGGTCACTCTTGCTTGACCAACCTTCTTTTGGCCAGAGAAAGTTGGGCAAGCTCAGCTGATGCTAATATACCGGTGGATGCCATCGGCCTTTCATCGACCTTAGCAAGGCGTTTGACAGGGCTTCTCATTCAGGTCTTCTAGTAAAGTTAGGTAGTCTGGGAATCAATAAAGTGGTTGCCGACTGGATTCAAGACTTTCTAAAGGACAGAAGATAAAGAGTACGAGTTAACGGGGTTTCATCAACATGGGAATCGGTTAAGAGTGGCGTTCCTCAGGGTACAATTCTAGGCCCACTTCTTTTCCTGATTTATGTTAATGAGATTCCATCGGTAGTTAAGTCATCCTGCTTACTGTTTGCTGATGACATCAAGATATGGAGGGCTTTACACGATGACAGTGATCAACTTGCTTTGCAGGAAGATTTAAACTTGTTAAGTGATTGGTGTAAGCACTGGGCCTTGGAGATTAACTTAAGCAAGAGTGTAGTTATGCATGTATCTCTTAGTCATGTGCACAATTACTCAATGAATGGCATTACTCTCCCAGTGGTCACTGAGTACAAGGACTTGGGAGTGGTTGTGCAGCATGACTTGAAAACAGCAACAAACTGTAGAGCTGCAGCCACTAAGGGTTTTCGAATATTATGGGCCATACGCAAGGCTTTTGCGAACTTTGACGCTGAAATATTTCGTATATTATATCCGACTTATATCAGACCTCATTTGGAATATGGGATCCAGGCAGCGAGCCCGTGTTTCAAATACGAAATAGACTTATTAGAAATGGTGCAAAGAGTAGGAACTAAGCTAATAAAGGGTTTCTCAACCCTCTCATATGAGGAGAGGTTAAGTCGACTGGGTTTATTTCCACTGTCATACAGACGACTTAGGGGTGACCTAATACTAGCATACCGTATCCTAAGAAATGATTTTGGAGCTAATTTATCTAATATATTTCTTCCTTCTAGCACCAACCAATTGCGAGGACATCACCTCAAGTATCAAAAACCACGGTCGAATCGTCTGCATCTGGAGATCCGTGTTTCGCATCGAATTGTGAACCATTGGAACTCCCCAACGGAACACGTCGTATCAGCGCCATCCGTCGAAAAATTCAGGGCGAGATTGGGCCTCCTGCGTGCAGCAAATCGGAAGGATTAACACAGGCATATAGCCTACCATCCTAAATAAATTGTAAACTGGAACCTCAGGGAGAGTTGAGGGGCTGTGTTTTTTCTGGTTTGACGATGGCTGATGGTAGGTGATTTGGACTGGTCTTTGTGTTTCGCTGCCTAACTCTCTAACCATTTGACCAGAGAATATATCAAGCTTGGATTCCTCTCGGAAATCGTCTTTCTACCAATAGCTTTGTTTTCGTCGTCTTATATTCGTTAATGCTGTGATATTTGAAATTTATTTTATAAATCCTAACGGGGTTTTTTGTTAGTCTTTACTGATGCCTTTCACAGGAGATTATGTCCTCTTTATGATATCATGTTGCTCACATCTATTTCCAAGTTCCTTTTATTTATTCCGTCATTTTTAGCGATTGTTTCTATTGGTAGTATTATATCCCATGTTTTCGGTAGTAGTGATGAATCTTTCCTATTTTACCTGTTTGTTGTAGACTCGATAATTAAGGGTTCACTAATCACCCTCTGTTTCCACCTGCCTATGTTACGTCCTATAATTTTAATCCACTCTCGCTCCACTATTTATTGGTTTTGTCTTAATGCATGCAGTGCAATTGCTGAGCTTTTTTCTAAATTGCTTATCTTCTCTGGGTCACCCATTCTCATCTAAGCTAAATTCTTACTCTCCGACAATGTGATTTCCCCCGATCTACTATTTTGACCTATATAGTGGACCTCAATCACAGTTAATGCAAGGTATTTTGTAAATTATATTATTTTGTTTAATTGGGTCCACCGACAGGGTCTTTTAGCCTACAGAGTTTGTAGGTTTGAATGCCAACACCCTAATTGCTGCTTTTTTAAGAATCCTACATAGGGCCTCAGATGTCCATATGTCCATATATGGTATAACAGTAGATGACTTATATTCTCTCTTATTTATGTTATCATTATTAGTTTCACAATTATTTTTAATTTGCTTTTGGCCTTTTTCGATCTTCCTAATGAATTTTATAGGATAGTTATTTAACACCAACGCTTCTTCTCCTGTCTGTTTTATTTCATCATTTAGGTCTTTTTTTGTGCTACTTAGTGCCATTGCTCGGTTTGTTAAACACTTAACTAAGCCTGCCTTAACAGTTAAAGGATGAGATGAATTAAAGTCTAAATATCTATTAGAATGCGTTGGTTTTCTATAAACACTAGTGTGTAGTTTGCCTTCTTCTATTCGTTTTATTTTACAATCTAACATAGCTAATTCTCCTTGCTCATTTTCAGCTTCAAATGTGAACTTTATTCCCTCCACTAGTGAGTTTATGTGTGTCAAGAAGCTAGAGATATGTTCTGTTTTTAACACTGTGAAAGTGTCATCCACATATCTCCACCATATTTTTGGAGTAGGATTAAATGTATTAAGAGCATGACTGAATTCCTAAAGTATTTTCCTCAATGGGCAGCTTTGTCCTATGATTGAGTTCAGGATCTGCAGTTAGTTCTTTTTTTTAACTGCTTCTAAGGCCATATCGACTGGTATATTAGTATAAAGACTGGTTATATCAAAACTAACCATTGTTTCATCATTATCTAGTTGTATGTCATTTTGTTTATTTTTCATCTCATATGAATTAGTTAGTCTAGAATTTGAACTATATCTAATGGGGCATAATATTAGAGCTAAATGTTTTGATAATTCATATGTAGGGGTATTTCTAAAATCTACTATTGGTCTTATGGGATAACCTGGCTTATGTATTTTAATAGTACCATACATTCTACTAGCATTATTAGTTTTAGGCATTAAATTAAACCATTTTGACTCACCCAGTGACGGCTTCATTCTGCGTACTAATTCCGCTGTGGATTTTTTAACCTTATTCATTATTGTATCTACGGGCTTCTTGATTTCCTCATATGGATCCATTTCAATATGTTCAGTGACTTTCTTGATGTAGTCAGATTTATTCAAAACTACGGTGGCGTTTCCTTTGTCAGCTTTTGCGATGACAATATTTTTATCCTGTTTTAGACTAATTAAAGCTTCTCTTTCCGATTTTGTCAAGTTTGATTTTGCCTTCTTTTGATTTTTTAGGGTTAATGCACATTGTGCTCTAACCTCTTCTGCTGTTGTCTTATCTATTGAACCTAGTGCTACTTCTATGTTAGGAATGACATCCTCTGGTTTTAATTTATTAACTGTTACGTTGAAATGTAGTCCTTTCTCCAGTACTTTTATCTCACTGGAGCTTAGTTCCCTTGATGAGAGGTTGATCACCCACTTTGTTTTGTCGATAGAGGATGAAGCATTGACATCAATTTCATTTGCTGTGTTCTTTTCTTCAATAAGTTTGTTGAATTTTTTGATTTGTGTGTTTTTTGATTTTCTTAATGCAGATTCTCTAGCTTTTTTGGATGTTTCAAGAATAATTGTATAATCTTTGTCATTGACCATACATTTGAGTTTATGTTAGTGTGAGTTGTTCAATTTCATTTCCTATATTATTTAGTTTCACACAGTAATTCGATGTAGTTCTTCTCTTAGTCATCAGTAAATATTACTGTATAACAACACTGTGAGACTTTATGAAAATAAATTTTGCCCATAATGGAGTTATACTCTACCACAGTGCACAAGTTTTATTCTTATATCAATGACACATATAGTGAGAAAAGCCACAATGGAAAATGTTTACTTTATTTTGAAGCGTATTTCTATTTATCAATACGAAAGCAATTTCACGTACTCTGTCGATGACGGATAAAGCGAAGAGGTTCGTCTATGAGGTGACGTTGAAACCCGTCACTGTCCCCTGGTTCTGTGATACAAAACCTTAACTATGCTTAAAGAAATTATAACAACAACCTCGAAATTGTTTTAAGTGATCACTCAAAAGTTTCTTTGGTGTTAGCATTGGCTAGCGTAAAGATACCGAATCTTGTTTCTACATCTGTTCATGCTTTTACGGTGACTTTTATCCCATTCCCCTATACTGACTTGCTTATTCTACAAGTTCTAGTGTTCTCCGTTAGGCCGCCGAGTAAAGCCATACGGTTGGAAAGAAGTTCTTTTTTTTAAATCCAACTTTTATTTATTCAGAATATTCATTGTGATAATATAATGCATAACAGTATACAAAACAAAGCAGTTGGACTGTTTCATGTACAGGGAAAGGCATAATATTCTTTAGACTGGACAATCTGAGATCTATTTCTTTTTGTCTGGTTCTGTGTAGCCTTTAATGTATCGTTTTGGTATTCCGTATGATTCTGTAGAGATAATAAATATCAAAAACAAAAAAGATGTTAAGATGAAATTATCATAATGCAACAAGCATATGAAGAGCAATTCCTAGACACACGGTTCAATCCCCATTTCTATTCAATTTCATCATAGATGTACTAATGGAATTAACCCTGACTAACTTCAGCCACCCAAGGATTGACTTGTTACCACCAGGGAATAATCTCGTTGACTTAGGATATGCAGATGATATAGTCCTCATCCCTTCTAGGTGAAGACCCTGACAAAATGCCAAGTCCTCTCAACATCTTGAGCAGCAATCTCCGGATGTTTGATGTGCGACTGGCTCCCGCCAAATGCAAGATGATGTTACAGGATTGGACTACACTGACTCCTAGCTTAGAAATAGGGAGTGAAGTGGTAGAGCACGTTAACCGCTTCACTTATTTGGGAAGTTGCATCAGCCAGTGCCAACGGGTTGATCATTGACGAAATCTCAGCACGGATATATAAGGCTAGTTTCGCATATGCCAGTTTACACCATCTATGGCGTAGACCTGATATCCGTCTGGCTATCGATCAAATGGCATGTGTACTGCTCAGCAGTCCACTCCGTCCTCCTTTATGGCTGTGAGACCTGGCCACTGAGAGGAGAGGACATGAAAAGACTGGCTAGCTGTCTTTGATCATAGGTGCCTGCGTTCTATCTCCCGTGTGATGTGGTATAATAGGCTGAGCAATATTGAAATTAGGTCTCGGTCGAGTGCTAGGTAAGGAGGGGAGGGAAAATCAATCGACGAGGCCGTGAAGTTACATCGACTGAGATGTTACACATGCCTAACCATCGCCTTCCTCGACGGACGGGTAATGTTAGCTGACATGGGACTCGTCAGGTAAGAAAAGAGCTAACCAGTGGTGGTCAAACCAAAACATGGCTTCATCAGTCAAAGAAAAATCCACAACAGTTAGTTTAAGCCAGCGACGTAGGAAGGTGTAGACTTCTTGATTGGTTGGGGTCCTCGGGATGGTAAAAATCAATGGAGGCTATAGACAATTGGTGATATGGCTCAAAGTGATCGTTCTCAATGGCTGGCGCAGATGCATCCACTTCTTGTGACTTATAATTTCCAATGAAACTATATTGTTCTTCGTTATTACTATTCCTTTTGTCTCATATCCCTATCTACTGTCTTTATTTTGCATTTCTTCTTCTTTCTTCTCTTGCTTTATATGCTACATAGAGTGTGGCGACTTGAACTGCTGCACATCGGGTGCAAAGTGCTATGTTGAAAACAGACACACACAGTTCAATTCATAAATGATGAAAAGGCAACACGTACTTCAGCAAACAGGCTCTTTTCGGCGAATTCATCATTATCATCATCTTCTTCTTCGTCAGCTGTACAATCACATTTACATACAATTTTTTCCAAAACTCCCTTTCCTGATGTTAAACTACCAAGACGACCCGCCAGGAGCTTAAAATGGTTAATCCATGAGAAACCTATTTAGAACAGTCAAGTAACAAGTTTCTACGGTTAGGAGGTGCCTGTTGGATGAAGACGGAAAATTTAATCAAACCCCTTGCCACTCGAATCCGAAGAATTTGTAGTTCTGACAATCTAGAAGCACAACTAGGTCTTCTGAAAGAAACCTTCACCCAAAATAGATAACCCGCCAAAGTTCTTCGACAAGAATATCAAACCAAAGGTTCACAGAAACGAAGCATAACTTGTTTCAGAAAAGATACTTTGCTTGAGTTTGAATTTCAAGGGAGACTTAACTTGCGACATCCTCATGAGAAGAATTTCAGCATCTTTGAGAAGAACATTCTTTGCAGCAACGCTAAGAGCAGTCTTCTCCAGTCGTCCATTAGTCTGCAGAAGCCTTAAGAACAAAATCTCCTATCTGACCTCTTTTGTGTGTATAACAGTTCACTTGTTGCAGTAGGCCTAGGCACATTGGTCGTTCAACGCTTATTCTGTACTAAAAGGGTTGAAGAACACTATCCAACATGGTTGTAGAAAGGTAGAAGTGGCTGCATAAGGAGTACTATAATCGAACACCTTGTCAACACTGGTCATGGCATCTCAACAAACACCTCTTTCAAAGTAAACCCACAAAAGTGAAGAATAACCTGTCAAAGGCAATACGCTTTCGTTTCCTCTGCATTTCTGAAGCCTTAGCCATAATGATAGAGAAACCGGAGTTAAGCATACAAAAAAAAATAACTGAACCATTTCTACTCTCATGATAACAAGCTTGCTGATTTCTACCACCTGGATTTTTGTTCGTTTGTTTGTTATTCTAACTATAACTCCATATAACTCTTGCATTTCTTTAGAACTCGTACATAATTCCATATTGCTCTTCGTTTCTATTAGCATCCTGACTACAACTCACTCATTTGTTTATTCATCTTAATACGCAACTCTAATACACTTATTCACCTCCTTTTATGCATTGACTAATAATATGAACGACTAAGTTTGTGATAACTCGTTACTTCTGCTACTACCCTCTTTCATGGGAGAAGAGTTGTACACTTTCATTGGACACCAGTAAATAGTGTGATGTGTCTAGTTCTTTGTTTGTTTAGTGCACACTGAATTCTATCATCAGTCAGGTTTACAATATGACCACCATTCTAAGCACTTTGCCATCATGGTGCACATCTCAGAAGGGACATGAGTAACTCTTCAAGTTTGCAGATACGCTTTGCTGTGACTGGTGAGTACCAACTAGCACGGAACCCATGTCCAAGGCATCCAACCATCTAACATCAACAGAATAATTGTAATATAAATGGGATTGTACAGCTAAAAAGGGGAAGATGAATTCGCCGAGAATGAGTCTTTTTTTACTGAACTACATGTTTTGTTTTCATCAATACAAAGTTCAAAAAAACACGGAACCCATCTGATTGCCTCCCACTTCACAGTTTGTATATCACTGGCTTAACAACCCTCTTCTGATACAAATCATCTATCCGTAGATGAATGATATCACAGACGAAAGCACACACACACACATTTGCACAACTCCTTGACCTAGATAGAACCAAATTTCATTTATAAGCACATTAAAAATAAAGTAATAAAGCCAAAGCAGACATTACTTTCCCCGGTATACAAAACTCAAAGCACTTAAGAGATAATATCTTCTCCATAGGTTTACATGAACAAAACGGTTAGAACAAGGTGGTGGTGTACAACAGCATTCATTAGTCACCTTAAAGTAGCGTTACTGACTAGTTTCAACATGGAACTTTGCACTGATGTCCAGTTGTTGGAGTATTATAAACCACAAGGAGTGAATGCATCTGCGCCAGCCATTGAGAACGATCACTTTGAGCCATATCACCAATTGTCTCTAGCCTCCATTGATGTTTACCGTCCGAAGGAAGCCAACCAGTCAGGGAGTCTACACTTTCCTACGTGGCTGGCTGGTTGGCTTAAACTAGCTGTTGTGGATTTCATTGACTGATGAAGCCATGTTTCTGTTTGACCACCACTGGTTAGCTCTTTTCCAACCTGACCCTACATCAGCGTTAGCTAATCATGAAACTCCTCACCTAGTCTTTTTATGAAGAATGCGATTTTGGAGTCTACTCCCTCCCTGCCGTCGCATTAGTAAAACTAACAATGGATAATATTACTCATAGTCAGAAGTAATTCGTCCAGAAAGCATGCACGCCAATAATAATCATAATAATGAATGTAAAGATATACACACATTTCCTTACCTGTCAACAATTTAGAGATTGCTGCAAGATGTACACCTTGTGCTTGAATAACAATTTTATTCGGATATTGTTGGTCTTCTGTCCTTCCAGCTGAACAGGCCAAACTTGTTTTTAAGTGTTTTGAAAATGTGTCTGGATTAATGTGGAAAATTTCTAGATCTGCTATCCTAGTCTACAATTTTGTATTTAGAAGAGAAAAAAGCAACAATGAGATGGTAAGAAATAATAAAAGCTTCAAAATACCTTTCTGCTGAAAATATGTTTAATAACTAGTGAGAATCTTTGAAATTAATTTTCCCCGGTGAACTTGGAATGGGAGGAACCTGAAAGAAACAACCTCCTTTACCTACCGACCTGGAAAGCATCGTTTCAACTACAGGCGGACGGAACTGATGAAGATATCAAAGCGAGGATCGAGGAAGAAGGGTAAGCGGTCATTTCTCTTAAGTCTGTGTGGAGATCAACAGCACTTAGCATGAAACACAAGATCCGGATTTTCAACTCTAATGTGAAGTCTGTCATTGCTACTATACGGATCAGAGACTTGGCCAGCGCGTCATAAACAGCATCTCAAACAAACTACAGACCTTCATTAACAGTTGTCTTCGCTCAATACTCAAGATCAGATGGCCGGCCAGAGAAGATCAGCAACAGAGATCTCTCGCAATGAGCGAACCAACCTAGCAGGAACCGATTGTGAAACAAATAGGCAGGAAGAAATGGAGATGGATTGGCCGTACTCTGAGCAAAGAAACCATCTAGTGAGTGACATCACTAGACAAGCCATTGCTCGAGTGGAACCCGAAAGGGAAGCGGCGAGTTGGTCGTCAGTGCAAGGGTGAGGGTGACTTGGAGGAGGTCATGCGAAGAGGAGATGAAAGCGTGTGGGCAGACATGGAGCCAGATGAAGATTCTAGCAGAGAACCGAACGCAATGGAGATGCGCAGCTGAAGCCGTATGTTCCTCTAGGAATTAAAGGAAATAATAATAACTTCGTTTCATTGATTTTATAGACTCCTTACAAAGTGAATGCTAATTTGAATAATCTTAGTAATTCAATCCTTATTATTTTTAATTTCAACTCTATGCATCATAGTCGAACAGATCATAGAATGGCAGTCAAATGTCCCTTTAACTCGCCTTTATAGACTTACAAAAGGCTTTCACCAGACAGTGTTGACCGAGAAGTAATTTGGAAACTACTTCAACACTACGGAGTGCAGTCCAAGTCTTTATAAACCTCATTCAACAGCTATATTGACCATGTCATTTGTCAGGTGATCCACAACGGAAAACTCGAAGTCAATACAGGAGTAGGACAAGTCTGCTTGCCTATTATCAACAATGATATTCCTAATTGTGGTGGACTGGATCGTGCGTCAGACTGTGAGTGGGGAGCGCGGAGACAGGAAAGACTGAACTGACCGATAAGAAGACTCTAGAAGATCTGGATTTCGCGTGTCGGTGATTTGTGTTTCATATGACACAAGCCCGAAAACTTTCATGCGAAAATCAACAAACTGGCTGGGGAAGTAGCCGGCAAAGACAGGACTGCAGGTGAACATAGAGAAGACGGAGGTGATTTAACAGAGGTCTCCTCCTTCAACTTATCTAGGAAGCATCGTTTCCACTGCAGGCAGTCGGAACGGATGAAGATCTCAAAACCAACCAGCTAGGATCGGAAAGGTAAGATACGCACGCCTTTATCAACTTGAAACCAGTTTGGAAATCTTCTGCACTCCGCCTCAGCATCACAAGGAACAAGATTCGGATTCTGTTCAACACAATGTGAAGTCAGTCAGTTAGTCGATTCTTCTATATAGGTCAGAAACTTGGCCAGCGTATCGCGAAAAGGATTTCGGACAGCTGCGCCCTTCGCTGGCTCTATACTGAAGATCAAATGGCCAGAAAAAATTAGCAACAAGAAACTCTGGCTGGCAACAAACCAAGAGCCGATCGTTCAACAAATATGTAGAAGAAAATGGAGATGGATTGGACACACACTGGAGGGACCGTCGAATTACATCACGTACCAGGCCACAATTGGAGAGGTGTCCCGATGGGAAACGACGAGTGGGGTCGTCGGTGCAAGGGTGACATGGACGAAATCATTTTGGGAGGAGGAGATGAAAGACTATGGGCAATTATGGGGCCAGCTAAAGAGGACTGAAAAGAACAGGACGAAGTGGAAACGCGCTACTCACGCCTTATATCTCACTTGAAACCCGAGGGCACAATAAATACACAGCATCATCGTTATATATTTTCAAAGCAACGATTGTTACTCTCAAGCCGACTGAGGTACATGAAACATTACTCTTGAATAAAATTAATGTGAATAAAAATTCCTTCAGATTCAAAGTAGTTGTAAAAAGGAACGAATGATAAGGCAAATCGGTGTCTTAGTCCGCTCAAAATATCCCTTAATTTTAGTCACCAAAATGTATACGCCGAACCACCTTATTCCTCAGCTAGCGATTATTAACTGGAGTTGAGAAATGACTTAGAGTACGGGTGAGACCAAAACGGCATCACCAAGTCAGTGACTAATAATATCAGCCGTATAAGTAAGTGTGTAGTCACCAAGATTATTGTTATTATTTCCTTTAATTCCTACAGGAACATAGAGATTCAGCCGTGCGTCTCCATTGCGTTCGGTTCTCTGCTAGAGTCTTCACCTCGCTCCAAGTCTGCCCATACACTTTCATCTCCTCTTCACATGACCTCCTCCAAGTCACCCTTGCACTGACAACCAACTCGCTTCCATTTCGGTTTCCACTCGAGCAATGGCTTGTCTAGTGATGTCACCTGATGACTTCCTTAGAGTATGGCCAATCCATCTCCATTTCCTCCTGCTTATTTGTTTCACAATAGGTTCCTGGTTGGTTCGCTCTCAGATATCTCATCCTGTTGCTGATCTTCTCTGGCCGGCCATCTGATCTTGAGTATTGAGCGAAGACAACTGTTAATGAAGGTTTGTAATTTGTTTGAGATGCTCTTCACGACGTGGTGCCGAGTCTCTGATCCATAAAGTAGCACTGACTTCACATTGGAGTTGAAAATCCGGATCTTGTGTTTCATGCTAAATGCTGTTGACCTCCATACAGACTTGAGAGTAGTGAAAGCCTGTCTTGCTTCCCCGATTCTTGCTTTGATATCCTCGTCAGTTCTGTCTGCCTGTAGATCGAACGATGCTTCCCAAGTAGGTAAAAGAGGTTTTTTCTTTCAGGTTCCTCCCATTTATGCTGATTGTTGTACGTTGTTGTTGTTGCTGTTGGTGGTGTTGCCCAGGAATCTTCATCACCTCTGTTTTCTCAATGTTCACCTGAAGTCCTATCTTCTCTGGATGCTTCTTCTGACAACTTGTTGCTTTTTGCTTGCATATCTTCCAGTTTGTGAGAAATCAGACATTTATCATCGGCAAAGTCCAGATCCTCCAAGTTTTTTTTATGTGAGTCTATTTCATGCCTGTTTCCTCATTGCCCGCTGTTTGTCGCATTATCCAATCTACTGCAATCAGGAAAATCATTGGCGATAATAGGCAGCCAGCTTGTCTTACTCCTGTCCTCACTTCGAAGGCACCTGAGCCAGACACTGACAACGATAATTTTTAGACTGTCTTTCTGCAATCGACATAGAACTTTGCACGAATGTTCAAGTCGCCACACTCCCTCCTTGTAGCACACAAAGCAAGAGAAGAAATGCATAATAGAGACAGTAGACAAGGATATGAGACTAAAAAATAGTAGTAATGAAGAACAAAACAGTTTCATAGGAAATCATAAGTCACAAGGAGTGGAAGCATCTGCGCCAGCCATTGAGAACGATCTTGAGCCATGTCACCAATTGTTTCCAACCATTGGCTTTTACCAACCAGGAAGTCTACACCTTCCTACGTGGCTTAGACTAACTGTTGTAGATTTCATTGACTGGTGCCATGTTTTCGTTTGACCGCCACTAGCTCTTTTACAGCCTGACCCTATGTCAGCTAACATTGCCCGTCGAGGAAGGCAATGACTAGGCATACGTAACACATGTCCTAACCATCTCAGTCGATGTAACTTCACAGCTTCACCGATAGATTTTCCCTACCTACTTAACACTTCAAATATTACTCACCCTACCATACCACCTAACACAAGAGACTGTTTGGCATTTTTAACAAGAGGAAAATGATACACCTTGAACATAGGTCTGATGGTTTTCCAAGAGGTCCAAAGTATTATAAACACCTTAGACATTTTTATATACATACAAAAACACAGAGGTAAACAGAAATCGACTTACCAATTTCTTTCCAGCTTTTGTAACAGTATATAAGTGAATATACGGCGGTTCTTTCTTATTCCAAATCACAGGAGGAGACATGTCTGGATAACTTATACGATATGCAGGAGATAAATTCTTCAAAGCTTGTGAAATGAAATCCCGGAAACTGATATGGAAGACTGGATTCGCAATAGTGCTGGCACTGGACTCCACAAACGTTTTTGGATCACATATTTTCATCAATAATTGATCAAGACAAATCATGCTGCAAAAAAAAATACTAAGTAGTTTTGTAAACAATGAACAGGTAACACAATATGACAGGGAAATTTCGAGTGATACAATGCTTAGCAAACGTTACAGTGTGTTTGTGTGTGTGTGTGTGTGTAAACAATTTGTGTAGTAGGAGAAAGTCAACCATGATTACTATTCGCCCATATTGTTGATTGCATTTCGAGTTCCTGTCTAGTGTTGCGTTCAAAACATAAGATTGAAGAGGAACTCGCAGTCATCGAAAAGAAACCTTATCGAAAACGGATACCCTCGAAAGTTCACATCAAAATATGGGAAAGAGACAACACCTAGACCGAAACCCAAAACAGTTTTGAAAAGAAACCAGTTTTTATCTGTCTAGCGTACAAAGACGAAGAGGTATCCATAGGAACGGAAAACAGAATTAAAGATGCATTGAAAAGAACATTTCCCGCAGCAGCCAGACTCATTCCACTTTACAACACAGTATGCTCGTTAACCCAGTCAAAAGTAGATAAGTATCCTCCAGCTGCATTTACCGACTCACTTGCACTTGCAGAAGCGAGTACATAGGATGGACTGAGAGAAGAGCGTCTACTAGATTCTCCGGGCATATCCCTAAAAGTTTACGTTTGAAAGGCAGTAAAGTGTTCTCAAGCACAATCGCCAGACACCCAATCAATCAATACATAAAGAAAGCCACGGTTACTTCGGTTCGCTAGAAGCCATTGTCATCAAAAGACTTCGACCCAACCTGTGCATACAGAAAGAGAGCGTGAGTAATCTCTCACTAACCTACCTGGCAACTGTGACTGTTTTGTTTGTGTGCTTTTGTGTTTTGTTCTATTGCATAACACTCCATTCAATCTTGATTCTGAGTTGAACTCACTATTAAGGCTCCAAATCTACTAAATTAAATTTATTTTTATCTATTTTATAATTTTACTTCACTGTTCACCCCCACCCTGCTGAACTCTCCATCATAATATGTATGGATTTACTCTGCTGTTCTGTCTTGTATTTTGTCTCTATTCCATCCTTGTTTCCAAGAGAAATTTGAATTCCACCCCTCCCTCCCCCCTTATCTAATTACTATATAAATAGTTACTCTTTTAACACTAAATACTTGTGTACTTACATCATCTTTGAAGTATTTATGTTGCTTATACTTTGTGTCTATATAACTTGATCAGAAATATTGTAACTCGTAATTGATTTTGTGTAGGATGTAGGCAGTTGAACAAAGAATCCATGAGATAAAACGAGTTTGTATTATCCCGGCAAATATGTTCATTCTTTTTTTTATTCGAACTACCCTAGCCTAGGCAACAGTACAGGATCATAAGTCACTACACAACAAGTGTGGCTCATAATTCAGTAGCGCGTAAATTGCTACTAACTAACTTTTGACTGCAAAAACAAAAAACGGCACTGTATTATTCCCTAATTTTTTACAAGTCTTGATAAAAATAAAAGCGTTGGTGGTTCAGCGGTAGAACGCTCGCTCGCTAACCATGCACATGGTTCGGGGTTCGATCCCTGAGCACCAACGTACACTCCTTTTAACTCGCTATGCCGGTGTGTGGCCGGTAAAGAGGAAAGGTTGGACATGAGGCTAGCAACCCCACCCCGTAAAAGTAAACACCACTGCTACCGAAACTCCAAAGCTCTAGCTTGAAGCCCAGTTCCACTGGGAACGCAAAGGAATAAAATCTTATTAATTTTTTTCCTTCACGTTCCCCAGTGGAACATAGGGCTTCAAGCTAGTGGCTTGAAGTTTCTGTAACAGTGTTCATTTTACAGGATGGGGTTACTAGCCTCATGCCCAACCTTTCCTCTTCACCAGCATTATTTCTGGCTCAGTGAGGTAAAGGAGTGCGTCGGCCGGCGATCGAACCCCGGACCATGTGCATGGTTGGCGAGCGTCGTAACCGCTATACCAGTGACGCAATTAATTAATTAATGATAAAAAAGTCTGTGTATTAAACAAATAGAGAGATTGAGAATAACTGATCACTACCGAAGATACTGAATGATGATAGTATCCGCTTAACTCATGAATTACATAAAACTGACAAATGGAGATCAATGTGTGGCGGTGTGATACAGACAGTGTGTTCCAATGGAATATTATTCTCACAGAATACTATATATGTATATATATTTGAACATTCTATTTCCTATCGTTTATTGTAAACCAAAATCACACACCCAGTGACTGGTTAAAGAATATAAACTGTATAGATATAAATAGCGGTTTGATTACTTGAAAATATATGCCGTGTCTTGCCTCCTGCTGTTACAAATGAACTCTAAGCTCTAAACGAAGTCAAAATAAAGCATTAGAGTTTTGCGTAGTGTAGTATTGTGAACTGGAGCCAAAAATTAAATGGATTCATTTTTGAGTGATACCTGGTTTTCGGTGATATTTTGGGGGGGGAGGGGGATTATGCTAACACGCAGTATTGGAAGTATTCTTCACCCCCCCCCAATGCACAGGAAACAACACCTATAGGATGGTAATAATGTTCCGCATTCAAAAAGGATCCTGTTTTATTTTTCAAGAAAACATATTTCTGTGGGGAGAGGGGCGACGGGGTGGAAATAATTAAAATTTCTGTTGAAAGCTGTTGACCAATTCTACTCAGCAAATACTGTTCCGATGAACAAATACAATGCTTTATATAACTATGAATAAAATTAATGTAAACATGCCATGAAGTTATAAAATATGTTGAAAATTATATTCAGTAGAAACATACAGAAACTAAGAGTATTTACCTAGGATCCTCAGTAGACTGCAGCTTATGCATCCGGACATAGTTATCTAGAGATTTTCGAGCTTCTGATTGACTTATTGATTCACCTGGCCTTGAAAGTGAAAAAAAGAGGCAATCAAGTTTCAGTTCACCTTTTATATATGAAACCAGTGGAAATAAGGACTTCTCATTTTTATTCTCCGTGAGTCAATGGTTCTGGGAAGTCATGACCAGTGGAGTACAGCAGGTCGGGTGTGAGGACAAATACTCGCCACGAAGGACATTGGCTAATGGTCACGCTATGTCGTGAATAGGCAGAAGTTGGAATTCATGGGCTGGCCATTGGATCTGGCTCCAGTGGCTTAATGGTCTGCGAACTAGTTCGCCTTGTAACCAGAAGGTCCTAGTTTCGAACCCCGGTGGAAGTGCACTGCTAAGGAGTCCTAAGTTAAGACGAAATAGATATCCAGTACTCCTAGGTTTTCCAATAGTTCTCTTGCCGATATCAGCTCACGATGAAATCCTGTAACCAGTCGTTGGTTCATTGGCAGATATCACATGGAAGGTCTGGATTTGATTCGCGGCTGACGTACTCCAAAACTTCGCCTAGTTTACTAGCTGGTAATAAGCCCAGAAAAGGTGTAAGGTTGGATGTGAAACCAACCCACCCCAACTCGACATGCTGTCATTTATATCCCCACACGTTCAAAGCCTCTACTAGGTAAGTCCTAGTCACCGCCTTCACGTGGCGTGGCGGATGTTCCTAACAAAAGTGAAAGGGCGAATCAGAACGTCTAGTGTACATGCAGGTCCACACTTAGGGGAGCTGAAAAACCCTAATTCCACACCTGTAGTGTATATATAGGCTTCAAAACCCGAAATGATCAAATGGTGTATGGACCTGTGTTTTGGTCACCTGCAACCATGTGAACGCTGTTCCAACGCCTCGGTGATCAGACTTCAAGTCAAGGGCTCATTGGTATGGATCCTGAAGACAAACACCTGCTTAGGTCTAGCATCCAGGGTGGTATATCTCAGCCCTCGCATCTCTTTGTGTCGATAATGTCCCAAATTTGTTTAGGTTAGTTTTTACAGTATTTTCATAAACCTGGATAACAAGTTTTCTGATTGCCACTAAACCTTGGGTAAGTAAGACAATACACCGCCTTCTGCAAACCATTAAGCTGAATTATTATTCTATTAATGGTGAGAACAGGAGACCCAGCTCTTCTATCGCGAAACATATTAGAGAAACGGGACATAAAATTGACGTTAACACATCTTTTAAACCTATCTATAAAACGTGTTTGGGGCGTATCCTAAAGTTTGTGGAAGCCCCAGCTAGCGATTAGGAAGTTTAAACCACCTTTATGCGTTCAAAAACAATTCGTCATCACATTAAACCTTCCTTGGTAAATTTTGTTTTGATACCAGCCAGGGTAGATGTACTATTACCTCTGCTATTTGGTTTAGTGGTCTTCATCGTTATTTTGACCTTGAATATGTTCTTTTAACTTGACCTAAGTCTATTTTCTCATATATATTCCTATGACAAGTCCTTGTGCGATCAGACTGTTCGAAATGTGTTGCGCAAATACATTACACGATTCAGACAAACTACGTCTTTTTATTGCTTTGTCTAATTGAAGATTCTTGGCTAGACAGGCGTCATTTTGATTTAACAGAAATTTATTGCAATACTATTGTAAATATAACAAAAGCCTTTATGATTCATTTATATCTTGTCAAGGATTGAGTCGTTGGTCCAGCCGTAGCACTCTAGCCAACCACTCATGTGGTCCGGAGTTCAGTCTCCTGCCTACGTACTCGCAAACCCCTCTAAGATAGTAGTAAGACCAGTATAGAGGGGAGGCCGAGTTTGAGGCTAGCGATCCCACCCCATAAAAATAAAACCATTGCTACCGAAACTTCAGGGCTCTAGCTTGAAGCCCTGTGTTCCAATTGGAGTGTAAAGGGATAAAAAAGATGTCAGTGATTACACTAAAGGTCAATAGTAGGACTTTTCATGAAATCAAGCCATTTATGAAGTGACTTCGATTTATTTAATTATTTATATCTTCGTATATTGTGGACACTAAGGGATGCGCCACATAAAATGTCAAATACACATTACACACACGATTCAGACAAATTACGTCTTTCTAATTGCTTTATCTATATTCCAAGTTCATCAAGGGACTAACTTTACGATAGATTTCATCATCAGCTTCTCTCTTCCATTTATTTTTGCCTATAATAGTAATATCCTTGCACCACATTTCACCTTTTATTATTAGCATGCTATTGTAATAAAGCATGGTAACTTGAATTGATGCACTTAATATGAAGAAGTCCATAATGAGTAAACTTTTAAACGTTCGCCGCCGCCGCCTCTGAAGGTCTGTATTGACATAAAGACTGCTGAAGTAGTCATTTCAATTATACCATATTACATATCTCTGGGAGCGAACCAACACAGCAGGAACCGATTGTGAAACAAATACGCAGGAAGAAATGGAGATGGATTGGTCATACTCTGAGGAAACCATCAAGTGACATCACTAGACAAGCCATTGCTCGAGTGGAACCCGAAAGGGAAGCGGCGACTTGGTCGTCAGTGCAAGGGTGAGGGTGACTTGGAGGAGGTCATGTGAAGAGCAGATGAAAGCGTGTGGGCAGACATGGAGCCATGTGAAGACTCTATCAGAGAACCGAACGCAATGGAGATGCACGGCTGAAGCCCTATGTTCCTCTAGGAATTAAAGGAAACAATAATAATGTAATATTACAGAATTCGAGATAAACGATAACCAAGTGGGAACACAATGTACAATTAAGCCAACAAATAAAGTAGACTCAGATGAGTTTTCTTTTTTTTGGCATTTTCCCATTATGCCACATTCTCCCCCCATATTGCATTTCCTCTCACGGAAAATTTGTTAGGAATAAAAGCAACTTACTTGTAACCAAACTGTGAAAACAATGCTGCAACTGATCCTTTAATTATTCCGATATTTTCTATTGTCGGTGGACCCATATACTCGTCTGGCCAATTACATACAACCTTTGGATCTGTAGCTGGTGCAGGAATGTGCACACCTCGTAATCTACATGAGTAAATAATTGTATGTACATACAAAAGACAAAAACTTTTGATGATAAACTGTACTGAATAGTTCATATCTTAAAAGTGACCACTAAAACGTCCTATTTCGCATGGAGCTATATATTAATAAAATTTAAGAAAACGCCTGATTAGCGTTGCAATCCTTTGACAACAGAAAAAATCTTCAATAGAACATTTCAGTTGTGCCATTTTATTGGAATGATACAATTTCACTTAACGCCACTAAATTTCTGGTGATATTAGATGGTTGGAGGCAATCGGCCACAGGAAGCCTTGCTTGACCTAGGTTTCGTGCTAGTTGCCACTCACCAGTCACCAAGGCGTATCTGCAACCTTGAAGGAACTCATATTAATACGTGTAAAACTTGGGCACTGTGGTAGTAAGTAATTCCATATTAGCTTGTTTATTAGATATTAGATATATCTAATAAACAAACCAATATTGAAGGAACTCATTTCCCTGGTCACATTGTAAACCTGACTGATAGAATTCTGCCTGCACCAAAGAAAGGACTAGATACATCACACTAGTTACTGGCTAGTGTCCAATCAAAGGATTAACCTTCAGTGGATCCTTAATTATAAAGTTACTTTATCCAAGCCCCCTCCACTCGCAAATAAACAATTGGTTATTCCATATTAGTTTGTTTATTAGATGTATCACACAGTCAGTGATACAGTATTATTTACTGGATGACGTTTCGAACAAAATTTATTGTTCATAATCATATCAATTGTAATCACACGACTTTGAAACTTGAGTTTTATAGTTTTCTTTGTTCTCTCCTATTTGTCGTCGTTGGGGTAGTAGAATTTTTCAGATATCTGGGTGGACAGGTGTTGACATAGGATGGGATGATCGAAAGTCCAAATATCTGTTTGAATGTGTGGGTTTTCTGTAAATACACACTAGTGTTTAACTTCCTATCTTCTTTCCTTTTTACATTGCAATCTAACATTGGCAGTTCCTGTTCCTGACTTTCCAATTCATAAGTAAATTGAATTGCCTCTACCTTCGAGTTGATGTGTTCGAAAAATCTATCTATATCTTGTGTTCTAAGTACAGTGAATGTGTCATCTACATAACTCCACCATACTTTTGGGGTGGGGGTGAACGTTTCAATCGCTATACTTTCCTACATATTCATGAATATATCTGTCACAACCGGGGATATTGGTGATCCCATGGCAACTCCTTCAGTTTGTTTGTATATTTTCCCTTGGAATTTAAATACTGTGGAAGTCAGGCATAGCTGCACTCCCAGCATCATGTACTTAGGTGGCACTTTTGTCCTAAGTTCGAGTTCTTGGGCAGAAATGAGTTCGTTTCTGACTGCCTCCATAGCCATATTTATTGGTATACGTGTATATAAACTGACAATGTCAAAACTAAACATTTTTTCTTCATTATCTAATTTTAAATTATCTAATCTGTGTTTTAGTTCATAAGTATTTGTTAGTCTAGATTTCGAGTGGATTTTTAGGGGATTTAATACCATGGCTCAATATTTAGATAATTCATAAGTAGGTGAATTTCTAAAATCAACTATAGGCCTAATAGGGTATCCTGACTTATAAACTTTAACAACACCATAATTAAAATTGATATATGATGTAGAGAACTTCTAGTCAGTGTTTTTTTCTAAACCGACATCGCAACACATGACTTTCATGATCCCAAAGATAAGAAATTTAAATATATTGTAAGAAGGCAGCATACATGTAATAAATAATGATACAGAAGTAACTACGCGCAGAAGTATCTACTAGTATAGTCCTTCTCTGTGTATTCAATACAATCAGTAGACTTTAAAGTTTATTAAATTTAACACCACAAAGCCAGTGAGACAACATATGCATTACCAATACGCTTTATTCAGTAATAATGCAGTCAACAAGATGTGTCTTAAGGTGAGGCGTAACGATATGATATTTGTTTAGTATTCATAAAACAAGGTACTGAAAACACAACATTTTCCACTGAAAAAAAGGAGATAAACCAATGGAGTTCCCGGTACTTACTCGATGTGATCTTTATTGATTTTATTTAACGTTAATACACCTGGTTTCGGTTCAGTTATTTCAACGAAACCTTCATCTTGCATTGCTTTCAAAAATACACCGACCTAAACAAGAAGCAATAAGCATTATGCAATCACTGTAGTCTTTAATTTTAAGAAGATATCTTCAGCGTGAAAAGACATAAAGACCGATCACTGTATTCATGCTTTTCATTAAATGAAAATACTAACAGCAATATAATAATAATAATAATAAAAGAAAGCATAAAGAGGGCCATTTACTTAGTGTTTTGCAGTAACTTAATAATACTATGTCTTATACTTTTCTCATTACATAAAGTGTGGGCCTGACAAACCAGCTATTGTAGAGTTTTTATAACTAGTCGTCCGAGCACACCGTCTTCTATAATTGCTTCTAGTTCTACCCGATGAGATAGATGCAAGGAGAGAGTTGTGTGTATAGAGAGTATGCGCAGGGTCTGACAAGATATTATTCGCTAATTTCTTGCTAGTTGTTGAAAGAAAACTCTATTGCTATCACCCTTTATCCGCTAACAGTACACCACCACTCTTAAACCTACATTAAAGTGTAACGAACTGGCAATTTAGTGGTGACTCCTTTTAGTCTTACCTTCATTTATAACTATTACTATTGTTTCCTTATGTTCCTAGAGGAACATAGGGCTTCAGCCACGAGTCACCATTGCGTTCGTTTCTCTACCAACGTTTTCACCTGGCTCCACTTCTGCCCACATGCTTTAATCTCGTCTTCAGATGGCCTCCTACATGTCAACCTCGCACTGACCACCAACAAGATGCATCCCATTTGGGTTCCACTCGAGCAATGGCCTGGCATGTGATGTCACTTGATGGTTTATTATCTCAGAGTATCGCCAATCCACCTCTATTTGTCCTACATGTTTTGTGCAATTGCTTCCTGCTGAGTTGGTTCGTTCACTTCCAGAGATCCCACCCTGTTGCTGATGTTCCCCGGTCGGCCATCTGATCTTGAGTAGTATGGAGCGAAGACAGCTGTCGATAAAGGTCTGTAGTTTGTTCGTGACGCACAGTGCAAGCATCTGATCCGTAAGGTAAGTAGCACTGACTTCAACATTGGAGTTGAAAATCCGGATCTTGTTTTTCATGCTGAGTGCTGTTGATTTCCACACAAACTTAAGAGTAATGAAAGCTTGCCTTACTTTCCCAATCCTCGCTTTGATATCCCCATCAGTTCCGTCCGCCTGTAGTTGAGACGATACTTCCCAGGTCAGTAGGTAAATGAGCTTGCTTCTATCAGATTTCCCCCATATATGCTGATTGTTGTCTATTGTTGTTCCTGTCGCTGTTGGCCAGGAATCTTCATCACCTCTGTTTTCTCTGTGTTCACCTGAAGTCCTATCTTCTCTGGATGCTTCTTCTGCCAACTTGTTGCTTTTCACTTGCATATCTTCCAGTTTGTAGGAAATCAGATATATACATAGTGTTGCGATTTGATCGATGCATGACTTGTTTCTCCTGAATCCAGCCTGTTCCGGTAGAAGTTTTTTATCCAGGGCGTGTCTGATTTTCTCCAGGATGATGCGGCTTAGTATTCTGCTTGGGTTAGACAGAAGCATAATGCCGCTCCAATTCTCGCATTGACTTAAGTCTCCTTTCTTTGGCAGTTTGAATAAGTAGCCTTTCTTCCAATCCGCAGGTTCCTTGCCCTCTTTCCACACCTTCTCCAGTAGTGGTGTCATCAAGTCCGCTGATGTCTCTGGGTCCATTTTCAATGCCTCTGCTGGGATTCCGTCTGGTCCTGCTGCTTTTCCAGTTTTTAGCATCATTATGGCCTTCAGGATTTCTGCTTTCGTCGGAGGGTTGATATCCACTGGTAGTTCTGCTTCCGCTGTTGGTATTATTGGGCGCGTTGTAGGTGGCGATCGATTTAGAAGTCGTTTGAAGTGTTCAGCCCAGTGTTTCCTTTGCTCCACCTCTTTGGTGATTGACTTTCCATTGTATCATTGAAGATCAGTTATTGTCTAAGGCAAATAGTTGATTTTAACTGTTCCACAGTGCGGTGTATGCTACTGACAAAAGATTTATCAGTAGTATATAAAGAGACGTCCATTGAGACACAAAAATATCAAATAGTGGAGAGATAGATTTCACGTCAAAGAGAGAGAGAGAGAGCAAATGAACCAGTATTGCAACAAAACATGGGAGACACCAAACGAAGACAAAGAAACACAATATGCGAAGGAAGGATAGAAGTAGCACACAACACGAAAGATCCGGGCAAATGACGATTTTCAGGTAAGGTGTACATAATTCCCTGCGTATGTGTACATCAAATTCCTAATACACATTCCGTTATCAAGTCTTTTGCCAATCCACCGTCACAACATGAGGTGATCATTGATTGATGAAGGGGTCACGTCACATCTTCTAGGAAATATACATCTATGTAAGAATGTGTGATGTTATGCTTGAAAATCACAGATTTGTTAAGTCAACCATCAACTAACCTTTTTAAATTTTGTTTTCTTAATATCCAGATCCACTGAAGGAGGTCTGTAACATGAATTTAAAAAAAAAAAAGCAATAAACGCCTATGATAAGGGAGGATTTCACCGAAGAAATAAAGCACAAAAGTAAATAATAAAACCAATAATAAATTCATTAGCTTATTCCTCACCCAAGTGATAATGCATAAGCTAAAGGTTAGGGTAGAGAGCCATTGTTCGCTATGGGCACCGTACTAATCAGTTAAGTCTCTGATCGGTGAAATGAATTTCATCGGAAAACTCTGTTTTCTAGGTTGGTGTTCATGAGACACACTCGTCATAGATAACTGGACACAATTAAAGCACAAGTTGCAAGGGAGTTTTATTATCATTTTTTTATTCCTTAACGATGGCCTGGAATGCAATGTCGCTCAACGGTCTCTTCAGAGTGGGTCTGACCCACATCTATTTTCTTCGGTTTATTTGTCCGGCTATAGACTCTTAGTTGGTTTGTTCCCAGCCACAGGTTCTTGTCGCTAATTCTTTCTGGCCACTTGATCTTCAATATGGTCTTCAACCGTCGAAGACAGCTGTTAATAAAAGTCTGCGAACTGTCGGAAATGATTTTCGTGACTCGCCAAATTTCTTCACACACACACACACACATATCTTCATCCCACCATCCTTGACGTTCACGCATCGCTTAGAAGATGATTTTACCAAAAGTAAACATATAAGAGGCAACAGTGACCAAACATTTACTGTTGTGCACTACTTGAATAATGTATGTCATGAGTATTTATACGCTTTACCAGTTAGTGTTTATGATGAGCATGAAAATAAGTGTATAGACGCATGTAAAATAAATACTGTGCACACACACGAATACACCTTCAGAGTATAAGAATGCATCTGTCAAGATGTGCTTTGTATAGAGTTAAAACAACTCATCCAACACTGAACTGAGGCCAACTATACTCAAGAATTCTATATATATTATAGATTGCCTGCCTTTGTAAAAGCAATACATTTATGTATGTAATGGCTAAAAGCGATATGCCCGCAGTAGAATGCCCGCTAGCCACGCCCTACGTGGTTGCGGGTTCGATCCCCGGCCACCAACGCACTCCTTTACGTCACTGACCCAGTATTAAGACCGGTAAAGAGGGAAGGTTGGGCTGGGCATGAGACTAGCAACCCCATCCCGTGAAAATAAAACATCACTGCTACTGAAACTTCAAATCCTCTAGCTTGAATCCCTATGTTCCACTGGGAACGTAAAGGAATTATTTTTAAAAATATCAACCACTTGATATGTGTCGGAGGCTACTGCATGTACTGCCTATTCAGAAATTTCAAGTCACAGTGATGTTGATGACAGTGTGTTTTCCATAAAATTGCAACAGTAATCTTAATATAATTATCTTCCTAATGGTTTTTTATAATTTCATAACGACTTTCAATTGAATTAGCCCTGAAACCTAACAAAACTTATTAACATTGTACATTGCTTTTATTCTATATCACAGCCGGTTGCAATTCCAAAAACTTGTATTTGATTATTATATTCCCCTGGGTTGCCCGAGTGAAACATAGGGCTTTCTAACTGCAACTGCACATCTTCAGCCACTGTGGAACAGTTCAAATTTAAGTTATGCACCTGTTTTTGTATACATACAACTGATAATATTAGATACTCTTGATTCTACTTAGTTTATGCGAGTTATGGTGCTTGAAATCTCAAACACGCTTAAATAAAATAAAATAAAAAAAAAAAAACGAATTATATTTTAGTTTAACAGTAATATATATATATTTGAAGACAATACTAACTTGTGTACTAAAATGAATTGAGAATAGAAAATGTTGACTTGTACTGGCAATTGGTTAGCTTTGATCGCCTTAAGACCTTTTAAAAAGCACTCTCGCAAAATTGCATCGTGATCTGGTGGTAACTGTGGTTCTGCTAAATAGAAATATAACGCGAAATATGAAGAAATATGAGGGCATAAAGGTGTATTTGAATGTTTGTTTTTTTAACACCAGCTGAGAAATGTGTCACAGTCGACAGTGGATGATTTAACGAGTTAGCAGCAAACAGCTAATCATGCAAACTTTGTGAATTAAAGCTGTTGGAAATGCTTAACTAATAACTAATCCGAGGTTGGTAAAGGCAGTCTACACACAGGATTTAAACGTTATGAAAACAAAATTCACTACTCATTGATGAAATGACATATCTAGTAAACAAACTAATAGCAAGAATAAGGTCAACCCCGACCATGTGCATGGTCGGCGAGAGTCCTAACCACGTGCACCGACAAGATCGTGGCACAGCGGTTAGGACTCTCGCCAATCATGTACATGAGTCCGGGGTTCGATCCCCTGCCGACGCACACCTGATATCAATGGTCGGCCTGCAAAATTTGGGCTACCGGTTTCACATGCTAAAAATTCCATACTTGTACCAAAAATATACGGTGTGGAATCAAGCTAATAATCAAAAAATATATAATAAATAAAAATAAAATCGACAGTTGAAGATAACACATGTGACACACGCTATAGCCAGTCACAATAGCGCAGATAACATCGCTTTCTACTGTGTACCGAATCTGGAATAGCGGCTCTGTTAGATCCTAACACAGTTTCTATAATTTCTCCCCTATTGGTACCCTTTGTAAGACCTAGTTTTGTAATCCACCTCTGTGTATTAAGAAATGCAACGAAATTAGAAAATGTACTATTGTATTAGTTTCAGTTATGTTCTATGTGTTTAAGCGTGCCTAGTGAAGATAACACAGCTAAGACTTTTCGAACACATTTCAAATGTTCAGAAATTGAATAGGGAAATCGTTTGACAAACAAACAACAATGATAAAACTTTGTCACCAAGTTTTTTTTGTGGGATGATAATAGACAGTCCCTATTGAGCAAAGTACATAGAGAATCCTACACTTTAAAATGGACCAGCTTATTGAAAAGTAATGCAAAGAATTGTAACTAACCTGCAGACTGTTCAATATTAAGTTTATTCAGCTCTTCGCTAACATCTCCATCACCACATGTAGAGTGTTGACACGAATCTACTTGTGACTGCTGCTCATTGCTATCATTGCCTGGTGCTACCTCACAATTCTCATTCATTTTAGGCTTATCTTCCTCTATCACAGCCCATGGTAGGATAGGACGAGTAACAGATGATGCTAGAGAACTGGAAAAAAAGCAAAGATCAAAAAATATTCCTGATGCTATCGCCTTTTTAAAGGCAACTCTAGAGACGAAATTATCAACTGCATACACTGAAATAAACTTAACACTAAATAAAGTTAGATAGTTGGAGGCAATCGGCCACAGTAAGCCTTGGACCTAGGTTTCGTGCTAGTTGCCACTTACCAGTCAGCAAGGTGTATCTGCAACCTTTGAAGGAACTCATGTCCCTTCTGAGATTCGAACCCGCGTCACCCAGAGCTGCAGTCAGAGACGTCACCACTGAGCTATTCGGGCTCGCGATTGACCTCCTGTAGGACTGTAGTGGGTAGTTTGATTGGACACTAGTAACTAGTGTGACGTGTCTAGTCCTTTTGTGGTGAGAGCTGGCTGCTAGCCAAAGTTGTCAGATAGTAATTGACGTCAATGTTTATGTCCCCAATATTGGTGGTGAGAAAATGAGAACAAAGGCTTTGCGTAGGCAGATACAGTTAGCATATGGATGATCTGACACAGCCACAAAGAGATGCAAGGTTAACTTTCTGTGAGAAACAACCAATCAAAAAACTGTATTTTCTACTAACAATAATCTACAATAATGTACATTAAAATCTATAAATATGTGTTGATTTTCCTTAATAAACGATCTACTGCCTGGCCCTTGTCTTCTGTTGTTACACTTTCTTTGGTGCAGACTGAATTAAATCAGTCAGGTTGATAGAATTCAGTCTGCACCAAAGAAAGGACTAGACACGTCACACTAGTTACTAGTGTCCAATCAAACTACCAAGTTTTAGCTTATTTTCAACATGAATAGCTTCCAAACAACCGGAGGATATTGCTTTCCGCTAACACTTATCCTAATAGTCTGTCAATATATATATATATATAATTCCTTCGCGTTCCGGATGGAACATAGGGCTTCAAGCCAGAGCATTGAAGTTTCAGTAGCAGTGGTATTTTTTACGAGGGGGGAGTTGCTGGCCTCACACTCAACTTTTCCCCTTTGTTGTCGGATAGAGGAGGTAAAGGTGTGCGCCGGCCAGGAATCGAACCCCGGACTACCTGCATGGTTGGCGAGCATTCTACCGCTGTGATTCCCATTGGTCTGCTAGAAGGTAGTCGGACAGGTTACACGCAATTACAAATAAACAGCCACTTAAGTGTATAAACGACAAGGAATTGAGATTTAACGAATACAATCCACTCCATGTAGGCAGAACACTAAATTCGTTATCTATCAGGCTAAAATAAATGAACTGTAAATATAATTATTAACACACAGAAAGGTTTTGTAGCTTATGCGTTCATATTTTGGCTAATTATCAATCGTCATGTGTACACAAAAACCAACCAGTTTAAAAGAGACTAAATTACAACACCTTTTCTATGTGGCAGAAACTCATTTCTTTATAACATTTACAGGTAACAGTTGAACAATACTTTTGTTGTGGTCGTAGAGAGGAAACAAGTAATATTTTTTCACAAAGCCTATTATAAACATTAAGAAGTGGAACTTACCAAACGTGGTCACCTATGACATGAAGTACTGATACAGCTCTTCCTCTCCCAGCACTCATATACATATCATAATTGGACATCGCTGTTCGCCCAACAGCTATCGGTGCACTGAAGTATGACATTATGTTGTTTTATTTTTTTAAACGTTGAAATACCGATTGGAAGTTGTACTAATACAGCATAACACATCCTTTTCTATCTTATTAAATGTATCTGGTAGAAGGGGACCATCAGTAACTACGCCAGGAAGCATAAGATCTATAAAAATATTCCAATCTAAGAAGCTATTCAACTACCAGCTCCATTCATCAGGACAGAAATCAAATTCTCATGGACTTTGAAATGTGGAAGAATATCAGGTAAATGCCAAAGAAGGTACACTTAGTTTATGCATACATTATCAAATGAATAAAATACCCGTAGGAAGTAAGTCTTTTTCATGTTCAATAATCAGAGGAACACTGCCAAATTTGTATATATTCACCTTTACTTCAGATGCAGTGATAACTTTTAAGCGATGAACATCTTTTGTTTTAAAAGCCTCCAAAAGATTCGCGGGATCTATTTTGTACTGGCCGTAGAATGAATTTAACAGTTGCTTTCTGAAAATAACTAGATTAGTTAATTTAGAAAATGACTCGAACTTTTCAGAGGCCTTTATCTGGGTGTTCGATCTCACGATAAATGGCTTCAGAAACATCTTAGATAAGCGCTAAAGGCAGGACCTAAAATGAAATAAATTGAGTAGGTTGCGTTTAATGGATTAGACAATGAAAAATGGGTTTCTTCGAAATAAAACATATACAAGTGACATGCCATTCGTAGATATAACTCATTGAATAATTACATTTTAGATGTCAGCAAGTCTGTAATATGCAAGGAAACGTATGGATGAACTAAAATATTTTTTTAAAAGTTACCCCATAACATAGCAGTTCGAAACGACCACGGATATCTACTGACTAGTCACTGGACACACTAACTAATACTTGGTACATATGTGAGCGCCATCAGTTGCAAACTCTGTAGTCAAGAGTTATTGTTGACTACATCCGGCTTATAAATAAAACGATTGAATCTGTCACCGTATCCTAACGAACGCTGTCAGTTACATCTACGACTTCAATCCAACTGCTCTCGGCAATTTACTGTTTTGCAGTTGTCATACACTCATGACAACCTTAGATTTTTATGTGCAAGATATTTTAAGTTCATAATAGTTGAGAAACATTCAATAACACAATCTCACGCCCCACAGTGATGGGATGTTTTACTTGCAGAGTCATAACCTATAAAATTATTTTTTTGTTTTGTTAATTTATACCAAAAATACGACGTTCCCAACACCTAAAACGATTACCAAAATCGGGTTTTTATATTACTGAAAGGTCCTTCATGTGCTTCACACAGAAGACAATGTGAAAAGTTATGTACTAAAAACACCGTGGAAAATTTGCTAGGATCCCTGACTTAGTATGACAACAGATATACAGATAGATAAAAAGCTATTCCAGTACGTCAAACATAATGGGTAGTCGGTCGAATTCAAATGGATTCACATCCTGCAAAAATTGGCTTAGGCTATTTCTGTCTTGATGCTTTTAAATAATTGAATAAGACTATACCATAAGAACTATAACCTTGTTTTCCAACCAGTAAGTCACCATGTCGTACTTTGTGGCACTTACTGAAGTTCTCGAAGTTATCCGATTAGTGATATAAGTTTAAAACTTGGGCACTGTAGTAGAGTATAACTCCATAATGGATAAGATTTTATTTTAATAAATCACACAGTGTTGTACAGTTATATTAACTGATGACGTTTCGAGCACAAACTATTGCTCATAATCATATCATATCATATGGAGTTATCCGATTAGTGATATCCATCAGAGGAATACACATCTAGTTGTTCGACTTATTTAGGACTAGTCAGTCATATGTAACTGCATCCAGTGTTACCCACTAATTTACAGAGACAAGAATACAATTATTAGGTCTTAATACTTAGTAGGTGTGGTTGTGACTGAATGTCAGGATTTTATTATAAGCGGAACGTCTTTTGTTCCACAGTCTACTCAAAACCAAATGGATAACAGCAACAAAATAAATTAGTTATTCCGAACTGATATGCTACAAAAGTACAAAACTATGATACAAGTAAAACGACATCAGACTGCACCAAAGAAACTAAAAGCAATCAGATAGTCACTTATGCAATGTGAAATTGCTCTAGCACACCAATAGATGCCAAGCTTGAGTCTACTAACTTTATATACTGCTAATTCCAACAAAAAAGCAGTGTGTGATTCATGCGAATACGACAAAACACACTTGTCGAAATGACTAGTATTAGACTAATCTAGAGTATTCCCAAAGAAAAAGTGAATTAGAAGCCTTACTCTATTCTCTAATCCATTCAAACCTTCGTGGAGTCAACAGTTTTTTAAAAAAAAACTTCTCTCAGTAAAATCATATTTAGCAAAAGGCTGTACCGCCTATCTCAGTATCCACTCCTTATGACTTATATTTTCCAATGAAACTATATTGTTCTTCGTTTTTACTATCCTTTTCGCCTCATATCTCTGTTTACTATCTCTACTTTGCATTTCTTCTACTTTTTTCTCTTGCTTTGTGTGCTACATGGAGTGTGGCGACTTGAACTACTGCACATCGGTGCAAAGTTCTACGTTAAAAACAGACAGACAGACTACCTCAGTGATTCTAAAAACTCACGATGTAACAAACAGCTTTTACTTATCGCATATTTCTTTAGAGATACTCAATGCCAGTGCAAGCTACTACTTTCAAATTGTTCAATAGCGGTTAAAAGTCTTTTTAGATAGTGAAAGGCTGTTAAGAAGAAACAACAGATCTTGATTATTTCAACGCTGAATCAAAACCACATGGAGAAATGATTAGGACGAACTTGAATAACAAAATTGCAGTACAGCAAACAGTCCCGACTTCTCTACGTCTTTTTATGAACGTGAAGGCGGAACTCTACTCGTGATATTAGCCAGACTGTTAGAAAGATTTTTGACAGTGACTGGGCAGAAATTCTATTTAGTTGACATGTCTGTCTGCTTGTATAGGGTTTCTAAATTATATAAATTACTCTGTATTTATAAAGACACAACTTCACATGCTTATAATACGGTAAAACTATGAGCAGCTGCTTTGCAGAAACGCACAGAATTTCACAACCTCTAGAAAAGTAACCACCTTTAAAAAATTATACATGGCCATCCAACATTATTTCAAATTTTTATATACATGTTGAGCTGTAACTTGTCACACCCGTAATAACCATGTAATCTTTGCGCCTTTACTCCTACCAAGTGAAAGCCCAATTTATTATGTACCTTTCATAATCGAAGATCTGGATGAAAATCTGCAGATTTTCATGGGGAAATTCAATGCAAAAATTTCAAGGAAATGCACCATATTTCCTAAAGAATAGCCTTAAATAGCATTCCCTGTATTAGAGTGGTTCTTGAAAGTCAACTTTTGAAAGACCTGGACTTTGGCTATGCATACTTCAACCAATATTATTCACCAGGTTTTAATAACTTGCTCACTGAGCGTTTCTAGGTAATTGGTGCGGTCGCACTTCACTGGTGCTTAAAGTCTAACTTGGGCGGAGACTCTGAAGTTAGTTCCTTGACACAGAAACGTTAAACATACGTGTCTTACTTTGGCTGCAATGCCCTACCGTAGTCATTCAGCTTAATCTGAGCGGCAAAGTTGTACATTGTACACAGATTTCAGATTTATTAGTTGAGGATAGAAGGCTTGGAGCCTATCTTAATCCTTTTCTAGTAGATTTCTGTGCTTGCTCAAACCATTCTTGGATGAATCAGTTGAGGTTGCAGACACCACTTCTTCTGGGAGTCGGTTCCAAGAGTTTACGACTCGGCGTGAAAGCCAGTACTCAACAGCAATATGATTGCTTTTTGGCTTTTGAACTCTCCTGCTATGTCGTCTAAGGTGTTCCGGCTTGGAAGAAAGGAATAGAGATAATAGGTCAGGTCCGTAGTCATTATTTAAAATTTTAAACATTGTGATTAAATCTCCTCTCTGCCTACAGTATGACAGGGAGAAGAGATTTAGACTATCTCGTTTTTCCTCGTATGATTAGTTCGTCGTGCCGAGAATCATACGTGTTACATTCCTTTGAAACCTTTCTAGAATATTTGAGTCCCCTTTAAGACAAGGACTGGCTGTCTGAATACAGTTTTCCAGTCTTGACCTCACCAGAGATGTATATAAGGAGGTGAACATATCTCTGGTGATTCTAGTAACGGCTCTGCGAATCGCCCCTAAGGATCTGAAACTGCGTGCAGCCACCGCGTGATGGAGTGATGTAGTTTTTAAATCGTGACTTGCCATGACACCTAAATCCAAATGAGTCTGAAATGACGGGAGTTTTATTACCTTCAGTTCGTAGGAGCTGATGCATGCTTGTCGAATGCTCATGGCTGCGCATTTCGCTACATTGATAGGGAGCATCCATTCTATGGACCACTCTGGCAATTGTTTGAGGTCTTCTTTCAACGTGAGCATAAAAGTCATCTGCGTAAAGGACCATGGGGGAATCGATGAGTAGAGATAACTATTTGATACACAAAATAAATAGGAAAGGCCCGAGTACCGTGCCTTGTGGCACTCCGCTACGAACTGCTGTCCAGGAGGAGAGTTTCAAGTTGATCCTTACCCCCTGCCTCCCATCTGTGAGGACTTACCTAATCCAGTTTAGTAACCTGCCTGTGATACCAAGACTTTCCAACTTCATGAGTAGCCTTTTGTGAGGAACTTTATCGAAGGCTTTGCTGAATTCTATGAAGACGACGCCAACGGATTTTCTGTTTTCAAATCTTTAAATATAATTTCTGTTTTCCCTTGATTTGACCCAGTTTTCTCTTGTAGTGAGAAGATTTGAAAGTTATCAGATATTTCCTTCGAGGCCATGCTATGCTCCGGATAACATTTTGTTGTTTTCCAGATACGCTTTGATACTTTTCTTGATGATTCTTTCCAGTGTCTTGATTAAAATGCTGGTGAGACTAATAGGCCTGTTATTTGAAGGGCTTCGTTTCTATCCCTCTTTGTGGATGGGGGTTACTATGGCGTCTTTCCAGTCACTCGGTAACACTCCATTTAGGGGAGAGAGCTTGAAGATCGTGGTAAATGGACTGGCTAAGTGAGCTGATAGCTCCTTGAGAAGCCTTGGATGAAGATGATCAGGACCCATTGATTTATCTGCATCTAGTTTCACTAAGCAGTTGAGCACGATGCAGCCAGAGCTGATCCCATGGGGAGTGACGATTCCTGTGTAAAGACCGGGGAAAAGTAGTCTACCATTGCTTCTGCCTTTTCTCGATCTTCTCCGGTTGTGTCATTATCAATAGTGAGGTTTGGGACACCATCGGATGTTTTATTCCTGAAGTTCATGTACAAGAAAACTTTCCTAGGTTGTGCCTTCGCATTTTGAGCCAGATGTGTCCTGAACTTCATCCTTGATTGGCGAATTTCTCCAACAGCTTTGTTCACAGCAGTGTTGTACAATTCCCTGATCTCCGGAATCTCAAGTGTGGCGAATAGGTTCCAAAATTTACGAATCTCTCGGTTTATTCAAGGGGGCAATGTTTCCGATCCTTTGGGAAAGAACAAGGATGAAAGGTTCATTTACTTGGGCGTAAGGTTGTTTAAATTGGTTCCGTGCGGCTTATACTTAGGACTCTTGGTTGATGTACCAGTTGACTGAGTTGGCTGCTGAAGCGATCGCATTTATATAAGCTTTCCAAACGTCTGATCGAGCTGGGGTTTTGGCCCATGATGCTGTTGTGAGCTTGAAAGTGAGCAGAGCATGATCACTTCTTCCTAAAGGAGAAAGATGGTGTGCATGATCCACAACCTCACCATGAGGTGCAGAGTTGAAGAGAAATGCTGTGAGTCATAGTGCCTGTGCTTAATTACATGTTGAACTAAGGTTAAAGAAATGCTAGATTCCAGTAGTTGATGATCAAAGGAGTTGTCTGAAGATGCGGTTGTGAGGCTTGTCCAGTCAATTGTTGGGGCGTCGAAGTAACCGACTACAAGACTCCGACATTTCGAAGTCCAGGAGCCTAGCTTCTCTATTGGGAAGTCGTCTGCACTGCAGCCAGGAATGCGGTATGTGGTAATAAGGTCAATATCTTGGCCTATGCATTGAAGTCTGCAACGTAGAGCAGTCCGCTGTTAATTCCAAATGTTTTCAGTATTGTGAATAGTCTTGTGCCAGGCACCCTGACGAAAGTAGGCCAAAGTCTGTGTAGATAAATTCTATGGGTTTCTTGTTATCCCTAAATTTGATCCAGATTTCTTTTGATTTGAAAGGCTTCATCAGACACGAGAAGTAAACACTCTGTTGTTGGATGACAAAATGTTATTTTGCAATCGTCTTGATAGCTTCTTCAATAATTCCAGTGTCTCATTTAGAGTGCTCGTATTGCCAGAAGATTTGTAATTTGAAAGATGGCGTTGAGATCCTTCCTTGCGAGTTTCTATTGTCACTGCATTTTGTCAATTCTAGTCGCAAGGCTTCATCTGAAGGGATAGTAGTCAGATAGCGGGAGGCAGAGTGTGTGCTCATTGAGAACCCTTGGGTCAGTATCACCAGATCCCACCTAATTCCCTGCATTTAACCCACTTACTCAATGGTGACACAGTTCGGCCCTATTTAAGCGCGGTAGGAGCTAATATCACAGGTGGTCACAGCCTGAAATTGTGACATCTTTTTAATGGTCTTCCACTCTAGTGTCTGTGAGAAAAACCAAGATGAGGACTGAGTCAAACGTATTCTGGAGTTTCACGTATAAAAATAATTTCCAGGATTGCTTTGCTGAAGTTTCAGCTTTGGATCCTGGTTTTTATAAGTGTTTAACAAATTCCAGAGATATACGTTTTTCCAACTGCAGTCTGCTGTTTCATTTACTCTAGGGCGCAGGCTAGATTAAGTCCGCCGGCAGATTCAAGTTCTCACTGTCAGTACTGATGACACAGAGTCTGAGCTTCACTAGAGTTAGAAAATAAGGTGATTTAGCAACAAGTTCATCTGTTTCTGAAACATGAGGGAAACAATGAAGTCACACAAAGGCAACAATACAAAAACAACTGTCTTTCAATGTAGGACAAAAACATAACTGTATTGGGGTGTAAAACAAGGTGGCCGATGAATTACATTTGCACATAAGAGGACAGAATACATCAATTCTATAAGATCAACCCCAGATAGTGGGAGTTTACATCAAGACAACTAATAATCACGTGTAATGCGACAGACAAGGTCGGATCATATTGATTGGTGGGCTGCCATAAAGTCTGCCTGCTGCGATTGGCCACCTATATGTGACAAATGCTCTCCAGAACCCGTGTTTAAGCCATGCAGACCACAAATTTTGCACTTAGTCCATAGAGGGGAGTGTTTTGCACAGTTCGATCTATGTATGATTATCCTAGAATACCGTCACTTGAACGGACACCATGCAGCCACCACATGAGCTTCAAGGTTAACGGTCTAGCCCTCTGATGAGATGGCCGATGTAAAAGTATCTATATTGGTCTTTCACCCACTTCTTATGCTTGCATTTTTTCTCGGGATACTTCTGTAGCACCAAACTTCGTGATGTATGCGGTGGGGTCACCTCTTCCAAGGGGAGAAGCTGTTGCATGAAGTTCTAGAGACCCAGTTAGTCAGTGTACTTGCACAGATTCGAGCTTGCCTTCCGTTGGCTTCATAAAGAAATGACGCTGGTGACTATTTGTTCGTCGGTGGCACAGTGGTTAGGACTCTCGCCGACCATGCACAAGGTCCGGGGTTCGATCCCCTGCCGACGCACACCCGATATCTTTGGTCGGCCTGCAATATTTGGGCTGCCGATACCCATGCTGAGAATTCCATACTTGTACTGAAAATACGGTGTGGAATCAAGCTGTAAATCAAAATATAAAAAAATATAAAATATGAGGATAAAACTTGGGCACTGTGGTAGAGTATAACTCCATTATGGATAAAAATTTTATTCGATGAAATCACACAGTGTTATAATTAATATTTACTGATGACGTTTCGAGCACGAACTATTGCTCATTATCATATCAAGGCTATCCAGTTAGACATGCTGTTTAGAACATACTACTTGCTGGCTTCATAGCCCGACCCATCGGATCTGGCGCCCCAGCTGGTGAAGGGAGAATATGGGCTGACCACCTCAAAGGACTACTGAATTTATTACTTGTGTCTTATTGACATCCTACAGCGTGATGAGGGAATTTTGTCGTCCTAGTGCAGCCATTGTTTCCGGTATGATACTCGGTGCAGCTCCTGTATCAACTAAGAAGTCTGTGCCAGTTTTTGTCCTTGACACAGCATAGACGATCGTTCCAGCGCTGAGTCTGAATAATCGCTACTTGGCAAGGTATTGTATCCATGTTTACTTTGGGGTGGTTAAAGCCGGGGGCATGTTTATGTGCATTTAAATGTCTGCCTACACGCTGCAAGCGATACCAACACAAGTGTTATATTGATCTATTTATTCTGAGTCTACCTATTCTCCGAGAACTTGTTCTATTGGTTGATCTACCTCGTCTACCCTGTGTTAGCTGGATTTGTACAGGTTGTTCCGTTAATGATCTAACGTCGCAGATTATTTGATCCTCGCCCATACTCATGTGGTTCAACTGCATTCTCTTCGTCGACTTCTCTCCAACATCCAGTCAGTGGTGCTTGCTAAATGTTCGACAAGACCTTGTGCGTCCAGTGCGTGTTGCACAGACTCCGGGGAGTTCCATCCACTTTCGGTTCATTAAAGCCCATCCCACTATGCCCTCCACTACGAGTTTTTACAGATTGCGCAAGGACTGTTATGGGGATCTACTTCCCACGTTCCTCTCTTGAAGCGAACGTCGCACACCCTGGTTTTATGACATATGGAGGCGTTTCATCACCCCACGCTTAGGTACTGTGTATGGTTGTTCGTGTATGGTTGCTAATCGGATAAAGTAGACGAGAACACACGTCCCTTTGCCTGACGAATTCGGACCAAATGCTCTAAAAGTCAAAGTAGGGCTCTGGTCGAGAAACCATAGTTCCGGGTTATGTCCATCAAATTCAGGCAGTGCAGCTGTGGCAGTTACTAAAGAATCCTTCATCACAGAAGTAGAGCTTCTAAAGCCAGTTTCCACGTTAGGTAAATGAGACATCAAAATAAATTAAACAAATTAAACTAAATAGTGCGTACGAGTAGAAAAAATCCGACTGAATGATCACCTAACTCGACGCTGCGAAACAATTCGTCCAGACGCTGCCAATCCGTGAGAACGTTTCTCCCTAGGAGGGTTGCTTTAAGCACCTCATACGGGTTACTTTTTTGATTTACAGCTTGATTCCACACCGTATTTTCAGTACAAGTATGGAATTCTCAGCATGGATATCGGCAGCCCAAATATTGCAGGCCGACCATAGATATCGGGTGTGCGTCGGCAGGGGATCGAACCCCGGACCATGTGCATGGTCGGCGAGAGTCCTAACCACTGTGCCACCGACGCACTTACCTCTTGGCTCGACATCTGTGCAGTTACGCATTTGATTGACTCCCGCGATAGGGCGTGGACAACTGCAAGGAACTGTCAGCGTTTGTCAGTTAACTCGTGTTCACTGAAATCAAACTCCGCTATCTGAAACCATGATTCTACATTATCTGTCCAAATTGCACGAGCTGAATAGTTTTGCTAGTTGATCGGATATGGATGACCTTAGGGGTATGATCACTCACGCCAGAAATATAGTTTAAAAACAGTACAGGAACAAGTATAAAGTGGAACAAACTCAGCGGATTTGTCTGTGTATTTACCAAAGATGAATTTCGCGATCGGGCTCACCAGTTTAGAGGCTGAGGATGTTGACGTTTGAATAAAGAAAGAAGAAACATTGGCGCAGAATAATCTGGATCCATTTTATTTCGTTGGTTCTCATCAGCTGCGCACAACCTGAATTCTTTAATAAAATAAAAAATGTACAATTTTAACAAACTTTTGTCCGTCAGCAAGCGTATTGTCAGAGTGTCATAGTGAAATAAGGCGTTGCGATTTACAAGGTGTCTAAAGTTTTACGACATATATATATCTTGTTAGAGAGAAGTTTCTTGAAAAAAAAATCAACAGTTGTGTTTTTAAGGTGGTAACAAAAGACAATTAGCAATTGTTACGTAGTTAGATAAGAGAAGATGAAAATTTCGGTGCACATGAGGTCAGATGAGAAGTTGATGATGTAATACAGTGAGCAGAACTCAGACGACCGAGAAAAATTATCTCTTAAGAGAGTCAAGAGAAACATAGAGGAGGGGTGGAGTGAAAAGATAAGTTAACAAAATTAGAAAACAAAGAGTTACTAAGAAGTGAGTCAACAGTGTAATGGAAGTCCAACAACGGATTCTTTAGGGACACATAAGTCAGGCTTCACAATCGTTTTATTGTTATAGCTTCAGTGAACCTGAGAAGACTTGAGGTACTTTGTTTGTTAATTATTTTGAATGATTCCGGCACATCTACTCGGTGTCCTGTGTCAATAAGACGTTTGGCGATTGAAGAGCTTAAATAATTCGGTCCCTTTAACCGGAGGCTCCTTGGTACATGTTCGCAGAATCTGACGTAGGCCCTCCTATCTGTTCTTTCAATGTAACTGCTCTCGCAGATACATGTGAATTGGTATACACAGTTGGAGGTAACATGTGAGGGGTACTTGTCAATCTTTGACTGCACCAGTGAAGAGGTTGTTCGGGATAGAGGGACTAATAATGCTGCAGGATACGCCCTAACAGGGCTGCGCTTAATCTTTTATTTACCATTCTCATAATGTCGTCGCTGGTGTAACCGAGTTTGATGAAAATAGGCTTCTTGCTGGCTGTAGGTGACGTTCACGGATACTACGGAGTATGCTAACGCAAGGTCTATTACCCACAACTTCTATAGTATTCGTTCCGCACAGACCACAGGCAAAGTGAAACACCAGAATTGATCGTCCAAATTACGAGTTATATTTCGGGCCCACGTCGGAGTTCGAGATTATTACTTAACTAGCTGGGGATCGATCACGAACGAACGAACGTAACACGACGGCGTACCAAATGGCGTGGATGCTTGACCGGAAGCCTTCAGCTGAACAAGTCGACTAAAACAGTGATGTTAATCATCCAATATTCAGTGATGAACGTTGTGGCCAATAATTCTGGGAAATTACCTACCTGTAAATGAATGATAATGATTATTATCTGGATGCGGGGTAACATTATTTTTTTCAGTCACTCCGATCAATCTTTACGATGGCGTTGGAATGTCTCCTGCAGTCTCTAAGAACGTCCTAGGAAATGAATATTATGAAATAATATGAAAATGAGTCTAGTCACAAGGTTAAACAACAGTGGGATATAATTCCTTTTACCGGATCCGGATTCCGGATTCCGGCTAGTTCGTTCACTTCCTCGATTTTAAGAATTTATAACAGATGCTCAGAAGTGTTTTGAAGCAACTGGTCATTGATAAAGTTATTGAAGCTCATAAATGTTTAGAAGGGGGCTTACTTAATTGAATGTTAGCCAAGGACTCTAATATTCTAACTCTCACTAAAATTAAAAACGCAAATAAAATTTGAAACCTAATTTAGTTAACACAGAAGAAATACACTCCAGACAGATTTCAAGGGTAATTTAAGTTCCTCTAAAGAATATTTATGTTGAATATCGAAAAGTCGGGTACTTAGATCAAATTGTGGGAAGTCAAACTGTTGCGCTGTGCATGCATTTATGATGAACAACTTGAGGAAGATATTAAATTTGGGAGTAGTTGGTGGGGGGTTGGTTGGTGGTGCTGCGGCCCTAGGTCTAGGTCTTTCACAATCTTTGTATACAGGTTTGGCTAACTAAATATAATTAATTTGTGTCAGTTGATGGAGGTCATCGTGCTATTATATTCAGTCGTATTGGTGGAGTTCAAGATGAAATCTATCCCGAGGGTTTGCATTTCAGGTATGTTGAGCTCTTCAATTACATTTTCGTAGAATACCATGGTTCCAATATCCAATCATCTATGATATTAGATCGCGACCTCGGAAGATAACATCACCCACTGGGAGCAAGGGTGAGTCTAAACGCTGTGTCCGTCATTGTTTATAAGTAACAGTCCACTGGTGCTTTCAGTAGCACTGATAAGCAATTCCTGTGCTGGATTTGACCGACAAATCACTTCTAACTTCTGCTGATTAAACGACGAAGTGTGATGTGTAAATTCGGTGTAATATTTTTAGTAAATGGGCCGGTGACAATTGCCATACTGGAAATTAGTCATTGTTGCCTACTGTGTTTTCATAACACCTTATCATACTTTGTGTACTAGTAGTCGGTGCGTACAGATTTGAATTTGGTGAGCTAGTCACAGAATCAGGTTGTCTCATCAGTCTATCTTATTGCTAATCGAGAAAGAATATAAAACTTGAAAAAACTCCTGAATTACTGCTATTGTTAAACGTGTATGTACCCAAGTGTCGTAGAAAAATGACGGATAGTTCGCCATTGTTACTGTTATGCGTTTTCACCTGTCGACTGATAGCTGGGCATATTTAAACTATAGCAGACACCCTGATCTACTGACTTTTAGCGACAAATTTTAATTAAGGTTCAATAAAAGTCGCAGAATTGTTGGATACATAATTACAGATCATGGGATTCTGACATCCGTTTATATTTTTAAGCGAACGATTGTTTTCACTCAGAACCATCTTGTTCTGATTACACTGTAGGGTTTTTAGTTTATATTTCTGACTTGTTGAATCTACACCAGGACTGTTCCAAAAGCTTCATCAACCGACTCATTTTTTGTAAATCATGGTGTGCTTTCTGAATGAGTGTCCCCGTCTTTTTTACTCAGAAAAGTGCTGGTTAGGTGAAAAAATGAATTGTCGGGGAGACTGTTAAACCTTGTCAGGGATTACGATACAGGTAAAATGTGGATAGGTCTCTGATGCAACACCGAAGAATTAAGTCATGTTTCGTCTCCTCTCTCCTGTCATGTGCAGTACTAAGTGTGAAATAGTTTTTTAAGGTTCATTTTATCTCCACTGAGTTAGATTTCGTATAATTATATTAACACAGCAAACATCACTGTCCTTATTTAACGGCGACTTCTTCCTGGTGGGCATCTGTATGCTGTTGTCTGACTGCTTGCGTGTTAGTCAGTCTAAGAATTCCTCTCTGTATCACTTTCAGATCTCCAAACTGTGAACCTCACATTGCGCGTCTTATCTCGACCTGAAGTCTCGCAGCTTCCAAATATATATCGTACGTTGGGTACTGATTATGATGAACGCGTATTGCCGTCTATTGTCAATGAAGTTTTGAAGGCGGTGGTAGCTAAATTCAATGCTAGCCAGTTGATTACTCAGCGTCAACAAGTGTCTCTGTTAATCCGTAAGCAGTTAATTGACCGAGCTAGTGATTTCCACATAATCGTTGATGATGTCTCCATCACCGATTTGACATTTTCGCAAGTTTATTCAGCTGCTGTCGAAGCTAAACAGGTTTGTGTATCCCCATGTTATTATTTATAATTGTTATTTCATATCTTTGTACAGCTTTGAATTAATAGTTTTATTATTGTAGTCTGATTAGGATAATTCAGTTTGCTTCAAAGACTAGAAGTTGCTATTGCCAAAGATGCTGGTTGGGCATTTTGATTTAGAACTGCGCACAACTCTATATTTTCTTTTGGCTGGTTTAATATGTCTAGTCTGTTGGAATCAACATTCGGTTAACAGACTGTGTCACTAGTGTCATCTCGATAAATTGGTAATTGGTACTAAAATTGCTCTTGAAGTTGATGAGTAGTTTCCATAGCGAAGTACCATATATCATATCCGAATTTCCTGAATTTATTTGTTACTACATTCTTACGAAACAATAAGTAATGGTGAAGCAGCATTTGCTAGTTTTGATCTGCTATTTGCATTAAAAGCCAATTGTTGTTCCATGTTTCTATATTTTCTCCCTCAAATTTCCGCTTATTATAATTCTTTCGAATTTCTTTTTCTCTGTCTCTTTATTTGTGTGCTACACGGGGGGGGGGGGCAACTCAAACTGCTTTACTTCTATGCAGAGTCCTATGTTGAAACTAGTCAATCACTCAGTCAAATAGCTAAATACGACAGGATTATTTTTCGTATGTTCTAAGGGTTTAGATTGATATATATATATATCTCCTCAATTTTCCGGATCTTAGCTTCAGCGTCCAGTCTTTGTCTAAGTATCAAGATATTATGACGACCCATTTCGAGTAGCTTGACATATACGTCCTTCTTAGAGGCCAGTTTGGAGAATGAGTCTTAGTGTTCTGACCATTATATCTCTTTGTGAACTCATTTGAACAATTAATTTTCAGTGATTAAGGCACTCTACTCGTACTCATGCAGTCAGGTGAGGGCTTACGGCGAGTTGTCATCTGAAGTGGTGACGACTAGTGGCGTCCGTCAAGGATGCCCATTATCCCCATTCCTATTCAACTTCATCATAGACGTACTAATGGACTTAACCCTAACACACTTCAGCGACTCAAGGATTGACTTGCTACCAGGGAATAATCTCGTCGACTTAGAATATGCCGACGACATAATCCTTCTAGGCGAGGACGCTGACAAAATGCAGAGTCTACTGAACACCTTGAGCAACAATCTTCGTATGTTTGGTATGCGATTCGCCCCTGTAAAATGTAAGATGATGCTGCAGGATTGGACTTCACCAACCCCCAAATTAGAAATAGGTAGTGAAGTGGTAGAGCGCGTTGACCGCTTATTTTTGGGAAGTACCATCAGCCCCAACGGGTTGATCTCTGACGAAATCTCAGCACGAATACAGAAGGCTAGTTTCGCACATGCCAGTTTACACCGTCTCTGACGTAGACGTGATATCCGACTATCGACCAAAGGACGTGTGTACTGCTCAACAGTCGGCTCCGTCCTCCTTTATGTCTGTGAGACCTGGCCATTGAGAGCCGAAGACATGAAAAGCCTAGCTGGCTGTCTTCGATCATAGGTGTCTGCGTTCTATTTCCCGTGTGAAGTGGTATAATAAGGTGAGCAATATTGAGTTTAGGCCTCGGTCGAGTGCTAGGTAAGGAGGGAGGGGAAATCAATCGACGAGACTATGAAGTTACACCGATTGAGATGGTTAGGACATGTGCTACGTATGCCTAGTCATTGCCTTCCTCAACGGGCAATGTTAGCTGATATAGGGTCAGGCTGGAAAAGAAAACATGGCACCAGTCAATGAAATCCACAACAGTTAGTCTAAGCCACGTAGGAGGGTGTAGACTTCCTGGTTGGGGTCCTCGGGACGGTAAAAACCAATGGTTGGAAACAATTGGTGAAATGGCTCAAAATCGTTCTCAATGGCTGGCGCACATGCATCCACTCCTTGTGACTTATGATTTCCAATGAAACTGTTTTGTTCTTCGTTATTACTATTCCTTTGTCTCATATCCCTGTCTACTGTCTATATTATGCATTTCTCCTACTTTCTTCTCTTGTTTTGTGTGCTACAAAGAGGGAGTGTGGCGACTTGAACTGCCGCACATATGTGCAAAGTTCTATGTCGAAAACCGACCGACCGACCGATTAATTTTCAGTCAGTATTGTTCCTTCATCTTCGAATATATATCTCCTGTGTATATCCATTGTAGTCTTTCACGTGATCTATTTCTATTCTCTCATCGTCTAACACCATTATATTCATATAAATCCCTGTGACAAATACATATTTGGCCAGATTGTTTGGAATGTGTAGCACAAATACACTACGCTATTCAGATAAATCGCATCTTATTGTTTTGTCGAAGTTCATAAAGTGAACTAAATGTTACTTTATTGTCTCATATATTTTCAAAATACTTAAGTTATTTGTATATAGTGCAATGAATTGATCTAAATGTCACATAGTAGATTATTAACGCGGTTTGTACATTTGGTAATAAGTTGTCTTTATCATTATTTGTTTTTATTGGTTTGTTCAGTAAGTATTGTCACTCAAAGGTTGTTCGCAATCTAACAGTTTCCTATTGCAGATTGAAAACTGATCAAAATATATTTTGGAATTAAAGCATGTGACTATTAGGTTGGCTCACTGCGGATATTTCAGTTTACATGACTAGGGTTAGGTGTCTATTCTTCTCCCTAGTGGAAGAAAATTTTTGAACGACTAATTGTAACGCTATCAAAAAAGAGATTCAAGAACACGGTTCCCTAAATTCTGTGTGGTGATTGATAGAGATGTCCTCGTGATATTATCGTTTTTTATTCATACCTAGAGTAAGAATAAAGTCGCGATACGAAGGAACATAACATCAGCTTATTTTTGGACTCAATATTGCATAGTTTATTTGTACATCATTGTTAGTCATATCTGTGTTTAGCGTGTAAGAAAATTGAGCTCTATTAGTATCCGCTGTATGCTACACTATATACATAGTGTTAATTCACAATATTTATTTATCGGATCACATAATATTTAATCTCAGTGTTATCCAAAAGTCGGCGATAAGCTTAGTGCATTCATTAGTGAGAAACAGACTACTTCTAAATTGACATTCAGTTTTCACAATATCCATATGACACTTTATAGTACGAAATCTAATCAACTTAGTTTATAGTGTGAAATTACTTCTCAAAAGGGGTTCACCAAAACATAGAAGTTGTGAATTTAGCGATATAACAGAAGAGTACAGTTGCTTGTCCCTAAAAACACAGTTAAATCATTTCTAGTGTTTGCTTCAGTTCTATATAATTTATGTACTTTTGTACCGTAAGTTAGCTTAACTGCGCATGCTAGTTTGCACCAAATGTTATGTAAGTCCAACTATTTACTATTCTGTTAACGTTGCTTATAACACCAAGTCTACATAATTACGGCGAAATCTATGGTCTGATATCTTTTATATTTCAGTTAGCTTGCTCATAACGAAGTGAAAGTACATGAATTTTCATAACCATTCATTAATAATTGATATTCAGAATTTCGGGTACCATGTACACACTATTTTTTTTTGACCTACGTTAATAGATTGCTCTCCAAGAAGCACAACGTGCACAGTTTCTTGTTGAACGTGCTAAACAAGAACGCCAACAGAAGATAGTTACAGCTGAGGGTGAAGCTCAAGCCGCAAAATTGATCGGTGATGCACTGGCTCAAAATCCGGGATACCTTAAACTCAGAAAAATTAAAGCAGCCACTCAAATTGCTAGAACAGTAAGACATTCTTCGATTTTTATTTTCTATTGTGTTCACTTATGTAAATACCCAGATTTCTTTACATTCATATTTTTGATCAGTCATTACTAGTCAGTTATCAGAAATATTTATAACTCATGAATACAAAGAAGACCTATGTTTTACACAGCATCTAACTGTGTTTCTTACGCGAAACGCATACACGTGAATGAATGGTATCGTTGGAATAATAAAAACCTCTCTGTGATTACTAACGAGGAAATAATAAACATCATCTGTCCACCGTCTCTCTCGGAAATGTTGGAACGTTGAAATTTGCCTTAGTGTTTATAATCTTTGAAATCAGTGTATTCTATGTAAGATTCTATGTATGTGCGTCGGTGGCATCGCGGTTAGGACGCTTGCCGACCATGCACATGGTCCGGGGTTCGATCCCCGGCCGACGCACTCCTTTACGTCGCTAAGCCAGAAATAACGCTGGTGAAGAGGAAAGGTTGGGCATGAGGCTAGCAACCCCATCCTGTAAAAATAATCGCCACTGCTACGGAAACTTCAGGTCTCTAGCTTGAAGCCCTATGTTCCACTGGGGAACGTGAAGGAAAAAAGAATGTAAGACATTGTGATCTATGAAAGCTTCATTTCGTCACTTAGTTTGGTTTATTATAAATTCGTATTAGTTAGCGAATAAATACATCTCAACAGTTGTAAAATTATTGCAACCATGTATCGATAGGACAAAGTTTTCAGGTGATTCTATTCGTGACAGTATATTTTATGCTATCCTTAGTAGTCAAAGCAAGAGATTTATGATTGTATCCATAGTTACTGGATGTAAACAACAAGTAACCGTGTTCTAGATGTTACCTGAAGTACTTACTCTATTTGTTTTCCACATGTTACTACAGTCCCACTACTTGAACACAATTTCCGAACAATTATTTTCTAAACGTTCACTTAAAAATGACATAGGTAAAAACTGAAAGGGATGTTGTCTAACATCTTGAAATAAATCCAAGCGGTGAGGTTGAATCCCGCTTATCCGACCAAAATTTAGTTTACTCAGCGTCCTTAACTTTATTCCGTTACTGTGTCGTCTTGCCAGGACCTGTATATTCTCTGATTTGCATCAGTGTGAAAACATTGTAGGTGGTGGTTAACTTGAACGCGACAGGCGGTTTAAGGACATTCGTCTTAAATGTTGCACTGGAGATCAGCATTTTGACAATACGATGACTTAATTATTATTATTATTATTATTATTGTTATTAATAGAACAAAAACTTGGCACATTATTAGCACCAAAAGATGCGCCACACAAAGACGCATAGTTTGTGCGAGGTCTGGGTTAATGCCCGGGTGTCCACACCGGAGTAGGTGGTGGTCTTTGACTTGAAGTCTGGTCCAAAAGACATTAGAGCAACGTTCCCACAGTTGCTGCTGACCAAAACAGGTTCATGCACCATTCGATTCGTTAGGATTCAAGAGCCTGTGTACACACACCATAGGTTTGGAATCAAAGTCTTCCTGCTCCCTTAGGTAGAACTGCATATCCACCAGTCCAGTTGTAAGCGGCGCCATACGTTCGCATTTGCCGTTTCAACTTTGTGAGGAACACGCGCCGCGCCGCGTAAATAGGACTTACCTGGCAGAGACTATTTACACGTAACCACATGTGAGAGCATTTCGCATCCAACCACTTACGGCCCCGTACCAGGTCGCTTTTGAGGGTTCATCTCTTGGTGTCCACAATGTACCAATTTTGTGTTTTGAATGAATAGACTACGATTACGACATTGTGTTGTCTCATAAAAAGCAACTCGCATATCATTCGATTGTTTTCTGTTATTATTTGAATTATTCGAAGACAGAAAAGCTTACTACATAATTTGTACAATGATAAATGTGCGCTAAATTTCTACAGTTAATGTTCGCTTTAAAAGAAAGCATAATTTCATTTGAATGTAATTTCAGAAATGTACAAAAGAGAAATTAAAAAAAATTTTCTTCTATTATAACAGGTTGCACAGTCACAGAATCGTGCATTTTTACACTCTGGTTCTCTTATCCTGAATGTCGCCGATCCCAAATATGATGCCGGTTTGGACGTATTGAGGAAAAAGTGAATCATCATCACCTTACCTCTCCTGTATGCTTCAATATTCCCAGTGGTTCGGAGTTTTTTTAGGCTAGTCTCTTTCCACTTTGAATTCCCTTTACATTGTTGGCGTATGTGTGTATTTCGTGCTACTTTTTCTAACTTACGAAACTCTCTTGTATATGATTAGTGTACAATTTAAATTAATTGTTGAACTATTATCATTTTTTTCAAAATAAAATTACTGAAAGAAATGAATACCGACTGCTCATCCATCAGACACTGTGAAGTGCCATAACGTTGGTTTACCTTAAAAAAAATAGGCCAGTTGTGTGACGATTCAGAAGCAGGCAGTTTCCTTTGTCTGTGTTAACTAGTTTCCAAGAGCTGAGGGTGTTTTTTTATAACTTTACATGCCATTGACTGCTGCAGTTCGACATTTGTACACAGTCGGTCTAATCTTGTGGCTTGACTACGTGTGAATGCCTACCGATAGCTGCTATCCTGACGTGGTGGTCGGGCTTGCATATCACAATGACTCAGCAAGCTACACTGGCTGGGACTAATGCTCCTGCAGGTCCAACCATGTCAGGAAGATTGTTAGGATAGCGATTACACTAAAGGCAGTTTTGGAACATGTGCTTAGACTGTGATCACGCTCTGGTTCGTGCACGTTTATGCTTAAGATTCAACGGACATTAAAAAGTGTTGGCAGCGAATCAGTCACGTCCCCAACTAGATCAAGACACTAAGTCCCTGTTTAAGTAAGAAGTAGCGAAACGCGTATCTGAGGTCGACATCAAGGTTCCTCCTGAGGAAGCTTGGCATAACATACAGTTAGCTGTAAAGGCTGTTAGTGACCTAAAACCAACAGTTAGTAAGAGCCAGTGGATTTCTACTACCCCATCCGAACGACTTATTTCCGCGAACTTCGAAAGTTATGGGGAGCGAAGGTTTCTCAAACAACTAAGATAACACAAAATGTTATGCGTTGATTAGGTGGTGTTCGGGAGAAAAAACGCAAAGAAATCAAGCAGGCTTTAAACCAGGAAGAGAATGTACTGACCATATCTTCACCGTTCGACAGATTCTGGAAGTTAGGCATACTTACCTGCGTCCAACAATCGTCATATACCTGAAGTTGGCATTCGATTCCGTCGACCGAGAGGTACTAAGGCGGTGTTTGGCTGTGAAGGGAATGCCGAGAAAATACACCTCACTGATCAAGGCTCTCTACTCGTACTCCATGATGTTGAAGTGGTCTTGCATAAAGCTAGTTATTCCGCATAGAAACTACGAAGTGACAGTTCAATTTAGATAACGCTTCTTTTACTCTACTTGGTATTCTCGTAATTCACCAGTAATACTACACGTTGAGGAAACCGTTGAATGACATCGCGCTCCAGGCCATCGATCGAGTGGAACCCGAATGGAAAACGGCGAGTGGATCGTCCTAGGTTTAAATAGAGGAAATCAAGCGAAACGGAGGTCGGTCGGAGGTGAGAGTTTATGGGCAATAGTGTGCTCAGCTAACAAGGACAGCAGAGGTAAAGATGTGTTTTTGAAGCCCTATGTTCCATTCAGAACTCAAGGGAACAATAGTAATACTACACCAGGGAATGTAAATTTATCATGATTATTTGATATTCGCTAGTTAGTTATCAGCCAGTTATCTAAGTAATCACCAGCTGTGATGTTAAATGTGAGTTACTAACATTCTCTTGTTCCCTGATTCAATATTCCCTGTCCGACTAATCAGTTCAGGAAAGGATGCGAGATGAGCAGAACTTGTATCTAAATAGATTACTAGCAAGATTAACTGACCGGTTTCAACATAGAATTTTGCACCGATGTGCAGCAGTTCGAGTTGCCACACTCCATGTAGCACAAAGGAAGAGAAGAAAGTAAAAACAGATTCAAGAGACAAAATAAACAGAAATATAAGGCAAAAAGAATAGTAATATGGAAGGACAATAGATTTTTATTGGATATTATAAGTCACAATAAATGGATGCATCTGCGTCAGCCATTGAGAACGATCATTTTGAGCCATATCACCGATTGTCTCTAGCCTCCATTGGTTTTTACCATCCCGAAGACCCCAACCAGTTAGGAAGTCTACATCTCCCTACGTCGCTGGCTTAAGCTAACTGTTGTGGATTTCATTGACTGGTGAAGCCATGTTTCCGTTTGACCGCCGCTAGCTCTTTTCCAACCTGACCCTATGTCAGCTAACATTTCCCGTCGAGGAAGGCAGTGACTAGACATGCGTAACACATGTCCCAACCATCTCAGTCGATGTAACTTCACAACCTCGTCTATTGATTTCTCCTCCCACCTACCAAAAACTCGACGCCTAACCTCAATATTGCTCACCCTATTATACCACATCACATGGGAGATAGAACGCAGGCACTTATGATCAAAGACAACTAGCCAGGCTTTTCATCTCTTCCACTTTCAATGGCCGTGTCTCACTCACAGTCAGCTATAAAGCAGGATGGAACGAATTGCTGCTGTTGAGCAGGGCGCACATCCTTTGGTCGATAGCCAGACGGATATCACGCCTACTAAACCAGTGATGGTGTACATTGGCTAACAAATGCCAGACGAGCCTTCTGTAACCATGCTGAGATTTCGTCAGCGATCGACTCCCCAAATAAATGAAGTGGTCGACGCGCTCTACCACTAGAAAGAAAAAATATTACATAATGCTGATCCGACACAGTCGAGTTTAAAAAAGATAAAGTTAATGAGTTGTCTGTCAGTCTTACTTTCAACCATAATTCGCACAGTGTGAATTTTGATTGAGCTATCCCTGACTATTTATCGATCAGTAATGTCGTTCTTTATCTTCGTATGTATCAACAATTCTATTTTACTGCAATAATCCTTGTTTGTTTTTCATGCCTTAAATAGAGTCAGAGTTTCACTAACTTTTGTAAGTGTAATATGACCTTGCCAGTTCAGTCATCAAATTACTGCATTTATGGACGAGTTTTCCAGGTCCTTTACGTACATCGCGACGTTAATTAGTGCGAATTAAACTTGAGACTGATTTGGATGCCAAATGCTCTGAGATAATAATAATATTATTTTTGTAACTATTATTTCTTTGTTGGATTCCTAGTGGATTATAAAGCTGCAGCACATCTCTATTCCACTGTGTTCTCTGCAGTCTTTTATAGCTGGCCTCACGATAACCCATAGGCTTCCATTTCCCCTTTACACACAGTCTCCTCGGTGTCATCCTTGGACGCCAAACTCGTTTCCCACTAGGATTCCACTCGGGGGCGGGGCGTGCAGTGTCACTGAACGATCTTCGCAGACTTTGTCCAATCCATCTCAGTTTACTTCAGCATATCAGTTGGGTGTAATATGCTCTTGGGTGGTTCGTCGCCACAGTTCCTTGTTGGTTATCTGACCTTAGGTACCGAGCGAAGGAAGAAAGCTGTTGATGGAAGTCTACAGCCTTTTGGAAGTGCCTCTCTTGACTGATGCACGCGCCAAGTCTCTGAACAATACAGAAGCACAGTTCTTGAATAGTTTTAAGTAGCCATCCTTTGATAGTTTGTCAAAATAGCCTTTATTCTAGTTGACAGATACAGTCCTCTCTTGCACCAGTCGTGTGAGCATTTGAGTGAGTTTTACTCTCTGGGTCCGTTTTCAGTGCTTCTGGGGGAAGTCCATCTGGTCCTACTGTTTTCCGGTCCACAGTAACTTCAAGGCTTCTGTCAGTTCTGTGTCTGCTGACGGTATTTTTCTGGACACCTTGCAGATGGTGGTCGATTTAGAAGTTTTTTCAAGTGACCATCCATTGTACTTTCCTTTGTTTCACCTCTGGTAATTAGGTCTCCATCGACTATCTTTGATTTTTTCTTCATCAGTGTTGATATCTTTCCAGACAGCGACCTGGTTATCTAATGTTGCGAAGTGTTTCTTACGGCCAACTTATACTTCTTCAGCTTACAGTGTGTTGTAAAAGTGTCGTTAGTTTTTGTAGCACTTGTTTGTTCAGTGCACTGTGAATGATAATCAGCGCCTTCCTTAGGTTGTTCAGCTGCTTCGCCATCATTCATCTATTAGCCTCCATCGGTTCGTACAGAACTATTGCTTGTCTCGCCTCTTATTTCCTAAGTTTTCTAAACACGTCTCTCTCAGAGAGTTCCTGTGTACTTCCATGCGAGTTTCCTCGATGACATTGCTGAATGTCTCCAACTTTTCTCTGATGACTGCTATTCAGTGTCTGAGTGTTGAACTTGAATTGCGGTCTGTTTCTGGCTTCTTTCAAGACTCACACCTTTACTTTGAAGGCTTGTTTGGTCTGTTAGTCGGATGAAACCCATATCCCTTTGCTAGTACACTGCCTCAGATCACCGAATCATTGAAAGCGGAGAAGTCTGCGAAGGGTTTGCCGTTCTCACTCATTTCACTGCGTACGCGCCTCCCAACTCATGATGAATTCTCTTCCTGTGTTGTCTTCTGCCAGTTTGGTTTGCATTCATATCACCCATCGTGATTTCAATCTTTCTATTTGTCTCGGTTCTTGTCTATTACTGTTTGCAGTTATCTGTAGGATTCTTCCTTCTTCCCTTGATCTGCATTGTCTGTAAGAGAATAGCACTGGATGATTGTAACTCTCCTACTTTATAAATTGAATCTTGTTGTCAGTATTCTAGAGGAGAACGGTTCCCACTACATGAAAGCCTTCCATGCTGTTGATAACATCATAACAGCTGCTCTTTCACTGTGCTCATGGTTGTTGTCCAAATGACCAGAGTAGATCGTTGAGTCTCCAGTTAACAGTTTAGTGAGTCCACTTCCGTTCCATCTGCTCTCACAAGTGGCCAACATTTATACTCATATCCTCGCATTTCTTTCGCAATTTGGGTAGCCTTGCCAGCCGCTCCCAAGAATAGTACGGGTACTGTATTTCTCTATGTTTATAACATGCAGGGATACATTAATAAAAACTATATCACTGTGTGTTATATCATATAAAATTATCTAATATGTACATGCTGCATGCCAAGTAATCCACAACGGGAAACTCACGGAATCCTTCGAAGTGAAGACGGGAGTAAGACAAGCTGGCTGCCTACTATCTCCAATGATTTCTCTGATTGTGGTAGACTGGATAATGTGACAGACAGACGGCGGGCAACGAGGAAACAGGCATAAAATGGACCCATACAAAAAAGAACTTGGAGGATCTCGATGTCTGATTTCCCAAAAAATGGAAGATATACAAGTGAAAAGCAACAAGTTGGCAGAAGAGGTATCCAGACAAGATAGGCCTTCAGGTGAACATAGAGAAAACAGAGGTAACGAAGATTCCTGGGCAACACCAACAACAGACAACAACAACAGTGAAGTCGAGAAACGTGCAGCGGACGTATTTGGCACCTTATTCTAATGATGAGACGATACTGTTGTGTAAGACGGCTGCAGCGTCTAAAGTGCTCCTACCCTGTCTATATGCAAATTGTTTGGCATCCAAGGACGACACGGAGGAGATTGTATCAAGAGGAAATGATAGCCTGTGAGCAGCTGTGCAGCCATCTAGAAAAAAAGACTGTAGAAAACACAGTGGAATGAAGATATTCTGAAGTTGTGTATGTTCCACTCGTTCCCACTCAAGGGAATAATAAGTAACAGTCGGCGATTCTCCTTAACTTAACGAACTCTTTACTTCTTCTTCCAAATATGTGTTTCTTCACCAAATTTAACTTCATTCGAGTTGTATTCCGATCACCTTAATTCAGGTGGCCAGTTGTTTTTCTATGCATTCCCTTATATGCTATTTCTCTTAAAATGCATAACTACTGCATTTTTTAAAAATTCCTTTACGTCCCCAAAGGAACACAGGGCTTCAAGCAGCAGCTTTGAAGTTTTAGTAGTAGTGATGCTTATTTTTACAGTGTGAGGTTGCTAGCCTCATCCTCAACATTCCTTTTTTAGCTGTTTTACTACTGGCTTAGTGGGGTAAAGGGGTGCTTGGCCGCGGATAGAACCCCCAACCACATGCGTGGTTGGCGCGCATTCTACCACCATACCACCGACGCACTTGCAATTACCTGGATTACCTAGAAGTCATATTTCTATCCTATTAGTTACTCATGCAAATGAAAATGACCAAACTGGTATTTCCATTCATATCATTTGTCTTTAATTGATGGAAATCTTGTCAGGAGCCAGTCGAATTGAATGTTCTGAATGAATTCCTGAAGCCCAGCGTTAAACGTACAAAGTCGGACAGAATATTTTTTTTAGAAATCACTAAGATTAGAATAGATTAGAAGGAAGGATTAGTCCAAAATATTTAACATCAGACTTGATTTCTATATCCCTATCATCAATATTCAAGGGTCATGGGAATTAACAGCTTCGCTTAACTTTCTTTTACATCGGAAACTGAAATTAACAGTCTGACATCTGGAAGAATTTAGTTTAAAATCATTAGGAAAAGATCATTTATGGAGTCCTGATAGGAAGCTGTTCATCTTAGTACAGTCTGACTGGGTGTTAGCAGACATTGAAATAGTTAGGTCGTCCGCATATTTAACGTAGTTCATCTTATCGGAGTGAGGCAAGTCATGCAGGGGGAAAGAACACAGACAAGGAAAAATAACAGGGCCTTGAGGGATGCCAGCCTCAGCAAGCAATGATGTGGACGACTTCCCCTTACATATATTGTACTGCTTTCTTCCTGAGAAATAAGAATGCAGTCATTTGACAAGCCAACAGCCAGTTTGAGTTTCAGCAAGCTTATTTAACAAAATGTCCCTAGGTGCTGAGTCAAAAGCAGATATGTAATATAGGAAGGTGCAGTGAACAAATTTGAACCCCCCGCCTTGTCTAAACTGGAGACAATATTATGATGCAAGACTGCAGCTGCATCTAAAGTACTTCTACTGTGTTTATAGGCGAATTGTTTGGGATCGTTAAAGGCTTTAAGTGAAGGTTGAAGATTAAGTAAGAGTAACTTTTCCAAAGTTTTCAGAAAAGGAGAAGTCATAGCAATAAGTCTAAATTTTATACATGTTCCAGTATATGACTTAGATGTAGGTACAATTTCAATGTCCTTCCAAAAGGCTGGCACAACATTTCTGGAAAAAGATTCGTTAAATATGTCCATGAGAGGATGACACAGGATATCTGGACACTTTTTATGAATAAGGCTAGGCAAACCATCTGGACCTAGGCTACGAGAAGAGTTCTGCGACTGGTAACATTTTAGAACGTCATTTTTGTTGAAACCAGGAAAGCAGGTTTCATTAACACTTGTGACACTAGAAAGTTTGGCATTCGTGAGAGAATATATGAAAGACTGATTTAGGATACACACACATCAAATTGAACAAGGAATACTGTTTATTCATTATACAGAAGTAAGACATAATTTTCTGTATTACCTGTATAGCTTTTCTGGATGTTTATAATTCTAATGCAGCCACAGGATCAAATAACTTCATTTTATTTAATGCGACAAACAGCGGGCAATGAGGAAACAGGCATAAAACGGACTCACACAAAAAACTTGGAGGATCTGGACTTCGTCGATGATATATGTCTGATTTCTCACAAACTGGAAGATATACAAGTGAAAAGCAACAGGTTGGCAGAAGAAGCATCCAGAGGAGATAGGACTTCCTTCAGGTGAACATAGAGAAAACAGAGGTGATGAAGATTCCTGGGCAACACCACCGACAGTAACAACAACAACAGACAACAATCAGCATAAATGGAAGGAACCTGAAAGGAACAACCTCTTTTACGTACCTACCTACATGGGAAGCATCGTTTCAACTACAGGCGACGGAACTGACGAGGATATCAAAGCAAGAATCGGAGAAGCAAGACAAGCTTTCACTACTCTCAAGTCTTTGTGGAGGTCAACAGCACTAAGCATCAAAAATAAGATTCGGATTTTCAACTCCAATGTGAAGTCAGTGCTACTGACTATACGAATCAGAGACGGCGTGTCATAAAGAGCATCTCAAACAAACTACAGACATTCATTAACAGCTGTCTTCGCTCAATACTCAAGATCAGATGGCCGGCTAGAAAAGATCAGCAACAGGGTGGGATCTCTGGGAGCGAACCAACCAGGAATCGATAGTGAAACAAATAGGCAGGAAGAAATGGAGATGGATTGGCCATACTCTGAGCAGAGAAACCATGAAGTGACATCACTAGAGAAGCCAGTGCTCGAGTGGAAGCCGAACGGGAAGCGGCCAGTTGGTCGTCAGTGCAAGGGTGACTTGGATTAGGTCATGTGAAGAGGAGATGAAAGCATGTGGGCACATTTGGAGTCAGGTGAAGACTCTAGCAGAGAACCGAACGCAATGGAGACGCGTGGCTGAAGCCCTATGTTCGTCTAGGAATTAAAGGAAACAATAATAATAATAATTCTGAAAATTTCGCTTATCTGAATTTGATAACAATGACAAATCAAACAGGTGTACACTTTTGACTAGGAAAGTAACCGCAGAGTAATGTGTCGCTAGAGTAGAATAAAATAAACTGGGAGGCGGTGGGGTGGGTTGGAGAAGCCAAAAACAGGTTACACAATACAGATAAGGGCTAACATTGGGAAGACAAAAAAAAGATCAGAAGGATAAACATCACTAGAAAAATATTGATTTTATCCAGGAAATAGCGTGTTAATGATGACCAATACAAAGACTAAAGTTGAATGTACTATGTTTGAGCTAGTAATAAGTGCTTGTGAACATTGCGTAGTGTGGTTTTAAACGTCCAGTGGAAGTGTGTCTTCAGTTAGATAACCGAAAATCCCATAAAAACTTCAGTACTGGTTCTGTGATGAAGACTGTGATGAACTTGATGCATAGGTCAAGCATTAACATGTCGAAATTGATGTCCACTATATGATCAAAGAAGCAACCCTAAGTCTTTGTTACGGCCTTCATTACTGGTTCATTTCCAAGATAAAATCAATATTATTTCGTTATATTCTAGCTTTTATTTGCATTATGCAACCCTATTTTAATTATAGATCGTATTTTAATCGGTGACTCGAGAGAGTCCTGGGATTTCGTCACCATTTCTTATGTATTCACGAATTTACAACCTTGCTGATGATTTTGTCGAAAACAAAATTTGTTTCTTTACTTCAGCCATCTTGTTTTCTATATGATTTCAATCATGAGATAAAGATTGTGTAAACTAAAGCAACCCTTATCATTAAATCAGTTCAGGTTCTAACAGTTATCAGATCAAACTTATAACAAGAAAAATTGCCAGATATTCGGCGAATGGGTTTTAAGAATAAACAGACATGATTTTGGCTTCATTAATGCCTTTACGTCCCCAGTGGAACATAGGGAGTCTACAAGCTAGAGGCTTGAAGTTTCGGTAGCAGTGGTGTTTATGTTTACGGGATGAGGATGCTAGCCTCATGCTCAATATTCCCTCTTCGCCAGTCTTATTACTGGCTTATCGAGGATAAAGGAGGGCGTCGGTGGCCGGGGATCGAACCCCGGATCAAATGTGTGGCGACTATTCTACCGCTATGCCACCGACGCTTTATATGCGTCCAAAATTGAAACATCTCAGCTGGCGTATCAAGATATTCAACTACTCTGTTTGACTGCAGCTTCTTAAATTATCACAAGTATTAAGGGACATTTTGAACAGTGGTTTAGTACTAGTAACTGACAGTCATGTTGACTATGTTTTTCTACATTAAAACGTATTACCCTGTGTAATTCATTATATTTATTATGTTATCTATAAACAGTTAGTTACCTGATTATAACTGCAGCAATCGATTCGATGGCCTGGTTTTGCTAGAATACCCCATGTGACAGTACCTACCTGTTTGTCTTAAGCACCTTCATCTAGATTGCGCATTGAAATTGCCAACGAAAACTAGAACATTTATGACAGCTTAGTTTGTTGTAGAAGACCAGATAGTCTTCGAAAGAAGTGATGCTCCGTGTCTTCCGAACTGAGGTGATTAGGTGCATGGGTATATGCTGCAAAGTGATATCGGTATGTGTCAGAATCTTTCATACTTCTCACAGAATAATTAATTGGGATGGGTGACAAGAAACTATCGTGTGGTATTCAGTGGAGCAGTGTGTTCTGTGGCCCGAGACTTGATGCTACTGAATGCTTGATGGTGGCAGCTACTGGCCATCGGAAGGCTGGATGCTGGAAGGTGTGCATAGTGTAGGCTGAGGACTTTGTTCACTTAAGGTGAAGTGTATGTTGACGCTTAATCTGTGTATATGTGTTCTACAAAGATGGAATGCGTGCATAACCAGGATGCTAGAGTTGAGGTTATAGTGATACTTGTTGACCCTAATTGACGTGGTACATGCTACGCCTAAAGCTGTGGTGTGGAGGGCGTTTTCAGCAGATCAAATGGGTGAATGACTGTATATCTGCTCGTGTGGAGCTAGTTATATTGGCCGCACAAAGCGCACGCTTTCCAAACGCATCTCTGAGCATTATCCGGCATGGTTAGCAAAGGGACAATGTAAGACAATTACTAGCTCAATTCTCGAGCATTTGGTGAACTCAGGCCACGTAGCTCCACCAGAATCGTCTTTCAAGATCATCCACAAAGTGAAGCCAAATGGTACAAAGGGCGTCAGGTTTCGGCTTTTGTGTATGGCGGAGGCTCTAGCAATTCATCAATACAACCCTGAACTCTGTATACAGAAAAAGTTTATCCAGTCTCTTATTCTACCTTGGTCTTAACCTCTTCACTAATCGTTCCTTGTAAATAAAATATATTTTAATTTTTTCTTTTCATTCTAATTTCACTTTTAGTTAGCTTTTGCTTTAATAATTAATTCACTATTATCAATCTAATATGCTCCTTTTGTATATTTTCACACTTGTTAAATTGACACTCAAATACCTTTATTCTCACTTAATAGCACTTTTAACCTTATCAAATTTCTATCTTTTTGCCGTTGAGTACCACGTAATTTTCAACTTTTAATTTTCACTTCTAAAGCCACTTCTGAGTAATTATATCAATTATGTCACCCCCTATTACTCAATAATAGACCACTATATATTTTTGTAAGTATAAATACGATTGTACAGCCTCTGAAGATGATTTCGTCGATAAAGAAAATTTTCTTCGCTGAATTTGTCTTTTATTTTCTTCATGACACAATGGGTATTTTCGGTGAGTGTATATTTGTACGTATATATTATTGAAGATCAGGTTCGAATGTTGCATATAGGTGCATCAGTTTAAGTTTACACACTCTGAAATCCCCATTGTGTCATAAAAAGGAAAAGACATCCACAGAAGAGTAACGCTTTTCAGAGATATCATTCTCAAGCTGTACAACTGCAATATATATAGTAAATTATCTTAGAAACAAAAGGAATATTTCCAAAGATATGTCACTAGAATTGTAAAATTTGATAACGAATTACGTAACGTAAAAGGTATTAGTCGGGGAAGAAACTAACATGAAATTAAATAAGTTGAGTGAGGCAATATAACTGACGGCATTGAGTAGAAGTCAGCTAAAATTGAACAACAGTCAAGTTAACAACAGTGGTAGTAAAGGGGAAAATATCAATAGGGTCTTAGGGAAGAAGACAATATAATTAAATAACAAAAAGTAAAAATCACGTATCCAGTGTTAAGACAGATCAGGTCCATTGTAGACTTAATGACTACACAAACTTCTTCTGTATGCAGAGTTCAGGATTTAACATGTGAATTGCCATTGCTTCTGCTGTTTGAACAAGTTTGATTCGTACTCTTTTAGTGAGTTACTTTGTGGGTAAGCTTGGTGTCCAGACTCAATCAGGTGTTCCAGGATAGAGCTGCCTGTGGGTAAGTGTTCGACGACACTTTTGGATAGCAAAAGCTGGTTACTGCAGACCTAGCTATCTCCACACCAGCAGGTTATTTGATAGATGCACACTGATGAAGCCAGCGCTGGTAGCTTATCCTTCATTTTCATGAGAATCATTGGTTTTGTAGAGACAGTTAATCGAAGTTCACCAGCAGAAAAGGTTTTCTTCAATATACGGAGCAGGCGTTTTCTCGGTATTTCTGCCAATGAGTCTCCACTGAATTGTAGATAAAGTCTTTTCTGAGCAGATAGCGTGGGCGGTTTTAGTTAGTTTAGGCATCATGGATTTTGTGATGAAACCTTTTAGGTAGCTATTTTCAAGGAGGATTCTCCTCAGTGTTCAGCTCCTTTTCTATAGTTAAGGGGCTATAAATGTTGCGCATTCTGTCGTTCAATGAACGGATCAGGTTTCGTTTGGTATATAGAGGCACCCAACTATGAGAGTTAGTGAGTTATCCGTTCCATGTCGGCTTTCTATAGATGGATCTTTTTAGTGTTCTATCTTGTTCACGTCTTGCTAGATGAAATTCCAGAAGAGATATTTTTGTGTGTGACTCCTTCTCTAATGTGAACTGGATTGCAGGATGGCAGCTGTCGCAAAATTCCAGGATGTCCTCCAAATTCTCCTCATTATTGGAGATAATGAAAGTATTGTCCACGTATCTCTTGTAAAACCCGGAGCTGTCAGTCATTTTCTCTAGGAATGCGTTGTCTGTTTTTGACATGAAAAAAATGTGTAAGTAACTGGCCAAGTGGTGAACCCATATCTATACCATCTTTTTGTCAATGTATTTCGTTATTAAAAAAGAGTTGAACATTTAGAGTGCATCTTAATAAAAGTTCCTTTAAATAGTCAGTGGGTACACCAACTTTTATCCCCTTTTAATCACTGTTCTCATATGTAGCATATTGTTTCAGTTATTAAGACGTTTGTAAACAGTGATACCACATCTAGTGAGAACATGGTTTGATTAGAAACATTGACGTTTTCAATGGAGTTGACAATGTCGAAGGAGTCTCGGAATGATTGGCAGGAAACTTGCCTTATGATTGGTTCTAGTAGGTCTACTAGCCACTGGGCAGTACGATTATATAAGGTGGATTCGCCATATCGAGAACAGGTTTGCCTTTCTTATACACTTTTGGTAATCCAAAGAGTTGAGGAATATTCGAGCCAGCGAACATTTCAGCGTCAATGAAATATCCAGTCTTTAGTTTTCAGAGGATGTCCGTTAGTTTTTGTTCGGTTTGCTGCGTCGTGTTCTTCTCATTTACCGGTTTTGCGAATTTTGATTCATTGGATAGGATGGTCAGCATTTTACTTATGTAGTCCTCACGATTCGTGATTGCGATTTCTCCACCTTTATCAGGATGATCTATTTGTTGTCGATTAATTCTTTCAGTGCTTTACAATGTCTCTTTGTTATTAATATCAACCTGCTGTTGGGTTTGGTATTTACGAACTCATTGTATATTTCATGTGCCGTTGTAAATAATTCAGTTTTGAGCTAACTTCAGATAATAATAATAATTTGCTTTATTCCAAAACAGTACATGTGATACAGAATGGAATTCTCAGCATTTTTACTACAGTATTGCATCCAGTTAGTACATTATCAATAAATAGAATTCTACATAGATTAAGGAAATCTCAGTTCATTATGACAACAGCATATTGGCATGTCGGTAGCAAAGCCAAAGTTGAAACAGTGTTTGAAGGTGTTAGAAAAGTAGGTGCTATCATATTTACTGGCGTAAGCTGAAGAAAGAAACAAAGCAGCACATAACAGAGAAAAGGAAAGAGGGAGAGAGAGAAAAGGAAAAGAAAGAAAGAAAATGTTGTACCTATAAATGATATGAGTTGGAAAGACGAGGTCCAGTTGTTCTACTGACTATTCAATGAATTATTGGCGTCACGCCTAATGCTTTCTTTATCGCACAGAACACGAGCTAAGTAGGTTATGGTTGAGTTTTTCTAGTCATCAGGATGGATTAGTGCTATAATTGTTTGTTAATTAACAATGTAGCCTAATGAATCATTACACTGGTCTGTAGTCCCTGCTACCCACGCGGGGTTTTATACGCCTACATGCTAAGGGAATAAATAATTCATTAATACAAAAAAAAACTCTGATAGAAACCTAATTGCTAATTGATTAAATCACGTGATTATACAAACCAGTTTATGCAACTTAAAATCACTATCAGTCATTCATAGAATACAAAAAGAGAATCTGTACAACGAGACTACACAAGAAATAAAGAAAGAAAGAAACACGCAAGCAAACAAACAAACAAAATGCCAAGTAGGACAGCTTCGCTAAGTCTACTTCGAAAATGCGAATATGTTGCATCTGGTCAAATTGGCTCATGTCGAAAATCTATGCTTACACGTGAAACACTACAACGGCCTAAACTAGGCGAACCTTTAACACGTGGACGACCTAAACAACCAAAGAATTTTACTTATGGTAAACCAAATAAATATGATCCGAACGGGATTATTGAATGCTTAACTTGGCCAACTGATGAAGAAACTAAAATTAGCATTGATTCTGAATGTTTGCCTAGAGATTTTCATCGAATCAATGTTGAATCAGTAAAAGAAGGCATACATCCAGTGCCTGATTGGCTAAGATTTGCAAACGAGAAAGATTACCGGTTGAATGCTACAAAGCGCGTGTTAGGACGCTTGAAGAAGCCTAAATTTCCGGAAAATATGTGCTTTGGTAAACCGTATCGTCCACCGACACCAATGGCTTGTGTAATGTCGCATGCATATAAAAATCTATGGGATCAGCAAGCTCTGGAGTAAGTTTTTTTAAACTTTTATTACTATTATTGTTTCCTTTAATTCCTACAGGAACATAGGGCTTCAGCCGTGCGTATCCATTGCGTTCGGTTCTCTGCTAGAGTCTTCACCCAGCTCCAAGTCTGCCCACATGCTTTCACATCACCTCCTCCAAGTCACCCTTGCACTGACGACCAACTCACCGCTTCCCTCTCGGGTTCCACTCGAGCAATGGCTTGTCTAGTGATGTCACTTGATGGTTTCTTTGCTCAGAGTATGGCCTGCAATCCATCTCCATTTCTTCCTGCCTATTTGTTTCACAACCAGTTCCTGGTTGGTTCGCTCATTGCTAGAGATCCCTGTTGCTGATCTTCTCTGGCCGGCCATCTGATTTTGAGTATTGAGCGAAGACAACTGTTAATGAAGGTCTGTAGTTTGTTCGAGATGCTCTTTATGACGTGCAGTGCAAGTCTCTGATCCGTATAGTAGCACTGACGTCGCATTGGAGTTGAAAATCCGGATCTTATTTTTGATGCTGAGTGCTGTTGACCTCCACACAGACTTGAGAGTAGTGAAAGCTTGTCTTGCTTTTCCGATTCTTGCTTTGATATCCTCGTCAGTTCTGTCTGCCTGTAGTTGAAACGATGCTTTCCAGGTAGGTAGGTAAAGGAGGTTGTTTCTCCCAGGTTCCTTCCATTTATGCTGATTGTTGTCTGTTGTTGTTGTTGCTGTTGGTGGTGTTGCTCAGGAATCTTCATCACCTCTGTTTTAATTTTTATACTGTAATATAAATGAAATACTTTGCAATTATTATGGACACATATGTCGAATGAAGAGTCTTCCTGAACAAGACTTCATTTTCGGCTTCACTAATTTTTTTTAAAATTTAAATTGATATCCCCTTTGTTTTCCGAGTGGGACACTGGGCTTCAAGCTTTAGTTTGGAAGTTTTAATAGCAGCTGTTATTCCATTATGGGTAAACTTTGTTTTGATAAAGTCTCACAGTGTTTTACAGTAATGTTTACTGATGACGTTTCGAGCGAAATTTATTATGCTCATAATCAGTCAGTTCTTCTATACCGGTCAGAAACATAGCCAGCGTGTCACCAAAAGGATCGCCAGTTACAGACTTTTATCAACAGCTGCTCCCTTCGCTGGCTCCATACTGAATATTAAATGGCCAGCCGGCTGACCGGAAAGAATTAGCGACAAGAAACTCTGGCTGGCTTGGAGCAAACCAACCAAGAGTCGATCGCTCAAAAAATATGTAGGAGAAAGTGGAGATGGATCAGAGACATACTGAGAAGACCATCAAATGATATCGGACGCCCAGCTCTCGAGTGGTAAATGACGAGTTGGGCATAGGTTCGATAGTGACACAGAGGAGATCATGTGAGGAGGAGGTGATAGTTTATGAGCAGTCGTGGGATCAGCTAAGGTAGACACGCTGTTGACGCCCTATTTTCCACTCGCAACCTAAGGGAACAATAATAATAATAGTGTTAATACTATGCTACAAACAATTTCACTAAGCATATTTTAAATGTAATAATCAGCCGCATTCATACACATGACCCTGTAGCTATTATCGTTTCCTTGAATTCCATCTCCCTCGTCGATATTCTCGCATAAACCTGGAGGGAGTTTTAATTATAGATTCATGATAAATCTCTGACAGAAGTAGGAATTAACTTGAAAATACGGTGAATTCTATTCTAGGTCTTGAAATATGCAGTATATTCTTCCTATGGAATGAGACTGTTTCATAAACAAACGAACAGACAAAAAGACGTAAGTGCATTTATGAATTATAACAACCTAAAGTATTTGTGATTATTATTAGTATTATTATTGTTCCCTTGGGTTCCTAGTGGAACATAAGGCTTCAACTGCACGTCTCCACTTGCTTCTGTCTTCTGCTGTACTTTTCACATGCATCCATGTTAGTCCATACTGTTTCAACTCCTCTTCACACGATCTCCTCCATGTCACTCCTCCTTAGACGTCCCACTCGCCGCTTCCCTTTCGGGTTCCACTCGAGTGATGGCCTGACACGCGATATCACCCAACGGCCTCCTCAGCGAGTGTCCAATCCGTTTCCACTTTCTCCTGCATATTTGTTGGGCGATTGGTTCTTGTTTTGTATGTTCCCATAGTTTCTTGTTGGTTCTTGTTCTTTCCGGTCATCTGATCTTCAGTATAGAGCGAAGACAGTTGTTGTTGATAAAGGTCTGCAACAAGCTGTTGGAAATATTCTTTGTGACACACTGGCCAAGTTTCTGATCTGTACAGAAGAACTGACTGACTGACTTGACGTTTGTATTGAAAATCCGAATTTTGTTGTTGATGCTGAGTGACACATATTTCATATATTTAAAAACTAATTTTGGTATACTTTTCTCGAAAAAAAAACCAAAATGTTAACGGAACCGTACACTAAAAAGACATTGGTGTAAGCTATTACAATCCACCAGTACAGACATAATATCGACAATAAAGCAGATATATTAATACGAAGAAGGGAATGAGAAAAAGAAACAGGTTACAACTACACAACTAAAGAGAGTTAATGACTACAAGATTCGACTGACAACTAGAGGTATTATGTCATGCATGTCGTTAGTCATTTAGTGAATAAAAATCCAGTGAGATATTCTAGAAGTATGCTTACCCATTAGCTTCTTTATGTAGCTTGAATTATGATATATTTTGAAGTATGATACATGTCATGTAACTGTGATGGCGGGGGTGGGGGAGTGGTGACCTTGTTTTGTAGGGGTTTGATTTGTTTCAAGTTAGGTCACCGACTGATATCAGTTAGAGAAACATTGAAAACCATCAGGAAGTACTACTGGACAGCTGTATCGTCATACTCCTAGTCTGGGAATCATTGACATTATGCACCCACCACAGGGGGTTCGAACCCCGGACCTACCGATTACAAGTCAGACTCGTAGATCATTCAGTCCCCTGGGATCCGACTCAATGATCAGCCCATGAACCTTGACTTCTACCATTTCGTGATTTTGGTGCGACTGACACCAGCCAATGTTGTCGACGAGTATTTGTCCTCACTCCATACTGGATGAATCCGACTGGTCACGACTCCTCAATGGAACTCCAGGCAACTTCGTCCGCTAGCCAGTCACTAGCGAGCGAGCAACATGTTAATTTTCAAGAGTTTCTCGTTGGAATTTGATTTGTTCCCAGTTCCAGTGGCTAAATAGCGTACGAGCTTGACGTGTAACCGGAAGGTCCCGGGTTCGAACGCCTGTGATGGGTGCATTATGTCAATGAATCACAAACTAGGAGGAAGAAACAGCTTTCCAGTAGTACTTCTGGGGGTTTTCAATGATTCTCTAAATGATATCGATCCGTGATAAAAATCTAAAAAGTCTTCACTTATTATCCATCAGAAGTATTATCTCACCTAACTTTTTAGTGATACTTGTAATGTTGCAATTCCAACTGCAAACTTCAATGCAGAGTTTTGGATCGGTCTACCAAACTGACAGTAATGTAGTTAACTTAAGCACACCTGAGAGTCTTATTATTCTTCCCTTGGGTTCCAAGTGAAACATAGGGCTTCAGCAAAACATCTCCACTTAGTTTTAAATGGCGCTGTCCTCTTCAGTTGGCTAGCCACAAGACTACCCATAATCTCTCATCTCCTTCTCCAACTCATACGACCTCTTTCATGTCACCCTCACACCAAAGACCCGCTTGTCGCTTCCCATTTGCATTCCACTCGAGTGATGGCCTTTATTGCGCGTGATGTCATTCGACGGTCTCCTCAACATATGCCCCAATCCATCTCCATTTTCTCCTACATATTTTTTGAGCGATCGGCTCTTGGTTGGTTTGTTCCCAGCCAGCCAGAGTTTCTTGTCGCTAATTCTTTCCGGTCAGCCGGCTGGCCATTTGATATTCAGTATGGAGCCAGCGAAGGGAGCAGCTGTTGATAAAAGTCTGTAACTGGCTATCGGCGATCCTTTTCGTGACACGCTGGCCAAGTTTCTGACCCGTATAGAAGAACTGACTGACTGGCTCACATTTGTGTTGAACAGAATCGGAATGTTGTTGTTTATGCTTTGGTGGAATTCAGGAGATTTCCAAACTGGTTTCAGATTGATGAAGGCGTGTGTGTATCTTGTCTTTCCAATTCTGGCTGGCTGGCTGGCTTTCACATCTTCATCCGTTCCGCCTGTGTGGTTGGAACCATACGTTTTAGTTAAATGTTATAACTAATATATTAATACTTTCCTTACAATATACGACTGATAACTCGAATACTATTCCTGCACTGAGAAATAACAAGCAGCGGACTGACTGACAAGGCAGAGATTCATTGATCCAGGGAAAAGACAATAAGACCAGAAATTACAGCTAATCATATAGTTGTTAAACCATATGACCAATAAGTCGCTAGTTTAAGACACGGAAAGAAACTATGTTCTGACTAGTTAGTATATTACAATAAAAATTCAATAACCTGACTTATAATCTCTAGTTAGAGAGACAAATATCTGGTTTATAAATTATGTGGCAAACTCTTAATCCTAGTATACCCTCTCTTTTTGTTCTAAGCGAAGATAAAACAAATCCAGGTGTAGAAATACCTTTGAATGGAAAAAAAAAGAAATTAAAAACACAGCCGAAGTAGAATAAGTCAGTTAGGAGGGAGTGGTGTTTAACACTGATAAGAATGTAAAGATTAACTGATTCACCAGAGCTGATTCCCACGTAGGAGGTCATGTGCAGTCGCCAATGACACTAGACAAGCTTAGACAATAAGTCAGTGCTTCATTTTACGATAGTCAGCTGACTGATCGACTGGTTTCAACGTAGAACTACTTTGTACCGATGTGCATCAGTTCGAGTCTCTACACTTCACTTAGCACATATAGCAAGAGAAGAAAGTAAAAAGAAATGCAAAACAGAGACAGTTAACAGAGATATGAGGCAAAAAGAATAGTAATATGGAAGAACCATTTAGTTTAATTGGATATTATAAGTCACAAGGAGTGAAGGCATCTGCGCCAGCCATTGAGAACGATCACTTTGAGCCATATCACCAATTGTCTATAGCCTCCATTAGTTTTTATCATCCCGAGGATCCCAACCAGTCAAGAAGTCTACACCTCCCTACGTCGCTGGCTTAAACTAACTGTTGTGGATTTCATTGACTGGTGAAGCCATGTTTCCGTTTGACCGCCGCTAGCTCTTTTCCAACCTGATCCTATATCAGCTAACATTGCCCATGTCGAGGAAGGCGATGGCTTGGCATAATTAGCACATGTCCTAACCATCTCAATCGATGTAACTTCACAGCCTCGTCGATTGATTTCCCCTCCTCACTTAGCACTCGACCGAGGCCTAACTTCAATATTGCTCAGCCTATTATACCACATCACATGGGAGATAGAACGCAGGCACTTATGATCAAAGACAACTAGTCAGGCTTTTCATGTCTTTCACTTTCAATGGCCATGTCTCACTCGCTGCCAGCCATAAAGCAGAACGGAGTGGACTGCTGAGCATTTAGCTGATTTTATGGTATTGTATGGTATCGTCGATACATTTTCAAAGACTTCTCTATCGACAGCCCGTATTTCTTCGGAAGCATACAACTAAATCCAATGAAACTCATCCGATTACTTTATTGTTGAGAAAAAAAGTATTTTATAAGAATCTTTAAAATTCAGCATGCGTAATTTCATGTGTGTATGTCGCCAATATTTTAACAGCCATGTTTTACAACTATCAGTACAATATATCGTGAACACTACCTGAAGTCAGTCGAGCTTTCTGTATCTATGAAAAGACACTTTTCTCTGGAAGCTGTCGAAGATTAATTAGGCTTTCAAGTACATTTCCAATGGACAGCAAGTTCTAGAAGAAATATGCATACTTACTGGTACTTACTTATCACTCGCCGAATTTCCTTACCCTAAGGAGGTATTTAACTCCACCGATCTAGTGATGCGGTGCCATTGTCTGGTTATGTGTGAAGGGGAAGTGAACTGAGAAAAAATATGTCATAATAAAGAAAGCACACTACTCGAAGTCACACGAACTAGTGAAATTTCAGAGGAAATTGTCAACTGAAATGGTGTCTGTTGTCAATGCTCAGTGTCATCATTTCTCCTTCAGATAATAATAATAATTTGCTTTATTCCAAAACAATACATGTGATACAGAATGGAATTCTCAGCATTTTTACTACAGTATTGCATCCAGTTAGTACATTATCAATAAATAGAATTCTACATAGATTAAGGAAATCTCAGTTCATTATGACAACAACATATTGGCATGTCGGTAGCAAAGGTAAAGCTGAACAGTGTTTATAGGAGTTAGAAAAGTAGGTGCTATCATATTTACTGGCGTAAGCGGAAGAAAGAAGCAAAGCAGCACATAACGTAGGAAAAGAAAGAAAGAAAACGTTGTACCTATAAATGATATGAGTTGGAAAGACGAGGTCCAGTTGCTCTACTGACTATTTAATAAGTTGTAGGTGTCACGCCTAATGCTTTCTTTATCGCACAGAACACGAGCTAAGTAGGGTATGGTTGAGTTTTTGTACTTTCTGGTGCGAGCATATAGTTTTCTATATAGGCTTCTGGTTTTGCCTGATGAGATGCAAGGGGAGAGTTGTGAATGAAGAGGGTGGTGTGAGTTAGATAAAATGGATTTAGCCCATTTTTCACATGAGTCCATGTGCCTGTCAACCAGAATATTAACAAGCTGGTTAAGTGGCACGTTGCTTACCCTGCTGACAATCTTTAACATCCTGCCTAATAAGGTATAGTCTTTCTTCAGTAGCCCGGGAAAAACTAAAGGGGAACAATAGAGAATAATAGGCAGAATGCGAGAGTTAACGAATTGTAGGAGTAAGGGTTGGGTTATACCAGAATGTCTTAACTTCTTGATGTAGAAGGTAAGACGGAATAATTTCTTAGAAATCATTAAGATATGAGACGACCAGGAAAGATCAGCAGATAGAATGACGCCTAGGTATTTAATTTCCGACTTGGTTTCTATTTCAGTGCCATCTATGTTGCATACCTCGTGAGAGCCAACCAGTTTGTTTAGGTCAGACTTATGCCTAAAGGTGAAATTGACTGTTTGGCATTTGGAGGGATTTAAGGTAAGACCGTTTTCCTTGGACCACTGGCTGATTTCTGATAGAAAGCCATTTAGTTTAGAGCAGTCGCTTTGACATTTGACAGGCAAAGATACAGTCAGGTGGTCAGCATATTTGACAAAATTAATGTCATTTGAAGATGGTAAGTCATGTAGAAAGAAAGAAAAGAGAAGTGAGGAGAGTACAGCACCTTGGGAGACACCAGCTTCAGTGAGCACAGCAGAGGATGATTTACCTTTGTATACGGTGTACTGCATTCTGTTAGAGAAGTAGGAATGCAACGAGTTAGTGACATATTTGTCATAGAGCTTATTTAGCAGGAGACATCTAGGTACAGAAAAAGTGAAGTCGAGAAACGTGCAGCGGACGTATTTGGCACCTTTATCTAATGATGAGACGATGTGGTTGTGTAAGACGGCTGCAGCGTCTAAAGTGCTCCTACCCTGTCTATAGGTAAATTGTTTGGGGTCTTCAAAGCTTTTAAGGGAGGGTTCAAGTTTAAGAGGTACTAGTTTTTCCATAAGCTTTAGAAACAGGGAAGTGATGGCAATGGGTCTGAACTTTATCCTCTAGTGTGTATAATTCCGGCTGAAATCAATGTCTCCCAACTGATTTGTTAGCAAAATGAAGTCCGATGACATACTGCTTTTAGTGAAAACACTGTCAGAGCACATAGTCTTCTTAACACCCCCATCCCCCCCCAATAAATGTCTTGGTACTTTTGGAGTATTGTTCTCACCTATTATACATATATATGCATTGAAAAGGGATATTTTTCTTCCCTTAATTTGGTGTTTTCTAAATGAACATTTTCTATTATATTCTATTAACATTATAGACACAACAAAGATCGTATGACTCAGTTGGCAAGATCACAAAACGATATCCCACAACCGCTGGATTCAACTGCGTCTATTTTAAATATAGTACCAATTGAATGGAATACACTGTCAAAACAAGAGGATTCAGCACCATACAAAAAACTGTGGAAGATGCCAAGATTTACTGGTGGGAATAAGCGTATAAAAACATACTGGTCTGAACGTCAAATACGCCGAAGATGATGTGTATATTTGAAAGATATTATTGATAATAACAATAATGATAATATTATTAAACCAATAACTCCCATAACATTATTATTATAATTTCAAAGTGTAAACACGATAGCCAGTGTTGTGGAGTGTAAATTCATCAACTGCCTAATGCATGATGGCAAAACATTCACTTAACTCTTTATGTGAATAATTAAAAAAATATAATAATAATATTATTATTACATTATTGTTTCCTTTAATTCCTAGAGGAACATAGAGCTTCAGCCGTGCGTTTCCATTGCGTTCGGTTCTCTGCTAGAGTCTTCACCTGACTCCAAGTATGCCCACATGCTTTCATCTCCTCTTCACATGACCTACTCCAAGTCACCCTTGCACTGACGACCAACTCACCACTTCCCATTCGGCTTCCACTCAACCCATGGCCTGGCGTGTGATGTCACTCACTTGACGGTTTGTTTCCTCAGAGTATCGCCAATCCACTTCCATTTCTTCCTGCATATTTGTTTCACAATCGATTCCTGGTCGGTTCGCTCCCAGAGATCTCACCCTGTTGCTGATCTTTTCTGGCCAGCCATCTGATCTTGAGTATTGAGCGAAGACAACTGTTAATGGAGGTCTGTAGTTTGTTTGAGATGCTCTTTATGACGCGCTGGCCAAGTCTCTGATCCGTGTAGTAGCACTGACTTCACATTGGAGTTGAAAATCCTGATCTTATTTTTGATGCTGAGTGCTGTTGACCTCCACACAGACTTGAGAGTAGTGAAAGCTTGTCTTGCTTTTCCGATTCTTGCTTTGATATCCTCGTCAGTTCCGCCGGCCTGTAGTTGAAACGATGCTTCCCAGGTAGGTAGGTAAAAGAGGTTGTTTCTTTCAGGTTCCTTCCATTTATGCTGATTGTTGTCTGTTGTTGTTGTTGCTGTTGGTGGTGTTGCCCAGGAATCTTCATCACCTCTGATTTCTCTATGTTCACCTGAAGTCCTATCTTCTCTGGATGCTTCTTCTGCCAACTTGTTACTTTTCGCTTGCATATCTTCCAGTTTGTTGGAAATCAGACATATACCATCGACGAAGTCCAGATCCTCCAAGTTTTTTGTGAGTCCATTTTATGCCTGTTTCCTCATTCCCCGCTGATGTCGCATTATAATATAATGGCCACTTAAATGCATAGCGTTTTTCTTCATAATAGACAGAAGAACACGAATCTATGCTAAGAATAATCTGTCATGGCTCTCTTATCAATATTATTATTATCTGCGATGTGGCCACCATGTTAGTTAGCTTGACGTCACGGTACACTTTCAGTTGTTGATATGAGTTGGTTGTGTGGTGACAGCTGTCTACTAGCCAAGTGGTGGACAGTAATTGAGGTCAATGTTTATGTATCAAATATTAGTCATGTTGTGGTGAGAGATGGTTGCTGGCCAAATTGGTTGACAGTAATTGAGGTCAAAGGTCAAGGTGGACAGGCGGTTACAGTTAACATATAGATGAACTGACACAGCCACAAGAGATGCAAGGTTGACTTTGTGTGAGAAACAACCAATCAACAGACTGTATTTTCTACTAACATTGACCTACAATAATGTACATAAAAATCTATAAATACGTGTTGATTTTTCGTAATAAACTATCTGTTGCCTGGCCCTTGTCTTCTGTTGTTACAGTTGGAGGCAATTGGCACGAAGCCTTGGACCTAGGTTTCGTGCTAGTCGCCAATAACCAGTCAGCAAGGCGTATCTGCAATCAACTAGAAGGAACTCATGTCCCTTGTGAGATTCGAACCCGAGTCACTCAGTACTGTAGTCAAACATCTTAACACTGAGCTGTTCGGTCGTAGGAATGACCTCCTGTAGGACTAACTGTAATGGATACTTTTCTATTGGACACTAGTTAACTAGTCCTACAGGAAGTTAAATGCGAACCCAAATACCAAAAAAACGTGTCTGACTGCAGCACCGGATGACACGGGTTCGAATCTCAGAAGGGACATGAGTTCCTTGAAGATTGGAGATACACCGGCCTAGCTGACGGCTGCCAATAAGCACGGAACATAGACCCAAGACTTTCTGCCGACTGCTTCCAGCCATCTAATAATCTGTATGTTTTCGACATAGACATTTGCACATATGTGCAGCAGTTCAAGTCGCCACACTCCCTCTTTGTAGCACACAAAGCAAGAGAAGAAAGTAGGAGAAATGCATATTTGAGACAGTAAACAGAGGTGTGAGACAAAGGTATAGTAATAACGAAGAACAAAGCAATTTCCTTGGATATCATAAGTCACAAGGAGTGGATGCATCTGCACCAGCCATTGACAACGATCACTTTGAGCCATGTCACCAATTGTTTCCAACCATTGGTTTTTACCGTCCCGAGGACACCAACCAGTCAAGAAGTCTACACCTTCCTACGTGGCTTAGACTAACTGTTGTGGATTTCATTGACTGGTGCCATGTTTTGGTTTGACCGCCGCTAGCTCTTTTCCAGCCTGACCCTATATCAGCTAACATTGCCCGTCGAGGAAGGCGATGACTAGACATGCGTAACACATGTCCTAACCATCTCAGTCGATGTAATTTCACAGCCTCGTCGATTGATTTCCCCTCCCTGCTTACCTAGCACTCGACCGAGACCTTACCTCAATATTGCTCACCTTATTATACCACTTCACATGGGAGATAGAACGCAGACACCTATGATCAAAGACAGCTAGCTAATCTTTTCATGTCTTCTACTCTCAATGGCCAGGTCTCACAGCCATAAAGGAGGACGGAGCGGACTGATGAGCAGTACACACGCCCTTTGGTCGATAGTCGGATATCTAATGATAATAATAACAACAACAGAAAGCGTAAGCTTACTGCATAACTTCCGTGACACAATTCAATGGTATCATTAATAGCATAGCATACACTCAACAGTCATTGTATTCCAAATTCTGAGTAAGTAATACCTGAAGCCAGTGTGAAGCACTGATTGATTCATAGCGGCTCCGACTAATGAAATATCAAGAGTACAATATTATCAAACTATCCCAATTTTTCGCTTAACATATCACACTATACCCACTGATTTAGCTAGAGCCTAAATTATGATATGTCGAAAGCAAGTTCAATTTTTAACAGTTTGAAAAAATTTGGCCATTGGGTATATGATATTTCATTATAATAAAGGTTTTCTTGCATTTCCCAATGAATGAATGAATGAAAAACAAAACGATATTGTTGTTTTTACTGACGTTTCGCTGTTTAATGCTAACAGCTTTATCAAATTAGTCACATTAAACCAGAATTTAGAAAATCTCAGCTTGCATCATATAACAACCTAATCATCATTCGGTATATCTACTATATTCAGGAAGAAAACCCACTCCAACAAATATCTAGACTTCAGATTATCACACCCAATCAGCGCAAAGGTATCAGTTGTTTTAAGTCTTCTTAGACAAGCACACTCTCTGATAACGGATGAGAAAGAAAAAGAAGAAGAAATATTAAACATTAGTGAGACTCTCAAGCAAAACAACTACCCAAGGAACTTCATCAACAAAATCAACACTATAGCAAAAATATTCATTCAGACATCTATAAAACACAAAATGATCGACCAAAGAATATTCTTTTCGATAAATTCCTCTTCCGGCTCTACAATTATACATACATGTTTATATACATAAAATATTCTAGAATATTTGTAGTCAATAACAATGTTAGTGTTTTTTAAATAATATCGATTTATAAAATTAAAATTAGGAATTAAAATGCCATAATAAACAGGGGGACGGATAAAACTCGAACAAAGTAGTATCATAATTACTGAGGAGATTGACATATTGTGCAATTAGGGGTTAGAAATGTAGAAATAAAAACAATAGACAGGATGGTTGGATAAAAAACTCTAGTGAGATCATGAAGGAAATTTTCTTTTCGTCGAAATCATCAACAAGGCTGTAAATTTCTACCTTTCTAACCCCTAATTGCACAATATGTCAATCTCCTCAGTAATTATGATACTACTTTGTTCGATTTTTATCCGTCCCCCTGTTTATTATGGCATTTTAATTCCTAATCCTAATTTTATTAATCTGACCCTTGACCAGAAATTATTCTGGAACTTTCCTACCCATTTAATATCGATTTGTAAAGTATGATCACAATGGAGTTACAGTCCATTAAAGACGCTTAAATCATTATAATAATAAAAATATGATAGCACAGAGAATATCAACTAAAATTAGGAAAATTCCACAAAAATTCATGATCATTCAAACCTGGGTGGCCAAGGTAATGAATGATGATAATGACTGAACTAACTTCTTTTGGATGCATAAATTAGGCTTATTAATATGGATCCCCACAGCCAGCCTCAGCAATGTTTAGTAGTCGAACTCTTAAGGCAAAATTGAGATTCGTAGGTATGCGGTAAATGATCCTGAAAGCATGGTTAACGTCAATCTTGTGTTCTGTATCCACAAGATGAGATAGAATAGCGCTGTGAATAGATTTTGTTTGTCCTTTGCTTAACCACTAAGCAGGGTGATGTTCGGAAATTCGACGAGAAACACGCCTAATTGTACGGCCTATGTAACTGGCTCCACAGGAGCAGTTAAGTATGACATTAAGTATGGTCGAAAACGGGTTCCGAAAACATGGACCCCAACAGTCGTCATTCCATATAGAGCAGAGACGTCAGACGATATCAGGAGAGTACTCAATAAGCTCGACGCCAGAGGTTTTTACAAAACATCAGACACACTGCGAAACATCCTTGTCCATATAAAAGACCAAATCCCTAAAGATTCTCTATCTAATTGTGTCTATAAAATAAAATGCTTAGAATGTGATGCGAGATATATAGTACAAACATCGCTAGAGAGAAATCAAGGTAATCGGAAGAAATGAGCACCGTAGACCATCTGTTCGACCACCGAGAAATCCATTTGAACTAGAAAAGCTCGAAAAATCATCAGCCATAACCTGTCTTCACGCCATAGAATCAGGCCACAAATTGATTTTGACCATATTGAAATAATCCAGAAAAAGCATTTCAGAAATCACAAAGAACGTCTCACTTCATCAGAAGCACTTCATATCAAATAGAATCCAAATTGTCTAAATAGGAATGATGGACTACAACACTCATCTGCTTCACTCCATGAAATGAAAAAATCAACACAAATGTGATAAGCAATTTCATTACGTAAACACACGCTGTTTTTATAATTTTACACACTTATCGAATCCAACAATCTACACCTGGTTTTATTATCTTTACCAATTCGACAGCGCAAAAATGCCCTCATGCTGAGGAACGATGATCAAGCTGTTAAATATAATAGCTGAGATTTTGTAAATTCTGGTTTAATAATGATACTTAGACAAAGCTATTAGCGACAGTAAACAGTGAAACATCTGTAAAACAATATCGTTTCATTAATTGGGAAATACAACAACAAAAACCTTATTATAATGAAAGCCTAAATTAGTTTATCAAATATTCTTGTATATAAATGTGAAGAATTGCTTGTTGATACTTTGTAATGTACAAAAAGATTTTTTATGCTAAACGACAGAGTTACATAGTGCTAATATTTGTAGGTTTGAATAAGATGAATTATATAGACTTTTATAAAGACTACAAGTAATCCTCTTATATCCTTAGCGTCAATGTGTATAAAGAAACAATAACAGTTCCTATCTGAACATGTACAGAAGAATTAGTCATTAAGAAATGCAAGAATGCCTAAGCGGAGTGCTTATCAGCAAAGACAAGCTTGATAAAGAAAGCTTATAAGCTTATAGGTCCAAGGCCTATTGGACTGTTTTACTGAGTCGCTTAAGTGACGCATAAGAAACCACAAGCTACTTATTCATCTCTAAGGCATGCGATTCGCCCCTGTAAAATGTAAGATGCTGCTACAGGACTGGACTACGTCTAACCCTAGCTTGGTGATAGGGAGTGAAGTGATAGAACATGTTGACCACTTCACCTATTTGGGAAGTTGTATCAGCACCAACGGATTGATTGGTGACGAAATCTCAGCACGGATCCAAAAAGCTCGAGCTGCTTTCGCTAACTTACACCATCTCTGGCGTAGGCGTGACATCCGACTATCAACCAAGGGACGTGTGTACTGCTCAGCAGTTCGCTCCGTCCTTCTCTATGGCTCTGAAACATGGCCAATACGAGTTGAAGACATGAAATGGTTGTCTGTTTTCCATCATAGATATCTACGATCTCTTTCTCACGTTAGGTCGTATAATAAGGTAAGTAATGTTGACGTTAGGCGTAGAGTTTTGGGCAAAGAGGGAAAATCAGTCGACGAGGCTATAAAGTTACATAGATTGAGATGGCTAGGTCACGTGCTGCGCATGCCTAACCATCGCCTCCCCCCCGACGGGCATTACTAGCTGATATAGGTGCAGGTTGGAAAAGAGTAAGCAGGTGGCCAAACAAAAACATGGCATCAATCCATGAAATCCTTGACAGTTAAACTGAGTCAGTCAGATAGGGAGATGCAGAGTTCATGGTTGGGGCCCTCGGGACTCTAAGAATCAATGGCTGGAGACAATAGGTGACATGGCTCAAAATCGTTGTCAATGGCTTACGCAGATGTATTCAGTCTCTGTAATCTTTCATATTCCTTTCTACCATTACTCATTCTGTTTCACTCTTATACTTGTCAAAACTCTATTGATTCTCTTCACTCATTTTCTTGTCTACCTTTGTGTGCTCTTTGGAACGTGGCAACTCGAACTGCTGCACTTCGGTGCCAAGTTCTATGTTGAATCCAGACAGACAGACAGAAGACATGTCAACTAATAAATAGAAAAAGTAATAGTAGCAGTCCCACATGTTTATTTATTGGATGTCATACGATGAAACAGTATAATTTACTAGGTTACGTTTCGGACACAATTTATTCTTCAAAATCATATCACTTACAACTGACTGACTGGTTTCAACATAGAACTTCGCACTTCTGTGCAATAGTTCGAGTCGCCACACTCCATGAAGCGCACAAATGAAGAGAAAAAAGACATTTGGAAGAATAACAATAAGCAGAAATGTGAGGAAAAACGATAGAGTATTGTACACATGGATATGGAAGATCGGAAATAGTGAATGCGTCTGCACCATCATCGAGAATGAGGATTTTGAGCCGTATCACCAATTGTCTCCAGACTTCATTGGTTCTTACTACCCCGGGGACCCCAACCAGAGAGCAGTCCACACCTCTCAACATGAATCAAACTAAGTGTTAGAGATCTCATGGACTGATTCGATGTTTTCGTTTGACCACTATTGGCTAACTCTTTTCCAACTTGATCCAGCCGACACCAGCTAATACTGACCGTCGAGGAAGGCAGTGGTTAGGCACACGTAACACACCCAACGGATACCTGCTACCTTGACGTGGTGGTTGAGCTTGCACTACAGTGATCCGTAGCCGGCGATAAGTTACTAATACGTTGACAACGCTAGAAACCAGAGAGATCTCTGGGAGCGAACCAACCTAGCAGGAACCGATTGTGAAACAAATAGGCAGGAAGAAATGGAGATGGATTGCAGGCCATACTCTGAGCAAAGAAACCATCAAGTGACATCACTAGACAAGCCATCGCTCGAGTGGAACCCGAAAGGGAAGCGGCGAGTTGGTCGTCAGTGCAAGGGTGACTTGGAGGAGGTCATGTGAAGAGGAGATGAAAGCGTATGGGCAGACTTGGAGACAGGTGAAAACTCTAGCAGAGAACCGAACGCAATGGAGACGCGCGGCTGAAGCCCTATGTTCGTCTAGGAATTAAAGGAAACAATAATAATATTATAATAGTGTGGGTAGCCAGGTAGTAACAACCGCCCACACACTTCCGAAAACACACGAAGCTCTCCCGACCATCAATTATAACTATACAACTTCGAAACTTTGTGATATATTCGATAGACAAATTCATACACATATATTAAAGCGATAGTAATGTATCTCACTTTAAAGAAACAGCGGCAATCAGTCAATTAAAATTGGAATTGAGCTCATGGATGACGATCTTGTGTTTCAAACTAATTATATATTACCTTGGTAATTTGTTGTTCTCTTACAGCCTTATTCGATATACTGTTTCAGGTGCCATTCTTAAATATTTATCACATTCTCGATGTTTTCTTTGATTTGGGCTCTTGGTAATATGGGGCGTGCTACTGACAGGGTTTACCAGTAGTAAATGTATAAGAGATGTTCATCGGCATAAAAACGTCAAAGAGCAGAGAGATAGATTTGATACGAGAGAAAGCAAATGATACAACGTTGCGGAGATGCATGGGAGACGTGAAACGAACACAAAGAAATACAATATGAAGCGCAGAAGTAGCACAAATGGTGCATTGAAGATAAGGTGTACATAATTTCGCCATATAGAGATATCAAATTCCAAATAAACATCGCTTCGTCTTCTACTGTTACAGTATGTCTTCTACTGCTACCATTATTTCACCTGCTTAGCATACATTATATATTAGCTTCCCTTAGATAACTGAAGTTTCCTAGTACCTCTAAACATACTTCCTTATCATTCTTGTGCAGAAAGACTATTTTGTTCTTGTGCTGATATTTGCAGTATGGTTTGTGTGTGTGTGTGTGTGTTCCCAATACTGAATTCTTTGCGAAGTTGGTGTGAGCCACATAGCGAAGTGTAGACTGTCTATCCAGGGTCGTCAGAATGCTAAGAATCAATGGCTGGAGATCATCTATCGGTGAGTGGTGTGGCTCAAAATTGTTTTCACCAACCTAATCTTGCGATCAACAATAGGCAATTACGCTGTAGGTGAACAGTGTTACATGAAACAGTATGTTTAACGAATCTGCTGTGAAAACTTGTCATGAAACTAACGACATCAAAATCGAATAGTCTTCAAAAGAGCATAATTATATAATGTACCATCCATATAACTAGGAAATTATTTTTTAATTAAATGTCAAAATATTCGGAAGTTGGTCAAAATGTATAAAACAAAAGGTAACAAAACCTGTTTTTTTTCCTTCACGTTCCCCAGTGGAACATAGGGCTTCAAGCTAGAGACTTGAAGTTTCTGTAGCAGTGTTTATTTTACAGGATGGGGTTGCTAGCCTCATACCCAACCTTTCCTCTTCACCAGCATTATTTCTGGCTTAGCGAGGTAAAGGAGTGCGTCAGTGGCCGGGGATCGAACTCGGGACTATGTGCATGGTCGGCGAGCGTCCTAACCGCTATGCCACCGACGCAAAACCTGTTTAGTTGCCTAATATTTTTCTGAAGAGATGACTTTGATGGATCAAGGATGTGAGATGGCGCTGTTTTGACAAACTGACTTAGAAATGAGTAAGCAGCTTGTGCGTCAATAAAAATCACCCAGTAACCAATGCAATATGCCTAGGGAAACCTTGGTCTCAAATGAAGACGGCATAATGACCCATTCTACTTCAAAAGTTGATCTGCAGCTTAAGCATACAACCCCTGGGTTGAATATCCCGAGGACGGAATGTGTTACGCTTCAAACATGCGGGACTTCATGAACTGATGGATTTTAGAAAACAAAGCATTCTTTTCCAGACGATCCGAATAGCAAAAATAACACGCGGTATAAGTACTTTTACTATAATTACACGAAAAATTCACCTCAACTTTTATAAATTTTAACTTAACCCATAGAAAATCTATTTATTGCATTATTGATATTATGTGGAGATGAATATTAACATAAGAAAGAGATAAATTAAGCTAATACATTATGATGAATACAGTCCACAAATGTAAATGACTGCTACATAATGCTGCCTTGAAAAGATATTGTATATACGCATAGAAATTATATTTATAAATGATACGTTTGAAGGATGATTAAAGGTAAATAAAGTAAATAGATATATATATTACTGATTATATTCTTTCAAATTATTATCAAGTGGCACGTGCAACGCTGTCACTAGATGACCCAGTAGCGACTTTCTTCGTTTTTTTAGACAAAACACGTGATGCGGTAGGTGGTTTACGTTTGCTAGCCGATGTCTTTGTTGCTTGCTTTGTGCTAGGTCGTAATGTCCTCCCAGAATCAACATTGATCAGAGTGGAATCTTTGCCGAGTATAACTTTTGCTTAGAGTGTGTATTAATCTAAATATGAAAGTATTTACCTTCCTCAATTGTTTTCGATACGCTAGACCCTTTCTTCATAGATTTGATGTTTTATTGGCAAGGCTTCCTCCTTCAGTGACTTGTGTTTCACTTTGCTATTTTCAAATGTGTTTTTTTTAAAGACTTTTTAATTAGTAATTCTAACTGCATAAATAAACGATATACACACACAGTTACCGTATGATATAATTACACTTGTAAGCTCACTGATGAATAGATCCACCCGGTGTATGTAGGATGTATCACCACTACACTGCTTATATTGTTTCCACGAAACCACCTACAAAAGAAGAACATGTGCGCTATAACTCGAAGTTAATCACAAATGGACAAGAACAAAAGTTCTCATGAGATTAACAACAAAGACCTATTCTGCTTTTGGCAATGGAAACTTTCATGATACTGGTCGAAAAAATTGAATATGCACAGTACTAATTTTTTATTGTCATAAAGTATAAAGTGTAGGTCAGAAGTTTTCCTGTTTGTGTAGACATTTTACTCAAAAAAAAAAAAAATATCTTACTCCGTAAATTGACAACCTCAAATAGGCAATAATTTGTAATCATTTCACGCATTAATCATGTTCGGCCATATTACCCTTGGGTATTGATATTATTGTTTCCTTTAGCTCCTGGAGGGAAATAGGGTTTCACCTGAGCTTCTCCATTGCTTTCGGTTCTCTGCCAACCTTTTCACCTGGCTGCACATCTGTCCACATGCTGCTATCTCCTCTTCGCATCACCTCTTCCATATCAGCCTCACACTGACGACCGACCAACTCGTCGCCTACCATTCGGGTTTCACTCTTCTGATGGCCTGGCGTGTAATGTCACTCACTTTATGGTTTGTTTTCTCAGAGTATCGCCAATCCACTTCCATTTCTTCCTACACGTTTTGTGCAAATGGTTCCTGTTGGATTGGTTCACTCCAAGAGATCCCTCCCTGTTGCTAATCTTCCCTGGCCGGCCATCTGATCTTGAGTAGTATTGGACGAAGACAGCTGTTGATGAAGGTCTGCAGTTTGTTCGAAATGCCCTTCGTGAAGCGCAGTGCAAGTCTCTGATCCGTATGGTTAGCAGCACTGACTTCACATGGGAGTTGAAATTCCGGATCTTGTTTTTCATGCTGAGTGCTGTTGACTTCCACATAGACTTGAGAGTAATGAGAACTTGCCTTACTTTTCCAATCCTTGCTTTGATATCCTCGTCAGTTCCGCCTGTAGTTGAAACGATGCTTTCCAGGTCGGTAGGTAAAAGAGGTTGTTTCTTTCAGGTTCCCTCCATTTACGCTGATTGTTGTCTGTTGTTGTTGTTGCTGTTGGTGGTGTTGCCCAGGAATCTTCATCACCTCTGTTTTCTCTATGTTCACCTGAAGTCCTATCTTCTCTGGATGCTTCTTCTGCCAACTTGTTGCTTTTCGCTTGCATATCTTCCAGTCTGTGGGAAATCAGCCTCCAAAGCCTCAGGATGGTCGGGGGTGGGTGCCTTGCGCTGCGGGTTGGCCACCCCTCCGCACACCTCTTGAAATGCTCCCATATGACCGGGCGTCTTACATAGCCTCTCCTGTGGAAGTCCTACTCACTGCCTTCACGTGCCGGAGGTGTTTTTCACCAAAGTGAAAGGGCGGAAGCGGATGCCCGGCGCTCTTCACCGGGTTGACTGTCCATTGGATGACAGTCTAGGGGAGATGGCTAAACCCTGATTCTAAACCTCCAACGACTGGCGTATGAAGCTCACTGGAGCTCACCGGCAGACGTATGGACAAAGGGCTTGTTGGATGTCCTGGATGTCTGGCCCCATTCAAAAAGGCGTATGAACCGAACTCCGGTCACCGGTTGCCAATGGATAGTGGACTCCCTACTCTACTCCTACTGCCTTGTAGGCCGCACTTGGTTGTGTAAAGGCTAGAGCTGCACTCTCAAACAAAAGGCCGAGCGATTCTGGGGACATCACTTGTACCAAATTCCCATGAAACTTCATGAACTCTCTTGATTCGAGATGTTCATGGGGCCGGCTCATCCTCCCGTAGGAGATAGCCGAAGTAAAGTAAGTAAGTAAATCAGACACATATCATCAGCGAAGTCCAGATCCTCCAACGTTTTTGTGTGGGTCCATTTTATGCCTGTCTCTTCGTTGCTGTCTATCCTTAGTATTATCCAGTCTACTGCGGTCTACTTTTGTTGAAACGCATTAATTATATGTGATATGAATAGATTTGAAAATACTTTCACCTACAGCAAACAATTCTATACTGCATAAAATGTAGATTTTAAAATTGGAATTGAGGACTTTGATCGTTCATGTATCACTCGTGACTTGAAGTTGATGAGATACCAACTTGTCTTACCATTGTATCAGTCAGACGATATATCACTCAGTGGTTATTCAACTACATCCACTGAATAATCAAACACAGAAGCTTTGAAACATTTAATTCAGTATATTTATCTGCAATATAACACAATTTAGCCTGTATGAGAGAAAATACCAATTATGTATCTCCTAGACCTGGTGCATGCACTCCTAGTTATCCTGTTTTTAACGGTTCAACACCTTTTAAGATGAGTGGATTGTGGCATGTGATCAATCCTACAATTTATAAAAAGCAAGGAAACTTCTAGAAGACGATTCTAATATTGAGGAGGAATTCTACAATATCCAAAAGAATCGAAAATCAGGACATAGAACTTTGGGATATGTGATTGCTTTTAAGGATCTCCTTGCGAAATATCGAATTTCTGACAATCACATCCGCATACCTACGAACCTCAATTTTGCCTTAAGAGTTCGACTACTAAACATTACTGAGGCTGGCTGTGGGGATCCATATTAATAAGCCTAATTTATGCATCCAAAAGAAGTTAGTTCAGTCATTATCATCATTACCTTGGCCACCCAGGTTTGAATGATCATGAATTTTTGTGGAATTTTCCTAATTTTAGTTGATATTCTATTCGCTACTATGTCTTTATTATTATTATTAAAGCATCTTTTATGAACTGTAATTCCATTGTGATCTTACTTTACAAGTCGATATTATTTAAAAAACACTAATATTGTTATTAAGTACTAATGTAGAATATTCTGTGTATATAAACATAAATATATAGAGAGAGAATTGTAGAACCAGAAGAGGAAATTATCGAAAAGAATATTCTTTGCTGGATTATTTTGTGTTTTCTAGTTGTCTGAATGACTATTTGTGCTGTGTTTACGTTTGTCTCCAAATTCTCAGGTTTCGCTTTTCTCTGTTGAACTCCACTGAGCTACTAAATCACTGAAATATCTGTTACAAAACCAAAGACACATGAAAATAACATAATACAGCTGTGTTTCTATCACAGTTTAACAATAAAAAGTGAAATGAGCCAAAAATTTCCTGAATATTCCTATTCGAATAATAGCCATGAGGCTACTGACACGGGAATATCTTGTATACAAGTCTTTACACGGATGTATTATAGACCAATAAGTCACTTTTAAAGAGACGCTAGATATATAATAATGACTGTCAAGCACACCTCAGATAATTTGACTGAGAAGAATATTTGGTCTAATAAAATCCTGTCTAAGGAGTTGTTCACAGCATACAGAGGTAGTCGGTGATAAGTCTTTATACAACGTTTTCAATTCACTCAAAAGACACGCAAAAACATACGACAATGTTCGAAGTGACAAAAACGTCAAATTATTTGGAAAAGAAAGCTAATTTAATAGTAACAGTTGGAATAAGAGGAGAATAAAGATAAGGCTTATTTTCCCTCGCAAATCTGAAAATTCGTCTTACTGTCCATGGGAAAAAATAGCCGAATAACACGTCCGCGTTAGACGTGATGCACGGTGCCATATGTCGAACCGCCTTTTCGTTTATGTGCTGAGATTTCGTCATTCAAAACACTATCCGGTAACCTCTCATATAAGTGGTCAATACATTCAACCATTTAATTGCATAAGCTTAAACTAGGAGTTCGTGCATAACAGTCTTGTAATATCATTTAACATTTGAAATAAGAGAGCAGCACGCCAGAAATATACGGACTTTTAGGAAGATAAATCATATTGTCCAAGTCCAAATATAGAAGACTGACTGCTTTACACCAAAACTATCGCGAATCGTAGGAACTAGACAAAATGCCATCGATAAGTACATCTAACAAAAATAAGGGTGATGGCATTCGACATCTGTGACAGACACCACTGTTCATCAACACTTCAAGTGATGACACGCCATGAATTCGTATGTAGTTCAAAGGTTAGAATGATGTACAACTTTACCAGTGCCTTCCTACATACCCTTATTTTCTCAAGGACAGAAAGACAATTCTATTGAGTCATTCGGCCTGACAATTTGATCTAACTGTAAAAGTCACATGTAAAGAAATGTGCGATATTCATTCGCCATGCATAAAGAACACTGAAGGAACTAAAACTCGCCATTCTAGGTAATTATTTGTGGTCAGTTGTAACCACTGTCCGAACTGCCTTTAAAAAGATTTCATTCGAATGATTTTGTGCGCCGGTGGCACAGCGGTTAGGATGCTCGCTGACCATTCACATAGTCCGACGCACTCCTTTACCTCGCTACGCCAGAAACAAAGCTGGTAAAGAAGGAAGGTTGGGCATAAGGTCAGCAACGCCATTCTGTAAAAATAAACACTTCTACAGAAACTTCAAGCCTCTAGCTTGAAGCCCTGTGTTCGACTTGGAACGTAAAGGTATAAAAAGAAGTGATTTTTGAGAAATGATTACGGTAGGTGAATACTAAAGTAAACAGTCATTCAATTATTTAAGAAAAACAAAAAATCTTAAACCTTGTTCACCACCAATTTATGCTTACAACTAATCACTAAATATTTGAACTTCGATTTACTTACCAACCAGATATGACCAAGTTACTCTACTGAAAAACAGGTTATATAGACAGAGTGGATTGAGAAAAAGATTTACTGGACAGCAATTATTTCACATAATTGCGAATCACTTTGGGTACGTTTTCTTGGGCATACTTTAATTTTTTGCAACGCGTGAGGTGTTTGAAAGCTTAACGAAATGTGTGACATGACTATTTCAGTAGAAATTATGCTGAATTCAAACATATTTTCAGTAAACAGCTACTTGCAAATATATGATAGAAAAGCTAGTCAATAACTAATTCATATTGCCAGAAAGTGCTTCTTACCGAAACCGCTGTCCAGCCAACACTCCCTGCATTACACCGGACGCCTACTGAGTAAGCTGGTGACACTGGCTGAAATTCGGCTTTCCCAATATGACCTCAAATTCCTTGCAAACTCGTTGACTTATTATTAAGATGCAAGAGATATTATACAACATATTTGACATCGCAATTATACAGTTAGACAACAGACACGACTATATGCCCTGATTAATACATAGACTGAAATTTGTATCTAAAATGGCACACCCCACATCATCATAACGCTCACATTGTTGGTAATGAAATGACAATCATAGCTACATTAATCTTGCATACAGAAATTTACATGTCTGTCAAATATCCAATACCGAAAAATACCCATTTATTCATAAGTAAAAACACAGTTTTTGTTCAGCGAAGAAATTTCTTTTCAACGACTTCATTTTCAAGCTGTACAGTCGTATTTATATTACAGAAAAGGTCATTAAGTGGCACTAAATAATTGCTCAGTCAATATACATATATGTGATAAGAATAACGATTATTAAAATGTTATAAGGGGTAGAGTTGAAGTGGATAAATTACAAAATTATTAAAGATTGTTTTATAAGTGAATTGAAAAATGTTTTCAAAAGGTCAAGTGTTGTCTAAAAAATTTTATAAAATAAAAGTACGATTACGATAAGAATGAAGATGTGAAGTGAAGTGGAAAGAATTCAAGTGGTAAAATAAAATAAAGTAAAAACTAGAAAGAACATTACTATGACCAAGGTAAAGAAAGGGGTTTGACAAAACGTTTTTGAACACATAATTTAGGTTTCTGTTCATGTATAGCTAAAGCTTCGGCTATGCATAAGTGAAGAAAACGTAAACTTTTGGATCGATTCGATTTTGCCATGTAGATAACTTTGAAAGATGAATCACGTGGGGCTAAATGACCTGACTCTAACAGGTGATCACAGATAGACGACTTCGCGGTTCTACGTTCGCCTTTCATTAACCAGACTGGATAGTTTTGTCAAACCCCTTTCTTTACCTTGGTCATAGTAATGTTCTTTCTAGTTTTTACTTTATTTTATTTTACCACTTGAATTCTTTCCACTTCACTTCACATCTTCATTCTTATCGTAATCGTACTTTTATTTTATAAAATTATTTAGACAACACTTGACCTTTTGAAAACATTTTTCAATTCACTTATAAAACAATCTTTAATAATTTTGTAATTTATCCACTTCAACTCTACCCCTTATAACATTTTAATAATCGTTATTCTTATCACATATATGTATATTGACTGAGCAATTATTTAGTGCCACTTAATGACCTTTTCTGTAATATAAATACGACTGTACAGCTTGAAAATGAAGTCGTTGAAAAGAAATTTCTTCGCTGAACAAAAAAACTGTGTTTTTAAATATCCAATATCCAATCCAGTATCGCTTTTACAAGCTAGTATAAACCAATTTGATTCCTTTGTGCTCGCTTCTTGATTGCGAGGTAAAGGTTCCTGATCTTCGGTAAACTTCTGCGTAGTTCGTCTCGCCACTCCACTGTCGTAGCTTTGGTTGACTCCAAAAGGAGTAGTGCTGGGACTAATTATATGCCTTTTGTAGTAGTACGTGGTGTGTTAAGACTTAGTTACTACTGTGAATGGAGTTGATCTCTTCACCAGTTAGTCCTCCGGTATCGTCGTCAAAAGAAAAGAGATAATAATTATAATAATAATAGATAGAATTAGTGTAGGTTATTCAGACTACAAGACAGAAAAAGAAATAAAGAAAACGTAAAAACAGACAGCTAATTAAACTTGAAGTTGATATATGTATATACATACATAGATATATACACATATGTATATAATATCAGTAATAATAATAATAATGTGTAAGTGTAGTAGTTCGGGTTGTCAGGAGTGTAAGACGGGAGAGAATGCAAAGAAGTAAAACGATGAATTTAGTTGTCTATCCCCGAATTGTGTGTGGGCTTTTAAGGGGATAGGCCATTTGGACGTAGTCCTTGCATGGCTGCATGACTATCCAGCGTTCGCATAAAGGCGTCCACTGACAGTGCCATAGCTACATCTGCCGGCAAACAGTTCCAAAGACGGTAAACCTGCAGTGAAAAGAAGTGGGAGCGTACCTGGGTGTCTTGCCCTCTGATGAGCTATACTTCTGGGGTTTCCACGAGGAAGCCTATTTTCAGTTATAACTGAAAACTACCAGTAATATCACGCCTGGGTTAGAGGATTTTGAAAACAATTGTGAAAGGTGTAAAGGAATCCGTTAGAAGCAAAATTGAAATAAAACTGCTGGAGCTATGCAGAAGTAGGTCGAAAATTTAGAATTTTCTCTAATGTTTTATATTTAGAAATCCTAATTTAACTCCCTAAAGTCAGCCCAAGTTAACCAATCCATGCAGTGTATTCGTACTAGGCTACGCTAACCTAGTATTTCAAAAAATTATCCCACTGTCATTGCCAGGGGATTTAGAAATCGCATTATAAGAGTAACTGCAAACTTATTCATACCTCCGCCGTTTGCCTATTCGACGTCCAATATCCAATATATCCAATATCGTTTTTACAAGCTAGTATAAACCAATTTGATTTCTTTGTGCTCGCCTCTTGATTGTGAGGTAGAGGTTCCTGATCTTCGGTAAACGTCTGCGTAGCTCGTCCCGCCACTCGACTGCCGTAGCTCTGGCTGACTTCAAAAGGAGTAGTGCAGGGATTAATTATATGTGGTTTGTAGTATGAGGTGTGTTAAGACTGTTACTACTGTGAATGGAGTTGATCCTTTCACTAGTTAGTCCTTCGGTATCGTCGTCAATAGAAAAGATAATAATAATAATAGGTATAATTAGTGAAGGTATTCAGACTAAAAGACAGAAAAAGAATAAGAAAATGTAACAACAGTCAGTCAACCGGTATATACATATATACCAGTAATAATGATAATAATAGGTGTAGTTAAAGCTGTCAGGAGAGTAAGACTGAAGAGAATGTAATGAAGTAAAACGACCAGTTTAATTGTCTACCTTTGAATGGTGTATACGATTTTAAGGGGTTAGGCCATTTGGATGAAGTCCTTGTGTCGCTGCATGGTTGTCCAGCCTTCGCTTAAAGGCCTCCACAGATGGTGCCATAGCTACATCTGCCGGTAAGGAATTCCAGGGACGGCAAACCTGCAGGGAAAAGAAGTGGGAGTGCACCCGACTGCTTGCCCTCTAATGAGCTATCTTTCTGGGATTTCCGCGATGGAGCCTATACCTATTCAATGGCAGAACACCTTTGTTTGGGTGATTCTGGTCATTTTTTATTTTGTAGGCAGTAATTAAATCCCGCCTAAGACGAAGGTAGCTAAGTGTGAATAGGCCTAATTTCTTCAGCCTTTCATCATATGGTTTATTTCGGAGACCAACCACTCCTTTTGTTGCCCGTCGTTGGGCTCTTTCCAAGAGGTTGGCGTCTCTTTTAAGCAGTGGGGGTGCAATGATATTATGCACTTCAAGATGCGGTCTGACGTATGTTTTATACAACCTTAGAAAGAGCTCAGGAGTGAGTGCACCTAATTGTCTATGTGTAAAGTGTATGACCGCATATGCCCTCGCTACGTCCCCCGTGTAATTTATGCTTGTGTCCATTTTCTCCGTTAGAACTGGACCTAAGTCACGCTCCGACGCTGAGCAGGACAAGCTTTCATTGCACAGGGTGTAACTTGCATTCTGCAGTCTACAGGTGTGTAACTTCACTACTTTGCACTTTTTCAGGTGGAAAGTCATGCCACTGGCTACCGCCCAGTCTTCCAGAAGCCTTAGATCTGCCTGCAGTCTATCTGAGTCCTCCGGACACTTTATCGCCCTCCATATATTTACGTCATCAGCGTATAGAAGGGTCGGGCAGCTTATACGGCATGGTAAATCATTGATAAAAATCAAGAACATCAGTGGTCCCAGGATAGAATCCTGCGACACTCCTGATGACGAGCTGTGCCAAGATGATCGGACTCGATTGACCTTGGTGCAAAATTGCCTTTCAGTTACGTAGCCCTTCAACCATGACAGAAGTGGTTTACCTATACCTACCTGGCTTATTTTGTGTAGGAGAAGGTCATGCTGAACAGTGTCAAATGCCTTATCAAAGTCTAGAAAGATCACATGGACAGGAACATTCATATCCCAGCATGATGTCCAGTCGTCCCAAGCTTATAATAAGTTAGTGACGCAGGATCTTCCTTTCCTGAAACCGTGTTGGGCTTCATGCAGTATTTTAGACCTATCCAGATATTCCCTGATGTGATCATCAATAATACTTTCCAGTACTTTTGATACCACTGGGAGTAGAGCTACTGGTCTATAACTGGTGGGATTTTGCCTATCCCCACCCTTGAAGATCGGAGAAAGGATGCTTCTTTTCCATTCCTTTGGCAGTTTCCCCGCTTCCATGGATTGTTGGAACAAGTCGCATAAAGGCCTGCAGAGAGGTTCGGCGCACTGTTTCAGAACAGATGGCCTGATGTCATCACAACCTGAGGACTTCCCAGGTATGAGTCGCTGCAGCTTTCTCAGTACTATTGTAGGGTTTATTTGGGGGTGGCTATTTGGTCTTCCTCCTGTGAAGTAGTCATGCCACCATTTTGGTCCGTAACGGTAATACCCACATTGTTGTTTAGCTGTTTGGCGAAGGCTAAACTAAATGTTTCGGCCATCTCCAGGCTAGTGAGATATTGACCGTTTTGGCCTACTAAGGCGCATGCCCCCTAGTTGGTTGGTTTCCTTTCCGACATGAATCGGTACAAATTCTTCGGGTTTGCCAGGAGTTTTTTAGCAAGGTTAGCCTGGAATGACCTTCTGTCCCTCCTGACTCTTGCATTGCACCGGTTCCTGAGTTCCAGGTATGCATCATGGTCGATCTGGCTTTTAGATACGCGCCACGTAAACCAAGCCTTCCGCTTTGCTTGCAGAATACGCTGCGTGCCTCTCTTTAACCATGATGACTTTCTTTTGGGCTGTGTTGTGACTGAAGGGACGGTATCCGAGATTACTGTATGAATAATCTTTTTTACCACTTCCCAGTGTTCATCCACAGACAGCTCATCCCATGCTAAGGGCCAGTCTGCATCAGACAAGAGCCTCCGCATTTCAGCATAGTCAGCCTTGCTATAACACAGACATGGTTGCGTAGCGTCCCACTGCAAGTGCTCACGGAGAACGAGGTCGAAACCTATGACTGCATGGTCACTACTTCCTAGAGGAGTCATGATCTGTACCTTTCAGACGAGTAGTTGGTCACTAGTTAGAATGTAGTCTAGTTTTGATGACTTTCCACTAGGGCCCCAACTAGTGTCGTCTCCAACGTTCTCAGTCAGTCCCATGTTCCATACGTTATTCCGTCTACTGAAAAACCTGATGACCGTATGCACCATACATTTTCTCAAGCACAGACTAATATTAGCTAAGTATTATATAACGACACTGATTCTGACACTGAAATGGTGGACATAGATGAGTCAACGGAACATAATGTTGAAATACATCGTTTTCACACTGACACAAACATCAAGAGCCCGAAACCATCAAAACCCATCCCACTGGTGTTCCACCCATCCTCTTTTAAGTTAGTTACTCCTCAGTCTGACAATCCATCCACTGTGAAGCACCAGTCGAACGTAGCTACCCAAGTTAGCAAGTTTTCTAGGCGTTATGACAAACGTCCCATTTCCATTAAGAAAACTAAAGCGCATGAGGTGTCCAAGCAACAGAATCGCTACATAGCATGTGCTGGCTGCCCTGTTAGCCATCATCAACCAGTTGATCATAAGAAAAGGGAAAAACAAGTAAGTAAATTAAATACTGAACCCGGAGTAAGAAAGCCCTTTGATATGATAGAGACGAAAGCATCTCTGAGCCATCATCCTAAGAGAAATTCAAATATGGTAGACCTAGCTCCTAGAGGTAGGCCTAATTGGTGTCAAGTGGAAAGTCAGTTATATCCTACCACTAATTCTAGACAAACAGCACAGCAAGGTAGTAGGTATTATTCTGCTCATCCACTACGTAAACCCATTGTTAGCCAACCCCCTTCCAATGTTCTATCGACTGAAAGCTATAGAAAATCCCCCAAACATCGGCCACAGACTACATGTAGCAAGCCAACAGAACCCAATCATACATCCTATGTATCTAGTAGGGAGTATGTGCCAATTTCTGCACAAAACTTGCTATGGTCTGGTGACTACCCGGAACATATGCAAACACTTCATTCTTGTACTGGCAACAAATTACCGAATACTCATATCGGTTATACTTTCGGGCAGGATTTTCACCAGCGCCAGTTAACAGAAACACCTGGCATCATGCATATAGCACGCATGATATCAGATCAATTCCTTGCCAGCATAGCGAACAGTCTACAGCTAGGGCAAGGCATATTTCCTGGGAGATAGCTGACACTGTGTCGACACCAAATGAGTCTAATAACATGCATATAGAGGATACTCATGGATTATTTTATCAAGATGTTGTCCACTCACTGAAACCACATAACCAGTGTTTATCTATTATCCTACTAAATACTAGATCAGTTCTAAGCAAACACTTAACACCAAGTACGTTAGCTTCTATATGCAGACCGTCATTGATTATGATCACTGAAGCCTGGTGCACAAGTGATATCTCCAATGATAGCCTAAGGATTGATAAATACAACCTTTTCCGAGGGGACAGACAGAGAGGTCGTGGGGGTGGAACACTAATTTACTGTGAACAATCCTTATGTGCAATCCAGTTCAGTAACCCAATTCTGTCACAACTCGATGACTCGATCTGGGTTGAAATAAAAGTTGTCAGAAGTAAACCTATACTTGTGGGTTGTGTGTACCGACCCCCTCCATCCAACAGGGAATATGATAATATGCTCAGCAATATTTTTAATGTTGCAGCCAATCTTCCCCACAGTTATAAAATTATCGGAGGTGATTTCAACATGTCAGAAGTATCATGGTCTTCACTCCAAGGACCCCAAAGGTATGATAATCTCCTGAATTCCATCGTCACAGGAGGGTGGACACAACACATAAATTCACCCACTAGATCCGCAAATATCCTAGACCTTATTTTCACGAACAACATAAAACCATCTACAGTACATGTGGGACATGAATTTCCAGGTAGTGACCATAAAATAGTAGTGTGTTCTTTTGACATCTTTCCTGAAACAAAACGCAGAGATGAAGCTGGCCGGACACCTATGAGATTGTACACACATGCCGACTGGGAATTGTGTCAGCGCCTAATTAGATACTCTAATTGGGACTCGTACTTTTCGAACGAGTCCTTGGAGGCAATTCTTAACAACTTCTATCAGAATATCAACTCAATTCATGACGTCATTGCACCTGAGAAGATTCTTAGCTTCAGATTCCCCCAAAGCGATTACATTCCGACATCGTTTAGGAGAAGTCTACGAAAGCACTCAAGAAAATACTACAGATATCATGACTTGTCATCACTAATTGCTATTAAGTCCCTTCTCAATGGAATTTAAGAGTTGAGAAATATAGGCCTCAGAAACAAAGAAATGCGAGCCATTCAGGCACCGCATAACTCAGGAGAAATAGCCAAACTTTTCAAAAGTAGGTTGACGAACTCCAAAACAGCTTATCCTAAAATATTATACTTAGACGGGATTGCTTACGAAAATCCTGAGGTGATATGTGAACTGTTTAGCAAGCACTTCGCCAGATTATACACCTTAGAGAACGATCAGGTCGTGGATTTTCCACGTAAAACAGACGAATGCTTAAGTGACATACTTAATAATAATAATATATATATTTCCTATCAATGTAGCAAGGCTCTCGATAAAGTCCAACATATCAGACTACCAAAAAACCCCAATCCTACGGAATAACCGGGAAACTTCTCAAATGGATAAATTCTTTTCTCACAGAAAGAGAGCAATTAGTCAAAATCAACCACCAGCTGTCTTCATCAAAGCCGATAACTAGTGGTGTAATACAGGGTAGCGTTCTTGGCCCTATTCTATTCCTCTTATTTATAAATGACATAGTCTCTGTGATCAAGTATGGCAAGCCATACCTCTTTGCAGATGATCTCAAGATAGTATATGATTACGGGTACGATGATAAGAGCGTCGAAAGCAAAATCCAACATGACTTAAACAATTTAGGCGATTGGAGCGAAAAGTGGCAACTGACTTTCAACCCAGACAAGTGCGGTATAGCCCACCTGGGACGCTGGAAACCGAGAATGTGCCTATATATGTACGGTAAGCTCCTCTCGAAACTGAACACTGTCACAGATCTCGGGATAACATACTCAGATCTAACCTTTTCCGATCATGCAAATAAGGTCGTATCCGACTGTAAACGACTTATTGGCTTTGTGCTGCGTAACTTTTACACCCAAGAAGCAACATTAGCTATATATAGAACGTGCATCCGCCCCAAACTTGAATATTGTGCTCTCCTGTATAGTAACCTAAGGTCTGCAGACCGAAAAAAATCGAAAGTGTTCAGAGATTCCTAACGAAACGCATAATAGGGTTTGACCAACCAGTGGAATATGTTGACAGGTGTATGCATCTGAATTTAGAACCTCTGTGGTTAAGGAGAGTGAAGTGCAACTTATTTCTACTATTCAAAGTCATAAGAAAACACTGTTATAGTAACTCATCCATAACGTGGGAAAATATTAAATCATATCAGCTGCGAAACCACAACTACCTTGTCAAGGTGGCTACCCACAGAAAATCCATTAGGGCAAACTTTTTCACCATTAAATATTGCACTCTTTGGAACCAACTACCATCTGAAATTAGATGTTGTGAAAACCCCAACGGGTTCAAACGGAGCCTAGAGAGACACATTAACATGTCCACCCTAGCTTGTCTAAAGGACCACAAATGTTGGTAAAATGGTAAGTAAAAGCCTGTCCAGTCTTCAGCTCAGTTAGTTACATATAACTCGACTCTACTACTTACGCAGCGAACGTTTAACTAATTTACCGATTTTCCTTTCTGTATAGTCTTCAGTAAGTTATGTTAATATAAGTACTTCTAGAAAGTTATATTAGCAACCACATCTTTTAATATTTTACATATGTATATACAGTTAATAATACTATGCTATTTGTTGTGTCTGAATGACTTTACTCAGCCAATAACCACCTTTTCTCATACACCTTCCTAAAACGTATAATCTTTATAATATTTCGCGGTATTTTTAACATTATATAAGTTGAAGGGTTACTTTGCAATATCTAATGCGTACGGTATGAAAATCGGTCATGAAAATTTAGCATAGCAAGTTCTGCTAACCAGTTGCCTTACTCAGGAACACTTTACATAACTTTATCACTAATTGTTCCACTACTCATATCACTCCGCTAAATAGAATATAACTTAGTTGCTCTAATATTAGCTATTTTTATACTTCATAACTCTTAAGGGAAACCTAATTTCTTAGTCTTTTGTAGTAACCCACTTGTTCACAAGTATGATGATAATACTGCTAACAATGTCCTCTGGTATTATTGTACCATGTGACCTAATGGGAAGCACTTGTCATGTATTCTGTTACGAATTATAATATTGATAACGCTCTTATCATATATACTTTGACTTACTTTACGGCTCCCTGTAAAACTAACTACCCTTCTTCAGGATACACACACTGCGGTATTGTTAACCAAATGTTAAAATTCTGTTGGTTCTGTGTTAATATCTGTAAGATGAATTCAATTCCCATCCTTAAATCAAGTCAACCTGTCCCGGATCAGCCTAGCATTGTTGCAACACAATTATCCATGCCCAATGTGTCTATCCCACCTTGTTTAATTAACTGTGTATGTGTGTTTTTACTTCGATCCTTTTAGTCAGACAGTTGAACTCATGACCCAATCAGAGTATTTTTGTGAACTGTTATTTTGCTTCCCTATGTCTTACTTTGTATTATTCTGTTGAGTTTATCTTATTTATTTATTGGTTAAGTAGCCAATTAAATTCTATCTTTGTGCCTGTGATCTGTCTATCTCTTACTTGGGTTCATTCTTCTACTGACTGCTTACTTGAACGGTCGTGTCTGATCCGGCTAGTTCGTAATTTTGGCTTTAACGTTATTTCTTGCTTTCTGTTAAGCATTGTGTATTGTACTCTTGAAACCGTTAAGGTTTGTTGTATATATATTTATTGATTTGTTAATTAATAGTACCGTAGAGACAGTGACCGGCTTCTTGTTTGTTCTGGACCGGGATAGCCTATATCTACGCGTGACTTAATTTCAAGCGATATTGCGCTTACAGTACTTAACGCTCAAAGCAGGAAAAGGCGGTACTGAACTGGTCAGTACTTAACGTATAGAGTTAAAGTTTTCCGGATCAGCCCAACACACGTTCTCTCAAAAATCCTCACTGGTGTTGGTATCACAACACCTATGGCCAGGAAGCGAGATGTTGTCGAAAACCTTGTGATTTCGGCAAAGCCTCCAAGTCTGTGGGAAACTATCCCGCCGGCACGCGTTAGCGGCAGCCGTCGCCGGTGGCACTAGCCGCTTACTTTACATCCATGATGTAATGAGCCAGACTAGATATCTAGTCGACACAGGCGCCGAAGTCAGCGTCCTTCCTGCTACAGCAGCAGATCGACAGAAGGATCCTAACTTCAACATACAGGCTGCAAATGGAAAACCAATTGCAACCTTTGGTCGGAAATACGTCTATCTGAACGTAGGTTTACGCAAACCTATTCAGTGGATTTTCCTAATCGCTGACGTCACAATGCCCATCATTGGCATGGACCTACTTAATCATCATGATTTGCTCGTAGACGTCCGCCGTAAACGACTAATTGACAACACTACTAGTTTGCCTATCAAAGGCATAACTTACGTAGGCCCCAGCTTGTCAATCGTTAAGATGAAAGCAATCCTCGATCCAACTTTTCAACCGATTGTTGACAAATATCCGGAACTCAATTGCCCATCTAACGATCTCCCGTGCATAACCAGCAATGTTATGCACCACATCATAACCTCAAGACAACCCGTGACATCTAAGGCACGCGCGACTGGCCCCTAACAAACTGAGAATTGCCAGAAACGAATTCGATCATATGCTCACCCTTGGCATCATTCGGCCATCGAATAGTCCATGGGCATCCCCATTACATATGGTACCGAAAAAGGATAGTAACGATTGGCGACCCACTGGTGATTACCGGCGAGTGAACGCCAAAACAACCCCTGATTGCTACCCTTTGCCTCACATACACGACTTGACGGCAACGTTATCTGGAGCATCTATATTCTCCAAAATCGACTTGGTTAAAGCATATAACTAAATCCCGATGGCAACGGAAGATATTCCGAAAACGGCTATCATTATGCCTTTCGGACTTTTCGAATTTCTACGTATGCCATTCGGCCTCCGGAATGCGGCCCAAACATTCTAACGCTTCATCGATGAAGTATTTCGCGGTCTCGACTATGTAGGCGTTGACTCACTCGATTTTCTGGGTCACACTATTGACTGTCAGGGCATTCGCCCACTGGCTACTTCGGTCGATCACTCTAAGGAAACGCGTTCTGGACGTCACGTTAGATTCCCAGAATACCTTCACACCTATTTCACATAACTGAGTGACATCAATTTTTTTTGTGTTGCATCACTTAACGATATTTTTTCCTATAACCGTACATTAAACATGCGCTTAAAAAAAATTAAATTAGATGTATATTTTTTTCCCGATATTTTGAACTTTACATTATTTTACTATATAGTAGATGCACGTCATTTTTTTGTAAAAAAACGCTTATTTGGTACATTTTCCTTCGACAAGGTTCTCAGCATTCTTGTTTTCTTTTCCAGGTGCAACGGGCACTGGACAGGAAACAAACGAAGCACGGGATCCAACAAACAACATTGAGGAAGCTATGTACAGACACCCTATTAGCATAGGCAGACAGACCAGCAGGCTCTCGATCAAGCCGCTCGGAAGATTTTTTTCACCCATCAGGGAACCATCGAGATTTTTTTACTTCCGGCTGGTCATGTCTTAGGGTCCTCACAAACCCACTAGGGGGAGTGAGCTGTAGCGGTAAATAATTCCCCAAAATTATTAACCACAGCAATCATCACTCAACACTGGATGCTGACCACCACTGTTTAAGTCGACTTGTTTAGCTGAAGGCTTCCGGTCAAGCATCCCCGCCATTTGGTACTCCGCCGTGTCACGTGCGTGCACGATTACTAGCTAGCTAAGCATTCACCTCTACCCGCGATTTTGTCCCGAAATATAATACGTACTTTGGACGACAGAATCTGGTCTTTTGCTTTATCTTTGGTACTCGAAGAACGAACACTATAGAAGTTGTTGGTATAAGATCTTGCGTTAGTATAATCCGTACAACTCGCGAACGTCGATACTTGCAATCACTAAAACACTTTAATGATTCACCTTTGCACCTTTACTTTTCTAAAACAGCTTACTATCCCTTGTAAACGTTGTACTTACCTCAATATTGGTTGGTTATCGTATGCCTACAACTACGGGTTGAAAACGAAATGAAGTCGATTTTCCTGCGCAACCTGGAGGACTGCTGTTTAATTCAATAATGATGCGACATGGGTCAGACAAAGAGTGTATTTATACATATATCAAATATTTAGCTGTTCAAACATTACTAACTTGTGGACAATCTACTATTTGACATTGTATCATACTTGATCGTGCCTGTAAAAATGGCATGCATTTTCATGTAAATTTATGTTTATATGAAAAAAGAATAGCTTGCAGTAGATTTCGGTCAAATTTTCCCTTAGCATACCCCGAGCCAAAGTTCAGTGATGGGGCATTGAAATCTCCCGCAGTGGTGATTTGCTCATAGCCCAAGTCTCGTATCCCTGTGATAGTGCTGAGCAGTAGCTGATTGTGCTCTGCCCCACAGGTGGGAGATCGGTAGATGCCGCCAAATAAATGCTTGGTGTGGCCTACGGTGAAATGACACCATATGCAGTCTGGGAGTTCAATAAGTGGTGGGTCCGTTGCGCGCACACATTTAAGTTGCCTATCAAAGTATATGGCAACACCCCTCCTTCCTTATTATCCCTGTCTCTCCTGACCAAAACCATGTCACCTATACTGATTTCATTATCGGCGATAGTGGGGGTTAGCCATGTTTCGGTGAGAATGATCATTTTCACTTGTAGGTGTGCTTGGAGATTTCGGAGTTCACCTATTTTTCCTCTCAGTCCCCTCACATTGCTATATAGGTAGCTGACAGTGAGTCTTACAACCTCAGCGTGTTGTGGGGTAGTTGACGTGAAGCTGTCTGCTGGTAGGGGACTTAATGTTAGGTCAGCTTACTCTAAGGAGACGTATGGTTTGCACTAGATGGCGTGTTAAGACTGTATAGCTTTTGTGATTTGGGTTGATCGTTGCACCCATTAATCATCCGATGTGGTCGTTTGTGGGACCGTGGCAAAAGAGAAAAAACATGGACACAGATAATCAAATTTAATAATTGTAAATAAGTAAATGAATAGGTGGAATAGTGAGACAAGGGATGAGTTTAGATGTTACCCAACAGTACGGTGTGGTGTATGAGTTTCGAAGTGATAGTCCATCTGCACACAGTCCCTGTTTTTCTGTACGAATATCCACTCCCTACTTGAAGCTTTTCTCAGAAGGTGTACCCACGGCTTCTGGTGAAGAGCTCCACAGAAAGCACACTGAAGTTTTGATCTCAGGTGGGAACTCATCTGTGGGTTGCTACGAAGATACGTATGGTCGATCAATAGCAGAATGCCTTCGGGTGATTATGATCATTTGTTGTTTGGTAGGCAGTAATTAGGAACCCGTTCGTCGGTATTTAGACCGAAGGACTCTCACCTACGACGAACATGTTCCGAAGATGGATCCTTGGCCTATGCACTCCTAAGGCTCTCTTAGCCGGTAGTCAGGCCAACGAAGAGGGAAGGCTGGGCTTGGGGCTAGCCACCCCATCCCGCAAAAATAAAACACAACTGCTACCGAAACTTCAAACCTCTAGCTTGAAACCCTATGTCCCACTTGGAATGCAGCGGAATGGAATAAGAAAACAAACTAGGCCATCCCTAAGATGACTGTAGGCAGGTGCGAAAAACCCAGATTCTCCGGTCTTTCCGGATACCCATCACCTGTTTTGTCACCTTTCCTTGGACCATTTCCAAAAGAGTAACAGGGGACAGTGATATTGTGCTCTTCAAGAAGTGATTGCATCAGACTGTCTATGCGTGAAGTGCACAGATGCGAATACCCCCACCACATCACCCGGGTAATTCATGCTTCTATTCAGCTTTTCAGTTGGAATGGAAGCCAAGTCTGGCCCTGAAGTTGTACAGGACAAGTTATAATCACAAAGGGGTAAATTTACAACGATATTTCTTCACTAAGTTGATGTACTTTGCACTTTTTGGATTGAAAGTCATGTAGCGGTAAATAATTCCACAAAACTATTGACCACAGCAATCATCACTGAACATTGGATGCTGACTCTCACTGTTTAAGTCGACTTGTTTAGCTGAAGGCTTCCGGTCAGGCATCTATGCCATTTGGTACTCCGTCGTTGTTGCACGATTACTAGCTAGTTAAGCATTCGTCACGGCTTACTATTTGTTCCCGAAATATATCTCGTACTTTGGATGATCATTTGTGGCGCTTTGCTTTGTCTTTGGTACACGAGAAACGAATACTATAGAAGTTGTTGGTATAAGATCTTGCGTCAGTATACTCCGTACAATTCGCAAACGTCGATACCGTCAACCTCTAAACTGATGAGCCCAACCGCGAACTTCATCTTCTATAAATACGCAGATAAACCCGGTGAGTTCGTCCCTTTTTGTGTTTGTTCTTATAGATATCTATATAAATATTCCTGTTTATGCAGGAACATATCAATTGTACAGGCATGAATAAGTTATTATATAAATTACACATATTTCGATGTATGGTGAAATTACAGTTTGGTTGTTCTTTCTGATATTAGAGTCAGTCGGAACAGTCTGCTAAATAGTCTGTTTGTGTAACACATAAAGAGATATAGAAATATTGTCTTCGCATTAACAAAAATCCCAGACATCAGATGAATGTAATACAAATATCTGGGAGAAATAAAGCTTGAAGTCAATTCTATATAACGTTGTTGTGAACAGGATCCTTGGCTTAATGTTCATTGATGTATTATGTTGAGATCAGTGATATATTTATTCCATTTTTTTCAGCAGTCTAATCGTAATTTATAATAGGAAAGAAATTTGATCGTGGATACGAAAACTAAATTAGGTCATGTTAGATTGTTTTCTTCAGAAGAAATGAAATGGGGCCGAGGTCGATTCCAGAACTATCCATTGGCGCCATTTGTGTCAGCATGACAGAGTGTATACGGCCGTAGGTCATTTGACCAGCTAATATCTACTGGCTTTATTTATTGAAAAAAACTCTAAACTAGGTAATTTTTCGTTGTTTTACACACTTTTACGGCCAAGTTAAACTTTGGACACCAGTAACTACCAATCAGCGAACGACGTTGAATTATCCAATGGGATTCACGAACGTAGTTCAATGTTGTATAGCGCTTGGTTCATTTCACTGCGTGCCCTTACAAGGTTACGTTTTCAATTCGAGGGGGATAGTGTCTTTCAGTATTTCCTGGACTTAGGCTTGCTTGGAAAGGAGAGAAGTTGTTCGTGTGGTGGTGTAACGACTCTAAAAATCTATACTAGGTCAACTGATGGTTTTGTACATCGTTCTTGAATTTGCTAGCAGCGAGTTAGTATTCCCAGCCAGCAATATTATCTGAAAAAGAACATAAGAATTCTAAAGATGTAGACATTGTTACCACTGTAAATGCAATAATTAACTACTTAACATGTTTAAAATAACGAAATAATTAGTTAAATTGCATATAATTACGTCAGTCAACACTTTTCAAGAAGAAGAAAATGGATATTGCATCTTCCTGTAAACATCAAGTCTATGCCATAAAATAAGTAAATACTATGCGTATATAATTTCTAACTATTTCTGTAGATTTCCTTTAATGAAATACATGTGGAGGAGCTTTGACAGCATTAGCAAAAGTACACAACAAAGTAAATGAAATAACTAACAAAACGAACTATCCCACCTCATCAAGTCCACGTATAATCCTTTAAACTGCAAAAGAAAGTTCATTAAAAGTCGTTATAACATTTTCTGAAAGGAAAAGTACGTATTTCAACAATCTGTTAACTGGCCGTAAACTACGGCCGGATAAGGACACCATCATTTGCTGTTTATGCTAAAAACGTCTTATTCCATCAATTTTTAGACGGAATATAGGTGTAAAAGTGGCAAAGTTAAACTTTCGACACCAGTAACAACCAATCAGCTAACGACCTTGAACGGACCAATCACCTGAAAGAGGCGTTTATCATAAGCGGAAACTGATATTTATAGAAAAATGCATAAGAAAATGATGAAACGGCTACAATGGGTATCTCCCCCGAACATAGGAGAGAAACATTTCCCAATTCAGCATGGGACTGTCAATAGAGATTTCGCACCACATTCTCTACATATATTCATCTAAATGACTATAAATGAGATCCTTTTGAGATCCACGTATGGCCCTTATTCTACTTTTCAGTCGACCCCAAAATACCTCAGTGAAATTTTTATGAGGCCTTGTAACTGGATCCACGAAATCACTGGAGTGGTTCACTCTGTGATGAATGTATTCCAGGGATGACAATGAATTATAGCCTCTCCACTCGTCGGTACGTACAATTGATCCCGGTTTCACAAGTCGCCTTATAATAGGTACCAGTGTAGTCGCCTTCCTGTCTGCTATTCGTTCAACAAATTCTTTTCGGAGGGACGTGTCGTATAAACCTATGACCCAAATATTGTTCGCTCTCTGACGACCGCGGTTATATTTCTTCTTCACCAACATTGTCTCATCCACATGGACTACTACGTCGTCCCCGCCTAACAACGAAGTAAATCTGTACATTCTCCATGAGGCGAGTCTCTGCAGTGCTGGTACCACTGAACTGTTCCCAGCCAGCAATTATTTTGGGCGCATTGCAGACTTTTTGGGGCACTTCGGGCGCATTGAAGACTTTTAGGGGCAGACATCGGGTGCATTGCAGACTTTTTGGGGCATACTTATGGCACATTTGCTATTCCGACTTTAACTTAGGGCGCACTGCAGATTTTTTGGGCCGTTCTTATTACCGTTGATTGGCTAGAAATCAACCAATGGGAGTAACCCATATGTGCTTCATCAACCAATGACAGCTAACTTTGCTAAACTGCGTTACAAGGAATCTGAATTAGTGATTAGTAATATATAAATTGAAATTATATACTCATTTAATATGAGCAATCAATTAAACATACTATTTACTATCTGAATACATCATAATGGAACACTTCATCAGAAGTCTTTTACTGGACTAGAATCCTTGGAAGCGGTTGATTTCTCAGTTTGTTTTTCCACTGCGGTGAGTTCACTGCCTGCTTGCCAACCTCCTAGTTTACCAATTTTTTGAAGCAATTAATTGCATACTTATGTGTTTAATATTACGACTACTACAGTGCTGCCCAATTTTATTATTAAACATAGCATATAATCAGTGTAGACTGCAGAAATCAGTTTCTTTAATTTTTTCTGATTTATTATAGGTAAAATGAGCTTTACGGGTTCTCCGTCAACCATGACCAATACACTAAATAAAGTAAATGACAGCATAACACCAGCTGTTGTCGAACCACAACGCCGGGCGTATTTGAGACTACGTAAGTTGCATTTATCAATCTTCTGTGACGAAGCAGCGAAGCTTAACTTTGACTTCAGCCGATATAGGTCAATGTACTACAGACGTCTCAAGAAATGCAGACTGGAGTGGAAGAAGCATTTAGAAGGTAAACTTGTTATTTCAAATTAATGTACACAGATTTATATTCCAAATGTCGTGAAAGTGAACCGCAGCCAGAAATTACGCCAGAAAACATGGTTACTCCCCAGCAACTTGTCCTTCCAGTTGATGTTCCTTTGGATACCATTGCATCTCCACCGTTATTGGAGGAACACTTAACGACTGAACAACTGCCTGCAACTGAGAAAGCTCACCGCAGCGAGAGCACTGCAGCTGACGCTATTCGCAACATTGTCTACCGATGCAAGCTAAATATGGCAAATACTCGCATTGTGCTGGAAGAATTGAAGTCCCTGCATCCTGAGTTGCCGACTGACCCACGGACATTGATGAGGACTGAAGACTTTTTTCAAAGGAGAGCAGTTGGTCCTGGGATGTATGTTCACATTGGCCTTCGTCGTCAGATTTTGTCTCGCTTACAAAATCTCAAATCTGAAGTCTCAGAGCCAATTGGTCTGCAGCTGAACATTGATGGTGCTCAAATTTTCAACAATTCCAAATTGCAGATGTGGCCAATACAAGGGAAGTTACTTTTGTCTGGCTGCGACAAGGTATTCTTGGTAGGTGTCTACTGTAAACCTTCAAGTATACACACTTTTTTGAGGGACACTGTAGTCGAATTAGAATGCATTTGTGCTAATGGTATCACATTACCCAACAGCCATCGCATTGACATCGTACTTAAGGGCGTCATCTGTGACACACCAGCGAGAGCACTAGTTAAGCAAATAAGCGGTCACAATTCAACACAAGGATGCGATAAATGTGAGGCTGTATGCCGTCGTGCAAACAATCGCATGGTTTATCCCACTACATGTGCCGCTTTAAGAACTGACTCGTCTTTTCGCAGGCAAACGTAACAATGTCACCATAAGGGTAAATCTCCGTTCGAGAAATTGCATGTCGACATGATCACTGTTTTTCCTCTAGACAGCATGCATCTCATATACTTAGGTGTAGTTCGAAAGTTGATTGGCCTGTGGAAATTGAAGGCCACAGCTAGGGAAGATGGTATGAATAATACTATTTTAAACACTATTAACTCTAGACTGCTAAGCTCACATAAGTTGACTCCCTCTGAATTCCAGCGTAAGTGTCGAACATTAGAGGACGTTGAGCGTTGGAAAGCAACAGAGTGCCGACTGTTTCTTTTATATTTAGGAGTGGTATACCTGAAAGACGTATTGCCACCTTGCTTTTATCATAACTTCTTCGATTTATTCCTGGCATGCTACATGTTAAGTCACCCAACTTATTCTTCATATTACCTAGATGACGTAAAAAACTTATTGTTGAAATTCGTCATTATTTGGGGAGGATAACATGGTGTACAATATCCATGGCTTACTTCATATTAGTGAGGATGTACGACAGCACGGACCACTAGACAATTTCTCATGCTTCCCATTTGAGTCTAACATACGCTTCCTGCAGACTCTCGTTACAGGTCCCAATAACCCAGCCGTCCAAATAGGTAAACGTCTAGGAGAAAGATACTTAGTGGAAGGGGACTCTGCCAAGTCAGAGATGACTTATAATGCATCTGTAAATGTGTCTAAACAGACTGCAACTTTTTCCACTTTTAAAGTAAGCTCATTTCCCCCCAACAATTCCTTTGTGGTAGGCAATATACCTGGAGTTGTTTCTGAAATTGTAAGCGAAAATCATTTTCGATTTCGAGCTTATAAGAAACCCCAGAGTTATTTTGAATACCCACTGGATTCTAGGGATATTGGAATATATCAGGTAGACAACTTGGAGGGTGAGACAAGTATTAGGACTTTCAGTGAAATTCGGGCGAAGTGCATTAGCTTGAGTCTTTTGCATAACTCCGTTTTAATTTCCATATTGCACACCTCTAAACTGTCGTGATTTACTTAGTACTGCGGTTTACAGTGAGCCACAGTTAACCCCTATCAAGGATACAAGCAAACAGTGAGTTTACTTTTTTATTCACTTGATTAAATTATAATACGCACACTTATATCAATATACGTCTTGCAAGACTTCCCTTCTCCCTATGTACCTATTTTCGTATGTAATAGTCGTACATTATTTGTAGATGAGTAAGCAGTTCCTGTTAGTCAAGGTACCTGCCCTGAATGATGTATTGATTGTAAGCGAGGAGTGGGTGCTTGGAAAGGTCTTGATGCTCCCAAAGTCGTATTCGTGTGCAGATGTCAAGAGACATGCAGAGGTTGATGTAGGTTCCACGCCTTACGAGTTCAATCTGTTGGCACAATTCAGTAACGTCATATTTTTAATAATGTTCCTTTTCAGATGATTACGAGCAGGCAGTTAACTTGAAAATTTTTATTGAAGGTTCGCAAACAAGAAATATGGACTCCTCATCTGAGGATACTGAGCCTGCAAGCCAAGGCAGGGTAAACCGGTAAGCTATGATTCCTGACTGGTCTTCCCAGTGTAACCAAACCAGAAGCGTTCTCCAAAACTGTTTTTGTTGGTTTGGTTAATCTGGGAAGACCAGTCAGGAATCATAGCTTACCGGTTTACCCTGCCTTGGCTTGCAGGCTCAGTATCCTCAGATGAGGAGTCCATATTTCTTGTTTGTGAACCTTCAATAAAAATTTTCAAGTTAACTGCCTGCTCGTAATCATCTGAAAAGGAACATTATTAAAAATATGACGTTACTGAATTGTGCCAACAGATTGAACTCGTAAGGCGTGGAACCTACATCAACCTCTGCATGTCCCTTGACATCTGCACACGAATACGACTTTGGGAGCATCAAGACCTTTCCAAGCACCCACTCCTCGCTTACAATCAATACATCATTCAGGGCAGGTACCTTGACTAACAGGAACTGCTTACTCATCTACAAATAATGTACGACTATTACATACGAAAATAGGTACATAGGGAGAAGGGAAGTCTTGCAAGACGTATATTGATATAAGTGTGCGTATTATAATTTAATCAAGTGAATAAAAAGTAAACTCACTGTTTGTTTGTATCCTTGATAGGGGTTAACTGTGGCTCACTGTAAACCGCAGTACTAAGTAAATCACGACAGTTTAGAGGTGTGCAATATGGAAATTAAAACGGAGTTATGCAAAAGACTCAAGCTAGTGCACTTCGCCCGAATTTCACTGAAAGTCCTAATACTTGTCTCACCCTCCAAGTTGTCTACCTGATATATTCCAATATCCCTAGAATCCAGTGGGTATTCAAAATAACTCTGGGGTTTCTTATAAGCTCGAAATCGAAAATGATTTTCGCTTACAATTTCAGAAACAACTCCAGGTATATTGCCTACCACAAAGGAATTGTTGGGGGGAAATGAGCTTACTTTAAAAGTGGAAAAAGTTGCAGTCTGTTTAGACACATTTACAGATGCATTATTAGTCATCTCTGACTTGGCAGAGTCCCCTTCCACTAAGTATCTTTCTCCTAGACGTTTACCTATTTGGACGGCTGGGTTATTGGGACCTGTAACGAGAGTCTGCAGGAAGCGTATGTTAGACTCAAATGGGAAGCATGAGAAATTGTCTAGTGGTCCGTGCTGTCGTACATCCTCACTAATATGAAGTAAGCCATGGATATTGTACACCATGTTATCCTCCCCAAATAATGACGAATTTCAACAATAAGTTTTTTACGTCATCTAGGTAATATGAAGAATAAGTTGG